>CATIUR010000001.1:289137249-289737249 GCA_949592205.1 Helichrysum umbraculigerum | reverse complement strand
CAAATCGCACAATAGAATGTTGACAATCTAAATAATTTCACAACTAACACTTGGCAAAATTCTATATCTTACTTCAGCTGCATCTATGATATTATTATATCTTTTTTTCCACCAAAATCAAGGAAATTTCCAAAAATATAGAAAAACCAATTACATAATGTTTAGGTATTTTAGAACCCTAATCCGAATCAAGTCAAATCAACATACGTTTAGTTGTCTTTACCATAAAGACCTTTTAGATGTCTTAGGACTCTGAAAGCTAATTTCAATTGAGTATGTGCAATTAATGTGCATGCATAAATTGACTTATAACAAGATGAACAATATTAAGTATAGCTAAGTTGGTTTGCAACCAAACGGTTAATTAATTCATGGCAATACTTTTGTTAAAAAAAGGTATAAATCTGATTTTGAGAAGTTGATTGACACCACAATTTCAAGAATGTTTTTTAGTTTTATGAAATATTCTATATCTATGTATATAGACTCTTATAATGTGTGAATCAATATTCATGGATTAAGTTTTAGTACGGAGTATATATCAAAAATCATAACCCTCCATTCTCCTCCAAACAATCAAATCTTAATCATTCAAAATGTAATCGACCACAATACGATCAACTATATAACCGATTAAAAATATTAGATGTTAGAGTGACTCACACAATCTTCGTAACCTATTACATTACATGTTTATATACAACTACAACCCATTGCACTCACAAACCGACTCAAAGATTACAATTGTATGTGGTTCGAAATTATTGTATGTCCAAATATTCACAGTTTTTAATAAATTGTTATATTTTGTTAATTACATAGTTACATAAACAATAGTGGTTTGATCACGATTCATTTATGCGTTTAGAATCGGAATGTCGACAATAGAAAATGAGTGTTGCATTGAAAGACAAATTGTGAACGGACACTTTTGCCAAATTGTGCGGCTGTTTCACTCTAATGTAGGAAACCTTGAATTAAAATAAATTTTAGAACTATTCATTTCACCAACATTTACTTAAGTAACACAAACCATCTTATCATCATATTTGACGAAAAAAAAAAGAATAACAAATATATGTTTAATAGCCTCTAAATTTCGCTCCAATAAGAGCATCTCCAATGCATAGAGTTTAATGCTTTGACACATCACTAATAAATTAACACCTCATACTTTTGTATAACATCCTATACAATCCACTTATTTAATAAACTTACACCTCATGTACCATATTTAATTACTTTTATAAAATTAAATGAAAGGGCCGGGCAAAATTGGAATAGGAGGCCCACAATGTCACAATATCAGCTTATTAAGATGGTTGTGTTTAGATTAAAACGCCACTTTCTGCATGTTAATATGTGGCATACTCACAATGGTATTAAACTAATCCAGGTCATCCACCTATTTCTATTAAACTTTGCCACATATTACTATACTATATGGACGTCGCTAAGTCTCTTAACATTCTAATCCAAGCCGTCCAATTTGACTGACTTTTGATTCACACCGAGTGATAGAGATAAAGCAGTTACAAATTATACGGTTATCTTCTAGCGGTTATCTTCCATGACTACTCACTTGAAAAAACTAAAAACTGACACTAAACAAAGTTTTTCAAACAGTAGAACAATAAAATCACAGATTCATAACTGAACGTTGAGCTTTAGATGGTATCTATCACTCGCCAGGTAAATCAAAACCCTAATTGGACGTTTTCAATCAAGTACTCACAATCATTTATACACTAACTGCTACTACCAATTGAATATTCATACGACTGAGAACGAAAAAAATCATAATTAGCCGCTGCTGCCACCAACTCTGTCTTCTTCGTAGCTACTTGATCCCTTTCCAATTTCAATCGGTAAGTTCACAATCTATTCTTTCAATAAAAAAGTTTACTACTTTCTCAAATGATTTGGCTCATGCTAAACCATGTATCATTTACCTACCTTCATTCATTTAGTTTGTTACATGACAGATACTTAGACTTTTGTTTAGTTTGGGGGGTTTATTTTTATTAAGGGTCAATTTGTTTCAATAACTTAAATTAGGAGTTTATATGCAGGAGGTAAGATTTATACAATGTTTAGTCGGTTTTGATTTTTGTAGAAAATGTGTACTGTATCAATCAGGCTTTACTCATGTATATACTTTTAATTGGTGTTCTTGAATGCAAATAAAAGTTAATTTGGTGGTGACACCAAAGTCTGATTCACAGTCTAGACAAGACGGTGAATCTGTAATTATTTTATATTTTTATTCCCACTGAATTTAAAACATGGATTCTAATTTGACCATGAATATTTAAGTTTTTGAACACGTTGCTACATACTTATAGTTCATTAGGCATTGGTGGCCATTTAATTTTTCTTAGTGGAGGCACAAAAGTCTGTTTTTGCAACCAAAGTGCAAGCATTTTGAGTTTTTAGTTGTGTATTAGTGTAAATAGTGGCTTGCTGTGCAGGCTATATGGTGTGTACTCTTCAGCAACCGTCATGGTAGAATACCTTTAGTAGTTCTGGTGGCTAATTTTGGTGAAAGAGTATGATACGTAGGGTTTACACTTCAATAATGGCCTCATAATTCTTTTCAACTTTTGTTTCAAGTATTTAGGTCTAATTTCATAATGTGTTTCAACTTTTTGTAGTTTTGATATTCTTATGTGTTTTTATAGGTATTTTAGGTGTTTAAGCATCGCTTGGTTGTTGTCGAAATACCTACTAAGATATTGATTGAGACATTTTGCTAATTGAAAAGGCAGACACATTTAAATAAGCTACAACTTCAATATGAGGTTTGCCATATTTCTAAAGGTGTGTCAATGGCCATTCTTTCTTAAGACACTTCATTTTAATTTAAGAGCGTTTCATGGGGTTTTAAGGGTTCTAAGATGGGTATGATAAGTAAAGGAAGCAAATGGTTGATTAGAGATTAGTAGAACAAGTCCACATCCTTTTTCACATTCCTTTGTTAGGTATTCTTTTTCTTTAAATTTGGTATCGCTTTACAACCTTTTGATGCCTCGCGAATTTTACAAACTTGCACTTTTTTTAAATTGCTTTAGAGTTGTTGAAAACTAGCATAAGTTTTTCATATTCATGCAAACACGGTATTCTTGATTAAATGTATGAATGAGATAATGTTTTAATCTTGGGTTACTTATCAAACGCAGCTCATGCAATTAATGAGGTTAGTATTGATGAGATCTGTTAGAGATTACATGGACTGTTTAAATGTAATTTGGTTTTTGGGGTTTCCAGGGTTGTTTCGTCTTCCGTGAGCATTTGGAACCCAATTGTTTGATTCACAGTGCCTTCTGTAGCTAATGTTTCGGCTTAGCTTCCATGGATGTAAGCATAATCGATGGAAGAATCTGACTTACGTTAAAAAGAAAACTCAAACTTCTGCACACCAACTGGCGCGCATCTAAATTTATGGTGTATTATGTACCTAATTAAACTATTTACTATAAATTATAATATTAATTTGATTTTCTGTATTTTAATCGAATCTGTGACTTACGAATATTACGAATTATTAATTGTTGGGTTATAATAAATGATCGGGGAAGGCTTCAAAAGAATGAGCAGGTCGAAACAGGTCGATTCAATATGTTAGGGTACAGTTGAAATGGGTCCAACGGGTCTCCAACGAGTAATACTATTACTCTACAAAACACACACTTGATTTTATTTGGTTCCCTCTGAAATTTCATTACATTATAGATTGTCATGATGCTTTTTGGATCTTATAAATGCCAACTGCAAATAATACACGACCACTGAATTATTAACTGTTATTTCATGGGTTATGCCTTTAAAGTTATATGTTTTCTTTTTATATTACTAACAAAACACACTTATTAATCGGTATGTTAACACTAACGGAAAATACAAGTTTTTTCCTCACTAACACATTGGTTTTTCCAGGGTACTGTCCGGATATGACACTAGTTAGTGATGTAGATACTCTAAGACCCAACACAACTTAACTATGATGAACATAGTTCCTTTAATATAGGATTCTTCAAAATATTCCAAAATAACCAAAAAGACTAGTTAATATTTGTAATAAAAAAGTATAGGGAGAAACTTAAAGTATATAAATAAGAGCATCATGTGCATTGCACATGCTCTTCAAAATTATAATTCTTTTAAAATCCTAACTCATCCTTCTCCATGGTGAATTTGGGGTTCATCCATATGAGAATTCTTCATCAATTTATTGATTGATCCCTCATTGTTCATCTTCCTCGTCATCATCTACTGCTGCGTTGCTATACGTTGCATCATCTTTGTTGCATCATCTTCACCATTTCTTACTGCTTCAAAAAAGAATACCTTCTTAGTTTTGGTAGAAACTTTGGGTTAGTATTTTTAGAGTTTTGGTTAAGATATGTTGTTTTGATTTCAATGTGTTCCTCCATAAATGTTACTTCCATCGGTTAATTATGTTTGTTATGATGGATTTCATAGTTTTGAGACTCGTACGAGTCACGAGACAACTCATACGAGTCGAGTCAGTTTTGCCGTAAAATGAGACGTATCGGATTTTGACTCGTAAGTTAACTTGACTCGTAGCTTGAATCGCAAATTCCGGTCCAACTCGTTCCGAGACGTACCGACTCGAAAATCGTGCGAGTCGGAAAATAAGCAGAAAAAAAAGTCAAGAATGAACCTTAAAGGATCGCAAAGATCATCGAAGTGATGCTTCAAAAGTACCTTATACCCAAAACATCTACTTGGGAAATTGTTATTCGAGAAGTTTGTAAACCGAAGAAGATTCGAGCTGCTATTGATAGATGCTGGAATAATCTATATGTTTAATGACAGAGGGGTAACTAGTGTTTCCTTTTTATTACTTGCTTAATGTTATATATTACTGAATTACTATTCATGTCATACAGTAGACAACACGAACACTTTTGGTACTGTAAATATGGTGAATCATATTGGAATGATGATTGATAACAACTAAGAGGATCACACTTAACCTTATCTATCTCGATATATTTGCACCAATTCCACTCGTTTTAATTTCGTTGATGTGATCTTTAATTGGTAACATTTATTCTCTTTGTTGGGCTGCTAAGTATATTTGTTCTGCATGCAACTATGAAATGCTATTTAAGCGTTTGATATACTTTTATTCATGCATATTCAGTGTTTAATCAAACGCCGAAAATGAAAGGATATTGCTCTAAATTGAAGTAACACATTTTTTATATGCTTAATTGTGTATTTTAGCACTTGAACTATATATATTTTATTCTAACGATCAAGTTGTCTGTTATTTGAAGTAACACATGCTTTATATGCTTAATTGTGTATTTTAGCATTTGTACCATATTTATTTTATTCTAACGATCAAGTTGTCGATAATGGTAGGTGCTAAGAATAATAGACCTAGTTAGCTCCCTTTTCAATTATGCTCGTAGATATAAGAATTTTGTCAAAAATAGAAGCTTACATCTTATACTACCTCCGTCCCAAAATTATTGTCCATCTTTCCTTTTTGGGACGTCCCAAAATAATTGTCCACTTCCCATTTCAACCAATAAGAAGAGAGTTTAGAGGGTGCAGATTCTATTTGAGTGGTTGAAAACTGTTGTGGTCCCACTTTTATTAAACTGTGTGCTTTTTGTTGGTGGACAATAATTTTGGGACGGAGGGAGTACTAGGCAAAATTTTAACGTGCCAGACTTGGTTGCGGACCTTTGCACCCTTTATTATAGATCTACTATAGTGGATACTTAAGAGCATCGTTAATATCGTGATCCTGACATTATTGTATTTGAGTAAGATTACCATACCACATCGTTAATTTCGTGATCATCATAGTATATGATCACGTCAATTAAAGCTTATAATTTTGAACTAATGAATCATTTTTATATGTGGAGAATTGCAGTGTATGTATCTGTTGATCTACCTTACTGGAAACTTGATGAAGTCAAACTTTTTGGACGTGATTCTGCTAATTTATTTTGTAATAATCACCTTTGATGATGTTTGGTGTTTGGAAAGTTTTATAAAAAAAGGTATCTAAGTCTTAATTGCCAAGTTTTGTAGCGGCATGTGTAATTATTTGATTTTTAAGTAATAAAATAATCAACAGCTGAAGTAGGTAGAACAATTTATAAATTTGCATTTGTAGCACAGTCCTCACAACCCAACCGGAAAAGTTTTTAACATTGCTGAGCTAGGGATTATTGTTGAATATTGCAGAACAAAGGACTGCATAGCCGTTACTGATGAAGTATGATAGCTTTTTTATAGTTCATTATCTTCTCCATTCGATCTTCTTTTGGCGCGTAAGATTTTATTCTTGCATATATTTATCCTTTTAAAATGCTCTGCAGGTTTATGAACATTATGACATACGACAATGAACCACATATTAGCCTTGTCTTACAACCAAGAATGCAAAAGAGGACCATTCCAACGTCTTCCTTATCTATGACGTGTACATTAGTTCTTATCCTTTATTCGAATCCGAAAAATAGTCACTTTTTCGTTTGTTCAGCTGAGTTTGAATATAGCTACACAAAATATTGATATGGTACCTAGTCTAATTACCAGAGGTGGCAGTTTCAAGTTTTAACCCACTCACTTATGAATGGGTCGATCTGGTTCTTTGATTTTAAATGGATTAAATCAAGAATTTTTAGGTAAAAGGAAACAGGTAACTGGGTCAAACGGGTTGCAGTTGCTTAAGTCATATCTTTAATGCATATCACACATTGAACCTCCTAAATAATATTACCAACCCATCTTGCCACCTTTACCAATTACTTGTCTCTTGTGTATCAGGATGGAGGGTTGGGTGGGCTATCGTTCCATCTGGTATTGCATTTGCTATAAGAACGTTCATACTGAAGTTACAGATTCTGCTCCTGCAACGTTCTAGGAAGCTGCCTTGACTGCATTCAGGAGTTTACAATTGTTTGAGAAGAGTAAGATTTTTTAGAAAGTACGAAAGGTTTATTGTGCAAGAAGAAACAAATGTGTTTTCTGATAGTTGTGTTGCGGTATGCAGGATTGTGAATCAGAAAGAGATTTCGTATGATTGTATGAAAGTCGTTTCGTGAGGTGGGTTTCCAGGCTGAGTTTAAACCACGGGGTTCGTTTTACAAGTTAGAATGATAGACTTGTAGATTCTACTTCATCGGTATTTATTCTTGCATCTGGAAGATTGGAACACGTCCCGAATAAATACAACGGGTGATCAATAATCGTGTTAGAAATAAAAAGGTAGCTATCATCCCCTTCTCTGACGAATCATATGTTATGGTTTCACCACTCGAGGATATGGGGTATTGATTACAGTAAAAACGGGGGAATTGAAGGTTTGATAACTTGGGTGCCGATTCCCTCTTTGATTAATACAGTTTTACGCCACTATCTCCATAATTAGTGCCTCAGTTATTATGTAGTAAAAGAACGATACCATGGTGCTCGTTAGAACATACACCGAGTACTTGAGTAGAAGTGAGGCTCAAGGAGAGATTTTTAAGCTAGTTACAACTCAATGTTATTCTAAGTAGTTGTTGAGTTGATTATAACTCATCTATATCTATATTTATTTTTAAATATTCATATTTTTAGAAATTTCATTATTATAACTATTTCAGTAAATAACAATTAATTCAATCTTTCTATCACTAAACATAATTATTACAACACTTGAAATGGACAAATTGTAACATCATAACTAGGTCTATAAATGAATCGAACAAACACGAACAAAGTATGTTTGTGTTCATTCATTACGGTTTTATCGAACGAACACGAACGGATAAGCGAACGGACTTTGTTGTTCATGTTCATTCACTAAGAAAATATGTTTTTGTTCATGAGCATAAACGAACGTTCACGAACAAATATATAATTTAATACATTTGTTCATTAATACCTTAAAGGAACCCCGACGAACACAAACAATACACACACATAGACACACACACCCACCTAAGTGGAGGTGTGTGGAAGTGGAGGGAAAATGTAAGATAAATGTGGGAGAGAAATGTGAAATGTAAAAATGTCTAAATGTTTAATACTATTACATGTAGAATTTAGATTATTAGATTAAAATAAGATATACAAATATGTATCACTTTAATTAAGCTGTTAGTTAACAAACGAACATGTTATCGAAGGTTCACGAACATGTTATCGAAAGTTCACAAACGTAAATAAACGAACGAAACCTATGTTCATGTTCGTTCATATTATTAAACGAACGTAAATTATTGTTCATGTTCGTTCATATAATTAAACGAACAAACATAAATGAACTTCCTGCCGAACTGTTCGCGAATTGTTCACTGAACGTTCAGTTTGCTCACAGGCCTAACCATAACTAATCTATTGGAAAAGATGAAAAACGACATAATATTACCACGGGTCAATATTATTACTCCTTTCGTCCCAAAATAAATGTCCACATTACTATTTATATATGTTGCAAAATAATTGGCCACTTGCAAAAAATAACTGGTAAAAATCATTCCTTATTTTACTCTCATTTATTACTATAAACCATTTATTTCTTAATTATATCTAGTTAAATTTTCCTTGAATATATGACAAAAGTGACATTTAAACATATCATAATTCCAACAAAATTGTTTGTGACACCCGGTAAAAAAAGGGCAAAATTAGCGGCCAATTTAAACCTTAATCATTCGTACTCAGTACACGTTAATACGAAAGTATTTGGATATTATATATATATATATATATATATATATATATATATATATATATATAAAACATTAAATGATTATTTAATAATCACATACAAACAAATCTGAAAGAACGCGAAATCTCAATTATGGACGTTGGTGCAAAACAATTCTAAATAATATATTATTAATGAGAATAATAATTATTTACTCGGTTGAAAGTTTAAACACATTTTGTACACTGAAAACTATCCGTCAAAATGAGTTGAAACAAAGATATAATTTTATATCTCACCAAAAGTATTTTTATAAAATACTTCGATTGAAAATATTTTTAAATAAATATTTAGTAATTTATCATTTAAAAACATTATACCACTTAACAATCGGGTACACGAACACGGGTACCACTCAATCAATTATTGGAGCCGGTTATATACCGACTCCAATAATTCAGTTTACACACACATGCACAAACTCATTCAATCTATCAATCTCTATCTCTTCTCCTCTACTCGGTTCTAAATTCATCCACAACAACAACAACCAAATTAACAAAAACAACAACAATCAGCAGCAGTGGTATCAAGATCATCATCATCATCATCTCATCTTCTTCATCATCGAGTTCATCATCATCCTCACGGCTTCAAATTTTAAATTGTTAGGAAACTTTAAATTTCACTTTAAATTAGCGTTTATAATACTTATGTAAATTTGTATTTGTGCTATGATGATGATTGTGTTCAAAAACTTCGGATATAAAACTGATTCTGAGTATTCACCTGCACGAACAAACTCTGCTAAAGTAAGGGATCCAACGGATCATGCCATGGATCCGGCGGATCCACCTGAAAACACTAAGATCCGGCGGATCAACTTTTTGATCCGGCGGATCCACCTAAAACTCACATGATCCGGCGGATCATACATTGGATCCGGCGGATCCTCTTTAAAATTGCCCAATCTGGCGGATCAACCCTATGATCCGGCGGATCCTCATAATTTGTCACTAATCCGGTGGATACTAAGCCCAAGACAGAAACTGACATTTCAAGTTTAACTTGTATAAAACACTTTTTCACTAAGTATCGGAACTGAGATTTTACCACTTGATTTTACACCGAATTTGGATTTCGGAGGTGTTTTTATTAAAACAATGTAGTAGAAATAAAAAATTTCCAAGCTGACCTGACAGCTCGACCCCAGCCAGGGGCTGCCACCCCTTGGACCCTGCTACCAGGGGCGCTGCCCCCGGACCCCCGTACACAATTTCATACTTATTTAAAGTACAATAAAACAAATATAATAATGATGTTTTTGGAAATTATTATTACAAACCGTCACCAACGGGCCGTACACTTTTACAAACTTTAAATGGAAATACAATTTGAACACTCGGACATAATCTAATCAGATAAACATTAATATGGATGATATATTAGATATCCGTTTACTCATTAAAATCTCGCGTGTTTAGGACGCTAGGAGATTCGGGGTTATTCATTCCATATCGGATATTAATTGCTCGGTGACTCATGTGAGTCTCACGGCCCCATTTTACTGTTTTACTATTTTAAACTCGGGGGAGATGCAACACAAATTGTTTTAGTGATCACAATTATTCGGTTAGTTAATTTAGTTATTAACTCGGTTAATTAAATTCGGTTAACATTGTCGGTATTGATTTGTTCGGTTATTGCATGAGTGTTTTAATTCGGGAAAGACCTCATCATTGCATGGTTCGTTAACTTAATAAGGTGAGATTACTAAAGAATAGATCTATTTGGGGAGTGACGTCCCTGTCCTGGTTGCTAGCTACAACCATTCCAAACGGGCACTTTAGTAGTTGTTATGGGGGAGATGCAACACAAATTGTTTTAGTGATCACAGTTATTCGGTTAGTTAATTTAGTTATTAACTCGGTTAACATTGTCGGTATTGATTTGTTCGGTTATTGCATGAGTGTTTTAATTCGGGAAAGACCTCATCATTGCATGGTTCGTTAACTTAATAAGGCGCAATTACTAAAGAATGGATCTATTTGGGGAGTGACGTCCCTGTCCGGGTTGCTAGCTACAACCATTCCAAACGGGCACTTTAGTAGTTGTTATGGGTGTTGACACCGTTCGGGAGGCAGAAAATCGGGTTAGGCCTCGAACCATGGCTCAATGCAATGTCAGTGTCGGTATATGTAACACCCGACAAATTAGGACTAGGATTAGTGCATAATTCTCTGTTAATACATGTAATTAGTTCTGTGTTAGGCTGATTAATGTATCGAATTATATATTGATGAATATATATAACCATGCGATTTGGTTTAAATCGTACGCAATTTAAATCGGATGAAATTCAATTCTGTTAATACGGGCGTTGGTGTAATAATTTTTACTAAATAATAAAACATTATTTAATAACACAATGATATTCAAAGTATTATTTTGATAATATTTCAACTACAGTTCGTATCGTACAAATAACGTCCGCACAATTAAAATTAATAAACGCGCAAGCAAACGAAACAAATTAAGTTATATTCCATAACCCAATTATTAGGTATTTGATGAAATACTTCAAGTAAAATATTTAATAAATATTCGTATTTTAAAACATATATTTAAACTCGTACAAAATTAATTAAACATCAAAACGACCGGGAAAACGAACACCGCACGGAACGCAAACGCAGGAAACAATTTTGGGACACACCCACATGGGGTGGGCCCCACAAAAACCGGCCCAAGGTGAGGTCACCACCTCCTCACCTTTCACTTTCTCCATTTCTCTCTCTCTCTCTGCTCCATCTTTCTTCTTCTTTTTCTCTCAACTAACCAAACCACCACCATCTCAATAAAATCGCCAAATAACACCAATAAACGGCTCCGGATCATCTCGTCTATTTGGAAGAAAAACATCACCTCGCAACGATCTACATTCCTATCTTTTCGGATTTTCAATCCGACACATTGTAATTTTTCAACAAATCCCGACGTCTCTCGATTTTTAGCATTTTTGCTTGTTTGTTGTTTAAAATAACTTGTAATGTCCATTGGAGTGTTGGGTAAAATAATCGGACCAAACAGAAACCCGAAAACATGTTTTTGGCTCAAAATCCGTCGATCAGACGTAAGTGACGCACTGATGAACCCAGATATGCGTCACTTCGTGCGACACTGACTAAGTGTCGCATAAGCCCTCTTTTCCCGTCACTACCTAAGTGACGCATTTTCAATATCCGTCACTACTAGCGTCACTTGCCTAAGTGACGCCTATAATCGAAACCTAAATTTCATACGACACTACTCTAGTGACGCCTAGAACCTAATACCGACACTTGTTACCGTCACTGCCTAAGTGTCGCCACCTTATGCGTCACTTCCCTAAGTGACGCCCTAAACTCATATTTCGCAATTTTATGCGACACCTCCTAAGTGTCGCCTAAACCTTAAGTGTCGCTATAAGTGACGCTAAAAACAGAAAGTTTCAAACCATTTTTACTAAGTATCGAGACCAAAAACTTATCACTTGATTTCACCCAAATTCAAGTCCAGATGCGTTTTTCACCATAACAATATGATAGAAATAAAAAATTTTCGAGCTGACCTGGCATCTCGACCCCAGCCAGGGGCCAGCCCCTTAGACCCCGCCAGGGGTTGCCACCCCTGGAACCCCGCTACCCAGGGGCGCTGCCCTCGGACCCCCGTCACTAAAGGTTGTAAATACTTTATAAGTATAACACTCCGACGTCGCATTAATAATACTTTAGAATTATTATTACAAACCATCACCTACGGGCCGCATACGTTTTCAAAAACTTAGACAATACAACCAAATGAAATTTGGACATTCTAGTTGGACAGACAACTACAAGGTAGTCTTGATAGATACCTACTCACGTTTATAACCCTCGCGTGTCGTGGACACCCTCAGGTTACAAGTCTTTGGACTTCATTACTTGGCTAATCAATCAAGTTTATTAAGATAAACTCTTCAGGCTCAGGTGAGTCTTACAGCCCCACTTTTACTGTTTTACATACGGGGTGAGATACATTGCTTACTTTTCTTGAACACAAGTACTAAACTGCTTACTATACCAAACGGAAGTGCATGAGTTATTTACTACTTACAGAAGTCTCTCCATCATATATCGTTAGTTATGGACTTAAGCGCGAACACTAGTTAATGGATCCATTTGGGAAATGACCCTCCCCGCCCGGGGTAGTAGCGCTACCACGAACCGTTCTGTATAAACGGGCGACTATTATTCGTTACTTATGCTTGCTCAGTACGAGCATGTCACGGGAGCAACTTATTACTTACGGGTTAAGCTTCGATTATGAGCCTCATGGCAACGGTATAACTTACTTACTTTACATTTGCTGGATTTGCAAATACTTGATTTAAGCCTACGGGCACTACTGATGAAATCTTGTGTTCAAAACTGATATTACTTACAAACCTGTGAGATTCACCAACATTCGTGTTGACCCTTTTAGCATGTATTCTCAGGTACACAGACGGAGTAGGATTACTTCGGGACATAGCTAGAGTCGCACGATTTCAACTAAACTGCATTAACGGAGATTCTCAGCATTATCTTTTGTACATGTTGATTATGTAATAGAATCTCCCGCCATACGCGTGGACTCTAGAAAACTATATTTTGTATACGAAAACATAAAGTTTTCAAACATTTATTTCTATGGAATCGTTTTACAACGTCTCATTTAGAGGTCGTTTACTGTATATCTTGTGCTTTGTATATTGATTAGTAACACCCAAGTATGCTTTCGCAAATCATTAAATTTGGGGGTGTTACAGTATATTTAAGTCGGAAACCTTATTTGGTTTAATCATTATTCGGTATTAAATCGTAGGATAATATTGTGTATCACATCATGTTTTATGTTAAACCTGTGAGATTCACCAGCTTTATAGCTGACCTTTTAGTGTTGTATTCTCAGGTGATCAGCTACAGTAGGATGGCCCGCAGGATATGCTAGCTAGTACGAGTCGCATGCATCTATAAACATATGAAGATTTTATAGCATTATCTTTTGTTAATCGGTTATGTATTAAAATCTTCAGAATCATTATGCGAATTCAATTATGTTGTAAAACTTATGACCCAAACTATGTATTACTTTTGTAAAATGTATAAACGTCTCATGTAGAGTCGTTTTCTTATACCTCTGCGCTTTGATTATTGATTAGTCACACCCAAATTGTCGCTTTCGCAAATCATAAAATCGGGGATGTGACATTGTTGGGGTACAATTTTAGTAGGACAGAGAGAGTAATAAATTTTGTTTTATGCTGCATGGTACGGTCCATCCATTTTTGTGGGACGGAGGGAGTAATAAATTTTGTCTTACCGTGCATTGTGTAACACCTGGTCAAAAAGTCAATTTTCGCGCCAAATTTTAAACTTTCATTTCACATACTTAGTACGCCTTACTTTAAATAATGTGTTATTATTTTAAATAAACATTATTTACACGGAAAATATTAAACTATCTCAGAACGTAATTCGTTTTGTTTAAAACGTATTTTTGGTGACGAAACCATACGAAAGGTATCTGTCAAACAAATCAAAACAAAGTTATATTTTTATAACTCGAATAAAGTATTTTTATAAAATGCTTGTAATAAAAACATATACGATTTCGTATTAGCAAAATTATGATTTTAGAATAATTTAATTATTTTACGATCGGGTACAAAAACACGGGTATTTTGTACTGTGATTGGAGACCACAGTCCCCGAATTGGGGATCTGGGTTTGATAAAGCCGATCCACTCACCCTCTCCATCTCATTTCTTCCTTTTCATTTCACCAAACACACCTCCATCCACTCTCTCATCTCTCTCGGTTTATACCACCGCCGCCGGCCACCGAACACTGCCACCACCGGAATCACCACCACCTCGTCGTCATCATCACCAAGAACAACAACAGCAGCTTCACCATCATCTCCATCATCTTGATCCGCCATTTTTAAGCTCGAAATCGATATTTGGTAAGAACACCCGATTTCACACCTTTAAAATACTCGATTTATGTTTATTAACATGTTATTGAGTCCACACAACAAGAATATGTCCAAGAAATTGGTTAAAAACGTTTTAAAACTCGAAACCCACTTCAAAAATCGCAGCAGTTCGTCGTGCGAGTTGAGACGAACTCAACTCGCGAAACCTTATCCGAACTCGCGAATCGAACAGACTTGCGAGTCGAACTGAGTCGCGAGTTGACTTGCGGACCGACTTGTCTGCGAATCGAGCTGCGAAGCGGCTCGACCCGCGAACCGAGTTGAGCTGCGAGTTGAGACCCGCGAGTCCACTTGTCCTGCGAATTCAAACTCAGTTCGCTTCGCGGACTCAATTCACACCACCAATTCGGTCCGCAGCCAACCTTTGGTAAATTTTCCGATTTTAAATCTTCGATGCGATTTTAAAGCTCGACCCCAACCAGGGGCTCTGCCCCTTGGACCCCGCTAGGGGTTGCCACCCCTTGGACCCCGCTACCAGGGGCGTTGCCCCCGGACCCCCGTACACGGTTTCCAAACCTGAACGACAAATAAATAATTACGCAACTCGCATAGACAAACTGATTTGTCTCATACTTATATGACCTCACGTGTTTAGGACACTAGGAAGTTACTATTGGGACAACACACGTATCGTAGAATCGCTGACAACTCACAGGTGAGTTTATAGCCCCACTCTTTCATCTGTTTTACTGTTTTCGGGGTGAGACGCTTGCACAACTACTGTTTTTGAATTATAATAATAAACTTTTATAATTCACACTTAACTATATTACTGTTATGTAATTCAAATGTGTAATAGTTAGGAATTACACCTACTATATTGTCGTAGGACTATATCATAGCTTAACTTGGATAGGTTAACACTGTACACTATCTCGTTGTTGAAATACAACTACCATTACATAACTTGCTTAGGTTATCATTTTACTTTGGCCATATTGTCGCGGGACAATATCATTAAATACATTAGAACTGGTTAGTTCTACCTACATTGGACAACAACTAGACTTCGCACATGATTAGTTCTCCTTATAGGGACTAAGACTGCCTATACCCTCCAGGATTTCTCGAATGGACTTGTACCTAACTGAACATTTACCAGAATCCTCAATATACTTGCTAGGCTGAGGCTAGGAGTATACGTTAGTATCGTACGTTAGTATAGCTTCTTATACTAATATAAAACAACTAGGTGATGATTAGTCATACCTAGGCTTATGGTGATATACTTAATATCTAAGTATGGTATATACACATTTAGATACGCTAAACTACCTTCATGCGTGGCATGATACTCTATTAGACGTGTTTGTTGATTGAAATATATATACATACACATACTTGTACACTATCTCGAGCACGTGGTGCTATCTACTACTTACTTATGTATATTGATATACATAAACCTATACAAACACGATAACTTTAGTCAGGCATGTCGTAGTACTGCTGGCTCTCATATACTTTAGTCGGGCATGTCGTAGTACTGCCGGCTCAATTACATACTTTGCTTACGAGCAATGCGGACGATGCCCAGATTGGACACACAACGATGCCACGGTAAAGTGGGCACAAAACGATGCCACAGTATTGCAGTGGGCACAAGGACGTATTCGCGGTAAAGCGATACACTCACGGATGGAAGGGCTTATGCTCGTGATCCATAACAGTTAACGGGTCGGTGAGATTTCACGCGAGGTCGTTAGCTCAGTATTTGATTAAATACTCTATCGTAGTTCTACGGGACTGCACGGTTACTCATACTCAACAATGGATCGGCGAGCTTATACTCGAGATCGTTGGCTTAATTTACGTTGCCGGAGGCAACACTACATGCCAGATAGGCATGCCGATTATTACTCAACATCACATGACGTAGTCATACAATTACTTGGACGATACTCAGGCAGGTTTTGCCATACAATGGTTTATTTCACTTATACCAGATAGGTATCTAGGCATGGATAACCACACCCTCGATATGACGCAGTTATACACTTGATAGTATTTAGGTATGTATTGCCTCACGATTGTAGACTCACTATACCTGATAGGTATCTAGGCATGGTTTGCCTCTTTCCTTAGGTACTTAGGTACACACCGCTACTTTTAGGGTAGGAAATACCTAGTGAAATGTATACACATTGGTGTTACATCTTTAATACAATACAAATCAAAATACAGGGATTTCGAACTACTTTTCAAAAACATACAGGATTTACACTTTATGTTTTTAACTAACAAACCTATGAACTCACCAGCTTTATAGCTGACTCGTTTTAGCATGTGTTCTCAGGTGCCCAGCAGGATTAGGATTGCTACAAGATTATGCTAGCTCGAGTCGCATATTTTCAAACAACGGGATTTCTCTGCATAACTTTTGTATTACAAATTATGTATTTAGAATTCACTTGCAAACTCGCAACGTTGTAAACGTTTTCTTTTAGAAATGTAATAACTATTTTCAAACGTCTCATTTAGAGTCGTTCATTATGTATCTTATGCCGTGATATTTGATTTGGTAACACCCGACCCGACCGCTTCCGCAACCCGAAACTTGAGGGTGTTACACATTGCACTAGTCTTTTTGATAGTATCGTTAGAGTGTAAGAGGATGATCTTCACTGCCTATAGTTGTCCTATTTATAGTGTGGTAATTGTGGGAATTCCCCTAAAGTTGTGTTTTTTTTAGGTAGGGCTGTAGGATGTGTGCTTGTGTGCTTGTGCAGCTCGTTTGTGTTCACAAGCATATTGACTTGTATCGAAATTAACTGGGCTACTAAAATATAGTATTTGGGCCATAGGTCAATGGGCTTGGTAAATAATTATGGGCCGAGATAACTTTAGGCAAATTAAATAATTTGTCACAAATTCCAAACAAATACTATCTCCGTCCCAAAATAATAGTCATGTTTTGACTTTTTAAAGTCTTTCTTTTTCAACTTTGACCTTAAATATATTTGTTCGTGTTATATGATATTTGATGAAAATTATACCAATGGAAATACATTTGAAACTCAATCCACTCATATATTTTGCATCAAGTTTATTATAACACAAACAAACATATTTAGGTTAAAGTTGAAAAAGAAAGACTTCAAAAAGTCAAAACAGGAAAATTTTGGGACGGAGGCAGTATAACGATTTACCATTCGTAATTTTTTATTGACGGTTTGCGCTATCCGGACGCAAGACGTAACTGCGACTTGCGACCCGGCGTTTGTGTTTTGCGACTCGGCGACAAAAGGAAATCATGACCGAGAACGTGCGAAGTGTTTACTGTGTTTACGTCTTGTGTCTTGCGTCCAAAAAAAAAAAGTTGATGACTTCGTTTGCGTCTTTGACGCGCCACCAGCGGTCGGATAGGAATTAACCTGTCGTTGCACCGACTACTGGCGACGTGTCAGTGAAGTTTTAAATTTGTAAAATGCTGGGGCCTAAGTTTACTAGTGCTATGTCACCTAAAGATGTATAGCAGCAAGTATGACCTAGGGTCGTTCTTTAAAACCAACGGTATTGTGAAACAGAGAAATCAAGATGTCCGAATCTAACTAGTGAAGGTTGTTTTAGAAGCAGTTGGAGGTTTGTTTTTGTTTGTTTTCTAAATTATACTACTAATTAAACTATGAGAATAAAATAAAATAAAGGGATAGCAGTCAGGATAGAGGGGGTGTTTGTTGTGACTTCGTTAGCCTTGCATTGGGATGATGTTTTAGGTTAAGTTATGAAAACGTCTTTCTAAAGATTTGTATTTTATTTGTCTTAAGTATTTGTGGTGTAAGCACTAGCACCCTACTGATTGATTGCTCAATCAGTATGTCACTGAGTAACTAGGCTATCGTGATTCTGATCGGAGGAGGCTGCTCAACTCTCAACACTGCCCTATTACGGAACAGTGACCCTTTTCTGGAATACGAAGATTCCTGGGTGCATGCATAGAGTAACAGACCCACTAACGGTCCGATTGTTCTTAACACCACAGTGATACTCAATTGAATAAAACATTTAGGTTTAAGACTTGGTTGGTGTTTGATTACTTTCCATCAATGGTTTTGTAGAATCCAGGGGTGATAGACAAATTTGGAATACTAGATGATTCCTCGTCTTCCTTTCTGAATTCATAAACTGAGTTTGTATTTTAGATTAGAGATCCCCCATTTATGATTTAAACCAGCCCTCACTTGTATTTAACCAATAAATCCCTAGTTTATTCACAGTGTACAATACTTGTTTAAAACAGCATTTCCACGGCTTCAAAACCAGACCATGTTATTTGAACACGGATATTTAATCAGAAGTTTATTCACGGTGTACAGTACGTATAAAGTATTTCCACAGATCTAAAACCAAAACACAGATAATTAATTACCCCCGATATGACGTCTTATCAAAAGGTTTTAACCACGTTTATTGGTGGAAAGGCGTTAGTTGAATATGTGGTTTAAAATCATAGATGAAACGCGTAATCAAAGCACCGAGTTTTCATTTATAATATAATAGTTGGGAACATTAATCCACAACAGATTGTGCCCATGACTTTCATAGCTTCCACGTTCCGTACTCCACACATTAGTGATGTTTCCGGCGCTATACAAATGAAAGCCGTATAGCGTTACTTCCGTTGTTTCATAATGACATCATCCCAATTAACGACTAACTACATCACAACAAACACATAATATAACTACTCACTACGCATAATAACAGATCCTAAATCTAGCATAATAACAATAGCAATCATCATTATAATAGATAAGGAAAGAAGTAACCGTTAATAAAGCGTAGATTGAATAAACGTTAGAGAGAGAGTACAAGCAGAATCTCCGCAATATCTTCGACAATATTACAAATAAGGCCCTGAACTATTCCCTACGCTATTACAAAAGTAGTCCCTCCGTTAGTCCCAGTTAAATATTAACTGAGAACTAACTGATGCTAACCCTAATTCTAGAGAGAGAAAAAGAAGAGAGAGAGAGTAGAGAGAGAGAGAGAGTGTGTGAGAGAGAAAGTGAGAGTGAGGAAATGAGTGGAATGAAGAATGGTATGTAAAACTTGAAGGAGGTGACCCCTATTTATAGGTGAAGCTTCAAATCATACGTACAAGCGAAACAGCACAGCGTACAAGCAAACGAAGCACGAACGGAGACCAATTGGGGTACCAGGGGCCGTATACGGGGTAGGTGGGGCCGTATACGGTACTGTAGAGGCCGTATACGGTACTGTAGAGGCCGTATACGGTGTCCAGGGCCGTATACGGGGTCCGTCGGTCTTCGTTCGTTGCTTAAAACGCCCGTATCTCCTTCGTTATGCGTCCGTTTGACCTGATTCTTGCGCTCACGCTTTCGTAATTCCGTTACGCTTCTAATGGTACCAATTTCACAGAAATTGGATGTGTATAGCTTAGGCATAGCCGGAAAGACTTTTAACGATCTGTAGAAGCCGTATCTCCTTCGTTCTTTATCCAATTTGCATGATTCTTGATTCTCCCGTCTCGTTTTTACCTATTACATCATACCATAAGGTTAGAATATGTTTATCATAAGGTAAATGAGGGTGTGAGAATTGGTCGTTGTTTATTCGCTCTGTTTTGCTCGTTATTCGGACGTTTTTAGTGGTTTTTGTAGCAACGCCTATATTTGGAGCACTTTAGTGAATTTTAGTAAATAATGATTGTTTTGGAATGTTTTCACTAAAGATATGCCCAAAAAGTGTGGAATATCATACTTAAAAACATGACTTTTTGCGTCACATCAAGTTATCCCACACTTAGACGTTGCTTGTCCTCAAGCAACACTCAGTTTTGAAAACATTTTAAAACATTTTTAGAGCGAGTCAAAATATTTCTAAGAGTTACAACTTCCAGATGCAAATAAGATAGTTTCAGAAATGTAGGGAAAGATAAGATGATCCTTCCTTAAACAAGAAAAGATTCTCTTAGGCTTACTTCCAAATCTCATGATCTTGCAGTACACATGACTAGGCGAACTCACAAAAGGTGGTCACTCAATTCACTCATAGTGTATCGGGTTTCCTATCGATCTAGAACAAATGAAATCGCTCAAATAGCCAGTCATGCAGCACTCATCGTCATAGGCTTGGTCGAGAATCGGATCTCCACCACTTAGGTGAGGACGGTGCTAATTATCCCAAGACATTCATGAGGGTTGTAGTATTTGGTGAGGGTTTAAAGGGTATGGATAGTGGTATATTTAGGTTGTAAGGGTTGCTTATCTTAAAACAACTGAGATCAAGAAAAACTTTATTTTAGAAAGGAAAGGAGATAGCTATTCGTCTTCTATCGGATTTTTCTCATGAGGATGATACTTCGAAGGACTTTGTAGCTTTATTCTTGCGAAACTATTTTTTTTTTCTTTTCTTCTTTTTCTTCTTTTTTCTATTTCTTTTTCTGCATTTTCTATTTTTCTATTTTCTTCTTCAGAACTTCTTTGCTAGAGAATTTCCAAGGATATTTTCTTTTGATTCTTTCAGAAATCCTTTTCAGAACTATGATCTTTGATCTTGAACTTCGAGTCCTTTTGCGGTGCCAATTTTTCGCACCTTTTAGAGATATATATCTTTTGAAGAACACGAAAGAGGAAGACTTGGGAGCATAATCGAAGCGGATGTCCTAAAAGATGTTTTTCACAACCTCAGAAATTCTAAGATAAGTTTGGGGATATTTTTGGGAAGTAGGGTTTAAAGATGAGGGTTTTATGAAATGAAAGGTTTAGGCTCAACAGGGTTTACTAGGTGGATCATCGATACTAAAAATGAGTATCGGAAGGGTTTTGGGCTTGAAAAGATATGTAAAAAGGGGTTAATATCCTAGGGAATGTCAAGGTCATCTAATTGTACCTATACCGCATACGGTACACACCAATGTGGTCTCGTATGTCAAGAGCAAGTTCTAATTCAGAGATACATGCATTGGCACACACAAGAAATGAATAGTGAAGCATTAAAGATGAATGCTTTTAGGCTCAAGATACCTCACTGCAAATAGGGTTGTATGTGCTTTGTCATGCTCCTTTTAGATTATCATTTCTTGCTTAAGAAATTTCTACCTTATTTTCCCTAGATTGTGAAATATCTTACTCATATTTGAAAATAGATCATCTCAAAAGATATTATGACTCAAAATTAGCAGAGTTAATCATGTGATTAGGCTGATACTTTTTAATTTTCTTGAAAAATTTTGAAAAATTTGAGGAACATTTTCTGAGTTTGCTATTTCGGACATTAAAAATCATAAAACTAACCAAGGTATTCTATACCTGCTATCCCACACTTAGAGGAACATTGTCCCTAATGTTCTCTTGAGTTGAGATTTACTGGAAGTAAAATCCCACACTTAGAGTTTGAACATGTAAGAAAATGTTTCTCAAGTGTTTGTTTTGGGCTGGAATCCCACACTTAGTGATAAGCTTAGGATAGAGTATAGATTACATAACAAACTTAACAAAGCAAATAATATACAGAATCATAATCAAAATAGAGTAAAGGGTTAAGACACTCCCCAGATAGCGAGCTGCAATGAAGCTGAGAATCTGAATTTGGTGAAAAGAGATGTTGCCAGGATCCTTTTCTGCATCTATGAAGATCGGCTCGGCTTCAAGCGTCTTGCTATTGGTTTTCTTCATTCATCATTCTTTTGTGAATTAATCTCGTAAGTGTGAACACGTTGGTTGTACCCTTTTTACAAACTCAATATTTTTGCAAATGAAAAGATAAATCATTGTCTCAGAATTTGAAAAGATGTTTTCTACTACAAATCAGTTTTATAAAATATGTGTTTTTAAACGAGTTCGAGCATAATGCATAAAAGTAGTATGCAAGTACCTCAAATGCTCGAAACACATGAATTATCAGTTTTTCAAAGTGATTTCCTGTTTTCTGAGATGAGTGGTTTATTTGCAAATGAGTTGTAATATCAGAAGGTTTTTATAAATCATTTAGGTACGACCAAGTGTGAAGGATAGTCAGAGATCTTCTTCACTTATTGACACGTTTCTCTCTACACGTCTTATTCCACGGGTTGCCTCCCGAGAAGCGCTGCTGTTAGAGTCGAGAGCTCGACTTTACACCTCCGAGATTAGGTGTACGGGAAGGAGCTCCTAGGGCGAGTGATGGTGACATTATGTGCCCTGGGTTGTGGGAAAGAGTATCGCGGAGGATAGATCCTTTAGAAGTGGCAGGCCATGGTTGAGATTAGATCTAGCGGTTCCATGGTATCCACTTTGAAGTTTCGAAGTTGTTCTGAGGTTGCTCTAGAAAGACCTAGTAATCCTTGCGTGATGTAGTCAACCGCCTTAGTGACTGGCCCGTTAGGGTCAATCATAGTGGTTGTGCTTGTCATGATGTATTCTCTAATCGGATGCTTAAGTCTGAAGGAGTCCATAAATTCTAGTAACTTCAACTTCAGATCTTCGAATTCTTCACTATGAGGATCTCCTTCGAATACAGCTGTAGATTTGCACAAGCTTTTGATTAGCTGGTGCTGATGAAGGGTGAAAGGAAAGCCAGAGTTTTTGAAAATATGAATCAGTTTGTTGAATATCTTGCGATATCCAGCCTGGAGGATATACTCTGCTTTCTCGGCGTCTTCTGCATTCAATATCTCGTGTAATCGAGTTATTACAAAAGTGACAACATCGAGTAGAGACATATTTTTAACAATGAGGGGGTGATTACGCCTGCTTTCGTCCCTTATGATGTACCTAAGCTCCTCGATTATCAATTTAATATGATGTTCTAGAGTAGACTTGATGATAAATCGATTGCTTTCTTTTGTACTCAAGTGATCTTTCTCAGCTAGCAAGTCAAGGAATTCCTGTAGATTCCTCATCGCCATGAAGTCAGTAGCATCTTCAATATTTCTTCTGATAGCACCCAACTTCTCCCTCTGTTTTGATGAATAAGGAAACGCAGAGCCCATGAGAACATCATACACCTTGCGGTATATTTGTCTCCGTTCAATGTAGAAGAGTAGTTCATTCGCGTTGTTCCTTTCTTTCTTGAGCTGAGATTTGAGTGCATCTGCAAATACTCTGATGCAATGCTTAAGGTAGAGCGGATCTTGGGTTCCTTTGCTAGTGAGATAGATAGTGGATGCTGCCTCAATAACCGCTATTAGCCATCTTTGATGCATAGAGTAATCATTTGTAGAATTTCTAATAGCTACTATTATGATGTGAGGGTCACCATCATATTTGTCTATCACGGAAATCATTTGCTCATGAGTAGAGACGATTGGGATGCAGATGATTTCTTGAGATAGTGCTTGTGAATCAGGCAGTTCTAGAGAATCAAGAAGATGAATATTCACTTTGGCAAGAGGCTTCTTTTCTTCTTTCATCTCTTCTTCCTGCTTGGCTGCTGGTTCAGAGATCTCGTCATCTGATGTGTCTTGGCTAATAGAGACCGTATATAGCTCACTATTCTCCATCGGAACACAATCGTTCTTATCGGTCTTGAATGTGATGCTTTCTCCGTGAGCGCGTAAGCTGATCGTCTGAGAGTGCACATTGATAACTGCTCTGGCGGTGTTCATAAAAGGTCTACCTAGGATTATTGGGATGTTTATATCTTCCTGAATATCCATTACCACAAAGTCAGTTGGGAAAAAGAACTTGTCGACTTTAACCATGATGTTCGCAGCTATTCCCTTAGGATATCTAATAGATTGGTCAGCTAGCTGGACACTCATTTTAGTGGGTTTAAGGTCTCCTAATTCTAGTCTTTTAAATAATGAATGTGGCATTAGGTTAATACTTGCTCCTAGATCGGCCAGAGAGCGAATATCACCAGATTGGTTGATAGAGCAGGGAAGGGTAAAATATCCGGTGTCTCCTAGTTTTTCTGGTAGACGATTTTGAAGGATAGCTGAACATTCAGCAGTTAGCGGGACATTAGGTACTTCGGGTACCTTGTCTTTGTTTGAGATAAGTCTCCTAACATATTTAGCATACTTGAAAGCTTTAACTTCATTAGGTTGTTGCTTGAGACGTCCTGGAAATGGTAAGCTTTCCTTTTTAGGCTTTGGAGATGACTTTTTCTCAACTGTCTGTGTGACAGGAGATTGTTCTTTCACCGGAGAAAGAACTGAAGGTTGGCTCGGTGCCACCTTGGAGTCTTGGTTGGTTACTTGGTTGGCTTCCATAGTATGTGGGTTATGAAAGGTGCTACTAGGCAGACTACCCTGTGGTCTAGTGTCGATACGTTCTGCTAGTCGACCTACTTGGGTTACAAGAGTGTTTAGTAAATTTAGTTGGTCACTTAAGAAGAGATCAACCTGGTCTTGTCTAGCCGTAATCGTTTGGATGATTTGTATGAGGGTGTCGTCTGGACTAGTAATTGGCCTAGTGGGTTCAGAAGATTGGGCCATCTCAGGTGTGGTTTCGGGCAGTAATGGTGGTTGGTGGTAGGTTAGGTATTGGAATTGGTTGGGTGGTTGAATTGGTGGGTATTGGTTGGCTCGAGGAGGAGAGGTTTGAGTATAATCAGGTGGACGTGGGTGAGTTCGGAACTGGTCATAGTAGGCTGTGCCATCAACAGGGTTCGTAGCTTGTGGATTGGTACAATTCCGACATGACTGAATATGGTAGACCTGTTGAGGAGGTTTCTTCAGCTTTCCTATTTCCTCAGTTAGCGTTCTGATATGTTCCGTCAGAGATTTGATCGCCTCAGTTTGCACGGGATTGGGAAGGGCAAGCGGTGCCGATGATGAGGAATGCTCATCAGTGTTCCAATCGTTATGATTCATGGTCATGCTCTCAAGCAGATTCCAGGCTTCGTCATCCGTGCAACGCGTGAAGTTTCCTCGAGCAGCGGCGTCGAGCATTGGCTTGTGGTGCGGTGCGAGACCATTGTAAAACGTGCACAACTGAGTTGATCGTTCGATTTGGTGGTTAGGACATCTTCTAAGAAACCTCTTAAATCTTTCCCACGCACTGTAGATTGATTCATCATTAAACTGTTGGAAGTTCAAGATGTCTTTCTTTAACTTAATTCGTTTGGATGGGGGAAAGTACTTTGTTAAGAACTTATTTTCCATTTCCGCCCATGAGGATATAGAGTTGGATTCTAATTCCTCGAACCAAGTCTGTGCGTGATGAGAAAGAGAGTAGGGGAATAGATATAGACGGATTGTATCTTGCTCAACCCCATTTTGCTTGAAAGAGTCGAATATGGTGAAAAATTTGTTCAGGTGGGAGTAGGGGTCATCGTTCGGTTGTCCATTGAATTGGCAGCGATTCAGGATCAACTGCACTACATTGTGCTTGAGTTCGAATGATGCTCCTTTAGTCTCCGGGTAGCGTATGGGTCCACCTCGAACTTCTATCGAGGATTTGTTGCTATCAGCGAGAGTAATGCGTGCGGTGGTTGTAGGATTGTGGGAAGATGATCGCTTCTCTCGTTGGATGGGTACGACGTATGATTTAGGATTGGGGAAAGGAAGGATTGAAAGAATTTTTAGGGGTTTAAGAGGAGAGAACCATCCTAATGGTTCACTAGCAAGAAAGTTCATTATGACGTCTCTGAGTCTTACAGTTGATTCCCCGGCAGCGGCGCCAAAAACTTGACGCGCCACCAGCGGTCGGATAGGAATTAACCTGTCGTTGCACCGACTACTGGCGATGTGTCAGTGAAGTTTTAAATTTGTAAAATGCTGGGGCCTAAGTTTACTAGTGCTATGTCACCTAAAGATGTATAGCAGCAAGTATGACCTAGGGTCGTTCTTTAAAACCAACGGTATTGTGAAACAGAGAAATCAAGATGTCCGAATCTAACTAGTGAAGGTTGTTTTAAAAGCAGTTGGAGGTTTGTTTTTGTTTGTTTTCTAAATTATACTACTAATTAAACTATGAGAATAAAATAAAATAAAGGGATAGCAGTCAGGATAGAGGGGGTGTTTGTTGTGACTTCGTTAGCCTTGCATTGGGATGATGTTTTAGGTTAAGTTATGAAAACGTCTTTCTAAAGATTTGTATTTTATTTGTCTTAAGTATTTGTGGTGTAAGCACTAGCACCCTACTGATTGATTGCTCAATCAGTATGTCACTGAGTAACTAGGCTATCGTGATTCTGATCGGAGGAGGCTGCTCAACTCTCAACACTGCCCTATTACGGAACAGTGACCCTTTTCTGGAATACGAAGATTCCTGGGTGCATGCATAGAGTAACAGACCCACTAACGGTCCGACCGTTCTTAACACCACAGTGATACTCAATTGAATAAAACATTTAGGTTTAAGACTTGGTTGGTGTTTGATTACTTTCCATCAATGGTTTTGTAGAATCCAGGGGTGATAGACAAATTTGGAATACTAGATGATTCCTCGTCTTCCTTTCTGAATTCATAAACTGAATTTGTATTTTAGATTAGAGATCCCCCATTTATGATTTAAACCAGCCCTCACTTGTATTTAACCAATAAATCCCTAGTTTATTCACAGTGTACAATACTTGTTTAAAACAGCATTTCCACGGCTTCAAAACCAGACCATGTTATTTGAACACGGATATTTAATCAGAAGTTTATTCACGGTGTACAGTACGTATAAAGTATTTCCACAGATCCAAAACCAAAACACAGATAATTAATTACCCCCGATATGACATCTTATCAAAAGGTTTTAACCACGTTTATTGGTGGAAAGGCATTAGTTGAATATGTGGTTTAAAATCATAGATGAAACGCGTAATCAAAGCACCGAGTTTTTATTTATAATATAATAGTTGGGAACATTAATCCACAACAGATTGTGCCCACGACTTTCATAGCTTCCACGTTCCGTACTCCACACATTAGTGATGTTTCCGGCGCTATACAAATGAAAGCCGTATAACGTAACTTCCGTTGTTTCATAATGACATCATCCCAATTAACGACTAACTACATCACAACAAACACATAATATAACTACTCACTACGCATAATAACAGATCCTAAATCTAGCATAATAACAATAGCAATCATCATTATAATAGATAAGGAAAGAAGTAACCGTTAATAAAGCGTAGATTGAATAAAATTTAGAGAGAGAGTACAAGCAGAATCTCCGCAATATCTTCGACAATATTACAAATAAGGCCCTGAACTATTCCCTACGCTATTACAAAAGTAGTCCCTCCATTAGTCCCAGTTAAATATTAACTGAGAACTAACTGATGCTAACCCTAATTCTAGAGAGAGAAAAAGAAGAGATAGAGAGTAGAGAGAGAGAGTGTGTGAGAGAGAGAAAGTGAGAGTGAGGAAATGAGTGGAATGAAGAATGGTATGTAAAACTTGAAGGAGGTGACCCCTATTTATAGGTGAAGCTTCAAATCATACGTACAAGCGAAACAGCACAGCGTACAAGCAAACGAAGCACGAACGGAGACCAATTGGGGTACCAGGGGCTGTATACGGGGTAGGTGGGGCCGTATACGGTACTGTAGAGGCCGTATACGGTACTGTAGAGGCCGTATACGGTGTCCAGGGCCGTATACGGGGTCCGTCGGTCTTCGTTCGTTGCTTAAAACGCCCGTATCTCCTTCGTTATGCGTCCGTTTGACCTGATTCTTGCGCTCACGCTTTCGTAATTCCGTTACACTTCTAATGGTACCAATTTCACAGAAATTGGATGTGTATAGCTTAGGCATATCTGGAAAGACTTTTAACGATCTGTAGAAGCCGTATCTCCTTCGTTCTTTATCCAATTTGCATGATTCTTGATTCTCCCGTCTCGTTTTTACCTATTACATCATACCATAAGGTTAGAATATGTTTATCATAAGGTAAATGAGGGTGTGAGAATTGGTCGTTGTTTATTCGCTCTGTTTTGCTCGTTATTCGGACGTTTTTAGTGGTTTTTGTAGCAACGCCTATATTTGGAGCACTTTAGTGAATTTTAGTAAATAATGATTGTTTTGGAATGTTTTCACTAAAGATGTGCCCAAAAAGTGTGGAATATCATACTTAAAAACATGACTTTTTGCGTCACATCAGTCTTACGTCGGGCGCAAACACTTAGCTTGTTCTCGGGTCACGATTTCCTTTTGTCGTCGGATCGTAAGAAACAAACGCCGGGTCACTAGTCGCACCTTGAGTCTTGTGTCTAGCTAGGGAAAGTCGTCAATAAAATCGTTATATTTGTTTGAAATTTGTGGCAAATTATTTAATTTCCCATAACTTTATAATGGTATACCCATTACAACACCCTTCTCTAGACTTGCAAACTTATGGATGTACGTGCTTCTTGAAATTCGTTATAGGTTATTTTAAAGTTGGAATATTAATTATGATGGATTTTTTAGGTTGCATTTGTGGGTATTACAATAAACAAACTGGAGTTGTTGTACCAGGATGTGGCATTTTTCATACGAGTCGTGATTTGGTAGAGAATCTAATAAGTTACCATAACAACGACAGTGCATCCTCCACGAAGCCAAAATGAAGAGTGTGTGAACATTCGTGGTGGCATGTCATCATCTCCACCACAGAGCAGAACGAGTACAAATGTACGCCTCTCATTAACTTTTTTTCTTTTTCAATTTCTTTATTCGTTTTTAATGAGTAAAACAGATAGTTTTTTTTTATATAAATATATTTTCAGATAAGAAACTAAAAGAAAAGGGAATAAAAAAACAATAGTGATTTCACAACCATAAGAACTATACATAAGTTCAAATCTCACAATAGAATGTTGACAATATAAATAATTTTTCAACTAACACTTGGCAAAATTCTATATCTTACTTCAGCTGATAGATCTATAATATTATTTTATCCTTTTTACCATCAAAATCAAGGAAATTTCCAAAAATATAGAAAAACCAATTACATAATGTTTAGGTAATAGAAAATGAGTGTTGCATTGAAAGACAAATTGTGAACAGACACTTTTGCCAAATTGCGCGACTTGTTTCGCTCTAATATAGGAAACCTTGAATTAAAATAAATTTTAGAACTATTCATTTCACCAACATTTACTTAAGTAACGCACGCAAACCATCTTATCATCATATTTGACAAAAAAAGAAGAAGAACCATTTGAACAAATATATGTTTAATAGCCTCTAAATTTTGCTCCAATAAGAGCATCTCCAATGCATAGAGTTTAATGCTTTGACACATCACTAATAAATCAACACCTCATACTTTTGTATAACATCCTATACAATAAAAACTTCACTTATTCAATAAACTTACACCTCATGTACCATATTTAATTACTTTTTATAAAATTAAATAAAAGGGCCATGACAAATTGGAATGGGAGGCCCACAATGTCAGAATATCAGCGTATTAATATGGTTGTGTTTAGATTGAAACGCCACTTTCTGCATGTTAATACGTGGCATACTCAAAGTGGTATTAAACTAATCTAGGTCATCCACCTATTTCTATTGAACTTTGCCACATATTACTATAGTATATGGACGGCGCTAAGTCTCTTAGCATTCTAATCCAAGCCGTCCAATTTGACTGACTTTTGATCCACACCGTGCGATAGAGATAAAGCATATACAAATTACACGGTTATCTTCTAGCAGTTATCTTCCATGACTACTCACTTGAAAAAACTAAAAACTGACGCTAAACAAAGTTTTTCAAACAATAGAACAATAAAATCAAAGATTCATAACTGAACGTTGAGCTTTAGATGGTATCTATCACTCGCCAGGTAAATCAAAACCCTAACTGGACGTTTTCAATCAGGTATTCATAATCATTTATACACTAACTGCTACTACCAATTGAATATTCATATGACTGAGAACGAAAAAAATCATAATTAGCCGCTGCTGCCACCAACTCTGTCTTCTTCGTAGCTACTTGATCCCTTTCCAATTTCAATCGGTAAGTTCACAATCTATTCTTTCAATAAAAAAGTTTACTAATTTCTCAAACGATTTGGCTCATGCTAAACCATGTACCTATTTACCTACCTTCATTCATTTAGTTTGTTACATGATAGATACTTAGACTTTGTTTTAGTTTGGGGGGTTTATTTTTATTAAGGGTCAATTTGTTTCAATAACTTAAATTAGGAGTTTATATACAGGAGGTAAGATTTATACAATGTTTAGTCGGTTTTGATTTTTGTAGAAAATGTGTACTGTATCAATCAGGCTTTACTCATGTATATACTTTTGTATCAATCAGGCTTTACTTATGTATATACTTTTAACTGGTGTTCTTGAATGCAAATAAAAGTTAATTTGGTGATGTCACCATAGTCTGATTCACAGTCTAGACAAGACGGTGAATCTGTAATTATTTTATATTTTTATTCCCACGGAATTTAAAATATGGATTCTAATTTGACCCTGAATACTTAAGTTTTTGAACACGTTGCTACATACTTATAAAGTTCATTAGACATTGGTGGTCGTTTAATTTTTCTTAGTAAAGGCACAAAGGTCTATTTTTGCAACCAAATTGCAGGCTTTTTGATTTTTTAGTTGTGTATTAGTGTAAATGGTGGCTTGCTGTGAAGGCTATATGGTGTGTACTCTTCAGCAATCGCCATGGGAGAATACCTTTAGTAGTTTGGTGGCTAATTTTGGTGAAAGAGTATGATACATAGGGTTTACACTTCAATAATGGCCTCATAATTCTTTTCAACTTTTGTTTCAAGTATTTAGGTCTAATTTCATAATGTGTTTCAACTTTTTGTAGTTTTGATATTCTTATGTGTTTTTATAGGTATTTTAGGTGCTTAAGCATCGCTTGGTTGTTGACGACGTACCTACTAAGATATTGATTGAGACATTTTGCTAATTAAAAAGGCAGACACATTTAAATAAGCTACAGCTTCACTATGAGTTTGCCATATTTCTAAAGGTGTGTCAATGGCCATTCTTTCTTAAGACACTTCATTTTAATTTAAGAGCGTTTCATGGGGTTTTAAGGGTTCTAAGTTGGGTATTGTAAGTAAAGGAAGCAAATGGTTGATTAGAGATTAGTAGAACAAGTCCTCATCCTCTTTCACGTTCCTTTGTTAGGTATTCTTTTCCTTTAAATTTGGTATCGATTTAGAACCTTTTGATGCCTCGCGAATTTTACAAACTTGCACTTTTTTTTAAATTGCTTTAGAGTTGTAGAAAACTAGCATAAGTTTTTCATATTCATGCAAACAAAGTATTCTTGATTAAATGTATGAATGAGATAATGTTTTAATCTCAGGTTACCTATCAAATGCAGCTCATGCAATTAATGAGGTTAGTATTGATGAGATCTGTTAGAGATTACATTGACTGTTTAAATGTAAGTTGGTTTTTTGGGTTTCCAGGGTTGTTTCGTCTTCCGTGAGCATTTGGAACCCAATTGTTTGATTCACATTGCCTTCTGTAGCTAATGTTTCGGCTTAGCTTTCGTAGATGTAAGCATCATCTTCACCATTTCCTACTGCTGTTCGCCTGCCATTCAGGAGTGACCTATTCGGTTATAGTTTGAACACATGCGACATGTTACAGATGAGTGATGATGGTAAATACACCTTACACATAAGGGATGTGAACCAGCGTAACCCTCTCTTCACATGTTAGTATCCACGAATTTCTTGGATATCCTGACGTTCTTAGTATTGTTTCTAACATTACCAGCCTTAATGGTTTCATCGATTAACAATCCATTCATCAATACTGCGCCTCGGATGGTAGGAGGCTCAGTCACTTCTACCGTCCTGCTAGTTACTAGAACAAAACTGTTGATATACTTCTCAATTCTCTTAGCTTCGAGTGCCACAGGATGAGGTCAAATTTTGCCAACGCATGAAATTGTTTTGTATATGCTGCAAGGTTAACCTCCACCATAGAGAAATTCCAAAACTTGTTCAATAAATTCTTCATTTCGTTATTGAAAGAATCTTCCTCCTTTAGCAGTTCCTTCATTTTCCATTCTTTTCGTGTCATCACCATTTCCATCATTTGAATTCTCGACTATTAGTTCTATTTTCGCCTTCGGTGTCATTAGCTCTACCGTGATTCAGTATGTTGTTACTAACTTACATGTAAATTTTGAATACTAAGGCCCACCAATGTTGTGCAATGATCGTAGCAACATTGGAGTTCTTCCCTTTAATACCACAAATTCCTCCAGTTCAACCATCAGTTCAATCACCACTTTTACTTGTATGACCACCACCGAGTGTTTATCCTCCACGAGTAAAATTTACGAGCATCGCATCTTAGTAATATGCTTACTATAAATTCGAATTCATATGAGTTTAGAATAGACGAATATTTTGGAGTTTGTCTAGGAATAAATGCAGAAGACTCACAAACATAAGCATGATTCGGTAAGGAACATAATTAGGATTTTATTCCTATACGACATGAAGATAGCACATTGGACACGCAAATATGGTCGGATAAGCACAAATATGTAAGGATACCTTTGTCAATTACGCCTGCAGCCATAATTGTGAGAGTCTCTTTTCATACATATTCTTATCACTTCAAATCCTTGTATCACAATGAACTTCGTATCTGCGGAAAGAGATCGGATAGTTATAGAATCCTAAGCAACATGTAATCGAACCACATAAAGAGTCAAATAGGTGAGTAAGCCAGACAACTCGTCACTAAATACATAAAGTTTAAACGTTTCAAGAGTGAATAACAACTAAGGGTAATTGAGTCTTAGAGCTCCTTCCGTCACTCCCCCATGTGCGGGTGGGATCTCGGAATTGGTGCCCATATGAATACGAAAAAGAAGAAACACCAAGTTTGGTACTGACCCAACTCTACTCTCAAGGCTATTTGCCGAGGTAGTCGGGCTAAGTTTTCATCCTCATACGACATCTTCGAGATTCTTTTGACTTTTAGCTTCGGTTTGAAGAATCGAAATCCTTATTTTCCTCAAGTTCAGTCAATAGAAAAATATACGTAACAGTCGTACCATTTGTCTCCCTTTTAAATTTAAGCTTCTCCTCTTATAGATTTGGGCGTCGGTATTTGAATTAGTGAGTATCTTTTGATATAGAATGTATGATTACAACGCCCTTCTTATTTGAAATGACTAAAATGGATGATCGACATTATCTACAGCTAGTTTCACGGAATTGTATGCACACATAACTTCCTAATTCATGTTCTATATGTGGGTTCCTTATTGTCACACCCCCGATTTCATGATTTGCGGAAGCGACAATTTTGGTGTGACTAATCAATGATCAAAGTGCAGAGGTACAAGCAAACGACTCTACATGAGACGTTTATACATTTTACAAAAGTAATACATAGTTTAGGTCATAAGTTTTACTACAGAATTGAGTTCGCATAATGATTCTGAAGATTTTAATACATAACCATTATACAAAAGATAATGCTAGAAAATCTTCATGTTTATATAGATGCATGCGACTCGTACTAGCTAGCGTATCCTGCGGGCCACCTTACTGTAGCTGATCATCTGAGGATACAACACTAAAAGGTCAGCTATAAAGCTGGTGAATCTCACAGGTTTAACATAAAACATGATGTGATCAACATGATTATCCGACGACTTATAACCGAACAATGATTAAAACATTTTAACCGAGCAATGATTAAACCAACTAAGGTTTCCAAATTTAATATACCGTAAAGTAATTAAGCATTATAACCGAACAATGATTTAACTAATTAAGGTTACCGAACAATGATTTAATCAATTAAGGTTACCGAACAACGATTAAACCAACTAAGGTTTCCGAATTTAATATACCGACACTGATATTGCACTGAGCTATGGTTCAAGGCCTAACCCGATTTTCTGCCTCCCGGATGGTGTCAACACCCATAACAATTACTAAAATGCCCGTTTGTACGTGGTTGTAGCTAGCAACCCGGACGGGGACGTCACTCCCATGATAGATCTATCTTTTAGTAATCGCGCCTTATTAAGTTAATGAACCATACACTGATGAGAACTTTCCCGAATTAAAACACTTAGGCAATAACCGAACAAATCAATACCGACAATGATAATCGAATATAATTAAGCGAGTTAATACTAAATTAACAAACCGAATAACTGTGATCACGAAAATAGTTTGTGTTGCATCTCCCCCATGTTTAAAATAGTAAAACAGTAAAATGGGGCCGTGAGACTCACCTGAGTCGCCGAGCACTTAAGTTTCCGATGTGGAATGGACAGTCTGAATCCTCCTACGCCCTAAGCATATAAGGTAATATATAAGTGAACGTCTATATAATTCACTCCCGATATTTTTCCATTCATCCGTTTAATGTATGATGTCCGAATATATCTTTAAAACCGCTTAAATTTATGGTTTATAAAAGTGGTACGGCCCGTTGGTGACGGAATTGAAATCATGTTTCAAAATACAATTTTTGTTCATTTTGTAAAGATATACTTGATACGTTTTCGTATCGTATAATAATATTTGTTGTCGAATAAGTTTGATACTTTTTGGATGAAAAGAAATATTTATCCTCAGATGATCATCTGAAAATAGATGATCATCTATCGTCCTCAGATGATCATCTGTCTAGATTCAGATGATCATCTGAATTATCATAGCCTATCATCTGAATTATCATAGCCTATCATCTGAATTATTATAGCCGATCATCTGAATTTTTATAGCAAATCATTTGAATTATTATAGCCGATCATCTATGTTTTTCTAGCCGATCATCTGAATTATCATAGCCATTCGGCTATATTCATTGAGTCGTACGGCTCAATCCATATAGCAGATCGGTTCTGTCGCACCCCCAAATTCGGGTTGCGGAAGCGAATCGGGTTGGGGCGCGACTAATCAATAATCAAAGCACACAAGATATATAATGAACGACTCTATATGCGTCATTTTACACTTTCATTTATAAAATAAACGTTTACAATGATATAATGTTTACAAAAGCTCGCAAGCTGAAAGTTAGAGATTCTAAGGCATATCTAATTGTACAAAATATAGAAATGCATATGAATCTCCTAATGTCTGAATGCGACTCGAGCTAGATAATCCTGAGCAGTCCTACTACTGCTGTGTACCTGAGAATACATGCTAAAAGGTCAACTAACGTTGGTGAGCTCACAGGTGTACTAATGAAACAATAATGTATGAACCACAAGATTTAGTATAATGATTTGAAATCAATCAAATAAATATGTATATTACTGCCATGAGCTCATAGTTTGAGCTTAACTGAGGGGTCAGGATCAAAATCAAGTGCCTGATCGAGTTTGCCTCCTGCATGTGCCTAATCATACACACGTGTGAACAAATGATAATGCGTCCGTTCGACTGCAGTCATGGTAGCGCGACTACCCCGGACGGGGATTGTCAATCCCATATGGTACCATACACTAACACTCGCGCTAAATCCATACTAATAAACTATGATGTGGAGGGATTCATGATTAGTAAAAACAAATCATGCAGTCAATATATCGAGTTTTGTACTTGTGTTCACATGTAAATAAAACTGAGCATGTATTCCCACCCCTGGGTTTAAAACAGTAAAATGAGGGGCTATGAGACTCACCTGAGTTTGATGATATGCAGTGAAGCAAATATGATGTGGTACAATGTGATGTCCGAAGACTGTAACCTACCGGGCGTTCAAAACGCACAAGGTTATGAGTATGTGTAGACGTCTCAAAAGACCGTCCATGCTAGTTGTTCATCCAACTAGTAATGTCCAAATGATTTGGTTTGATTTGTTTGTTTGTGTTTTGAAAACGTGTACGGCCCGTTGGTGACGGATTGTAATAATAATCTCAACTATTATTATTATACTTGTGTTGTTGTATACTTAACAAAGTATATATGTCTTGTGTATAATTTGTATCGTATCCAATTTGTTTGATATAATATGTTCCAACAATTAGAGAAATAAGTCAATTCTGTTTTTGGCGACACTGGGCTAGTGTCGCTATAGGCGACACTAGTTAGGCGACACTAGTTAGGCGACACTAGGTGAGTGTCGCTGGATTATGATTTTTAATTGATTAGCGACACTAGATTAGTGTCGCTATAGACGACACTTCTTAATTATGGCGTCACTATAGTAAGTGTCGCTATATGCAACGTCATATTGATTTTGGCGACACTAGGCTTAGTGTCGCTATAGGCGACACTGGGTAAGGTAGCGTCACTTGGTTGAGTGTCGCTAGGCGACACTTAATCGGTTTAGGTGTCACTGGGTTGAGTGTCGCTAGGCGACACTTAATCAAATTAGGTGTCACTAGGCTAGTGTCGCTATAGGATTTGGCCCTCTAGCGACACTAGCGGCTGATCAAATTTTCGTTTTCGGTTTGATGGTCAAACGTGCTCGGTTTGACCCGAGAATTTTACACAAGTCTTAAAATGGTCCAATAAGTTTAATAAAATTATTGGTTCGTGTCGGGGTTCACCCGAAGTGTCGGTTTGGTAAAATGACTAAAACAGCCCTTATGTTAATATTTTCAGATTTTTCACTCGATTAACCTCTCGTTTTCTACACTTTTTATTCCAAACCAAGACTCACCAAAAATCACAGTTGGACATACACATATCTAGTTCATTTCTGCATTTTGTGGTATTTTTATAAGTTCATTTACCATTTTTAACAAAAATAATTATGGAGAGTGGTCGGTTTTGGTCTTAAACAGACACTAGCTCAAAGATCGACTTCTACACCAAAATACGTGTATTTCTGGAAAAGGTCATAGAAGAACTTTTTGTAGAGGACATCCATACGATGATTTCGGTGTAAGATTCATGTGTTGATTCATTCTATAACTCTAGTTATAGTCGATTTGGTGAGATGATTTTTCTGGGCAGAAAACTGTTAACATCTATGTGTTTATAAAAACGTGTTTCAAGCTTTGCTTTGGACATTTTCTTGTCAAATGATCAACTAGACATGTAAATATATGTAAAGCATGAAAATCTAGTGAGAGAAATTGGTGGAATCATACCAAAATCGTGTTCTATAGAGAGAGAAGAGTGAGATGAGCTTGGTTATGCTTCTTGCTTCGTTTTCTTTTGCTTCTCTTCTTCAAAATGGTGGTGAATGATGGTGATAGTGTGGTGGTGTGGCTGATCAAAGAGAGGGAAAAGAGAGTGTATTTTGTGTGTGTTTTAAAGAGAGAGTGTAGTGAGAGAGTGTGGTGATCATAATGAGGAAGATGGGTACCAAGTATGCATGTATTGGTCAAAAACATGATCCACAAAAAGTGGATCATGTTTGCCCAATTTTTCTTATTAAAATGGGAGGTGAGGTTGTTAAAATCTTGCCTCCCAATTAGTGGTATTATATCCTTGTTTGTTTACCCGATCGTTTAAACGTTCGTTTGTAATTTAAACGTTATACGTATGTGTTTTAAATAACATTTGAATTTCGATATTTTTAACTTGAAGTATTATTTATAATACTTGGAAAACATTTCTAAAAATGTTTGGTTATAGTGTCGGTATTGATTTGCGGTTTGGTGTTTCCGGTTATTTAATTACGTGACGTTTTAATTAAACGTTTTTGTTAACGATTTGAATCACGATGTTTTAAATAAATGATTTCCACCCAAAATAATATATTTTAATTTATAAAATATATTTTTACGTTTATTCGATTGTCGGGCACGTTTCACGCGTTTTCGGTCGCTTCTGAGCATTTTATACGATACGAAATACTTTCGTGATATTATCGAAATAATATTTAGAAATAAATATGTTTATCATATAATTTCATATTATTTAATAAATTGAGTCCACCAACGTCCGTATTATTGTATCGGGATCCGCCCGATATGAAAATGCACGATTCAAATAAATCGCACGTGTATATATTCTCAAATATATATAATGATACACATAATTAGTCTATTACAAAACTAATTACACGTATTACAAAGTGATTAGGACCTAATAACTTGCCCTAATTTGTCGGGTGTCACATTCTCCCCTTGTTAAGAGAATTTCGTCCCGAAATTTAGCTCTGGGTCATGTGAGGAGTAGAGTCTGTGAATAGCTGTGGATACTTGAGTCGTATTTGGTCTTCCCGTTCCCAGGTGAATTCCGGACCACACCACGAATTCCACCGGACTTTAACGATGGGAATACGACTTTGTTTCAACTGTTTGACCTCACGGTCCATGATTTCCACTAGTGTCTCGACAAAATGAAGTTTATCATCGATATGAATTTCATCAAGAGGAATGATAAGTGTCTCATCAGATAGACATTTCTTCAAGTTAGAAATGTGGAATGTGGGATGCACGCTGCTGAGCTCGGGTGGCAACTGCAATCGATATGCCACTGGACCAATCCTTTCCAGGATCTCAAAAGGTCCAATGTATCTGGGGTTCAATTTCCCGCGTTTACCAAAATGGATGACACCTTTCCAAGGTGATACTTTTAAGAGTACTCGATCCCCAACCTGGAACTCGAGATGTTTGCGTCTCACGTCAGCATAACTTTTCTGACGATCACGTGCGGCCTTCAGCCGGTTTTGAATACCAACGATCTTCTCGGTGGTCTCGTGTATGATTTCTGGACCAGTGAGTTGACTGTCTCCCACTTCGGTCCAACAGACAGGTGATCGGCACTTACGACCGTACAGTGCCTCGAAAGGTGCAGCTCCAATACTAGTATGGTAGCAGTTGTTGTACGAGAACTCGCACAAAGGTAGATGATGTTCCCAGTTTACACTGAAGTCAACTACGCAGGCTCGTAGCATGTCCTCCAGTGTTTGAATGGTTCGTTCGCTTTGGCCGTCTGTTTGGGGATGGTATGTTGTACTCATATCAAGGCGAGTACCCAATGATTTCTGAAGTGATTGCCAAAAGCGAGAAGTGAAGCGACTATCTCTGTCAGAGATAATCGAGATGGGAACGCCGTGTCGAGATACAATTTCCTTGAGGTAGATTCGTGTGAGGCGTTCCATTTTATCGGTTTCTTTGATGGCTAGGAAATGAGCGGATTTTTTGAGACGATCGACGATCACCCAAATGGTATCGCAACCGCTCGGCGTTCTTGGGAGTTTAGTGATCAAGTCCATAGTGATCTGCTCCCATTTCCACTGAGGAATGTCCGGTTGTTGGAGTAGACCGGAAGGTTTTTGGTATTCAGCTTTGACTTTAGAACATGTGAGGCACTTGCTGACGTAAGTCGCGATCTCAGCTTTTATGTTTGGCCAGCAGTATAATTCCCTGATGCCATGGTACATCTTGTCGGATCCGGGATGTATAGAGTATTTGGACTTGTGAGCTTCATGCATCACCAAGTCTCGTAGATTCCCGAAACAGGGCAACCAGATTCGGTTTGAGAAGTATTTGACCCCATTGGGTTTGGTTTCAAATTGCTTCTCCATGTTTCGCAAGGCCTCATTTTTTATGTTCTCATGTTTGAATGCTTCGAGTTGAGCGGTGAGAATCTGAAAAATCAGATCATTGTGTATAGTCATACTGAGTGCTCAGACTCGAAGTGGTTTGGTGCATTCTTTTCGACTGAGGGCATCGGCAACAACATTTGCTTTGCCCGGATGATATCGGATCTCACAATCGTAATCGGTAAGCAACTCGACCCAGAGACGTTGCCTCATGTTAAGATCCTTTTGGTCGAATATGTGCTGGAGACTTTTGTGGTCGGTGAAAATAGTACATTTAGTGCCGTACAGATAGTGTCTCCAGATTTTGAGTGCAAACACTACGGCTCCCAATTCGAGATCATGAGTGGTGTAATTCTTTTCATGGATTTTGAGCTGTCGGGAGGCATAGGCAATGACCTTGTCTCGTTGCATCAACACGCAACTGAGACCTTGGTGAGAAGCATCACAGTATACCACGAAGTCATCGGTGCCTTCGGGTAGTGATAGGATAGGTGCGCTGCAAAGCTTTTATTTGAGTAGTTGGAAAGCTGATTCTTGCTTATCCGTCCAATCAAACTTCTTCTCCTTCTGAGTCAGTGTGGTGAGTGGTTGGGCTATTTTTGAGAAATTCTCAATGAATCATTGATAGTATCCGGCCAGTCCCAAAAACTGCCGTACTTCGGTTGGAGTTGTTGGCGATTGCCAATTTTTGATAGCCTCGATTTTTGATGGATCAAAATGAATTCCTTGACTGTCAATCACATGTCCAAGGAATTGAACGGTTTGCATCCAGAACTCACACTTGGAGAATTTTGCGTATAACTCCTCGTGTCTGAGCAGTTCTAGGACACTTTTGAGATGTTGCGCATGTTCTTGTTCATTGCGCGTGTATATAAGAATGTCATCAATGAATACAATGACAAACTTGTCGAGATATGGTTTACACACTCGGTTCATAAGGTCCATGAATACAGCCGGTGCGTTTGTTAAACCGAAGGGCATGACTTGGAACTCATAGTGCCCGTAACGAGCTCGGAAAGCAGTTTTCGGAATGTCAACATCGTGAACTCGTAATTGATGATATCCAGATCGCAGATCGATCTTGGAATAGAAGCTTGACCCCTGAAGTTGGTCGAATAGATCATCGATGCGTGGAAGTGGATAACGGTTCTTGACAGTTAACTTGTTCAGTTCCCTGTAATCGATGCACATGCGAAAAGAACCGTCTTTCTTTTTGACAAATAGGACCGGAGCTCCCCTGGGTGAGGAACTTGGTCTAATGAATCCTTTGTCCAGGAGTTCCTGTAACTGAGTAGACAACTCCTGAAGTTCGGATGGGGCTAATCGATATGGTGCTCGTGCCACAGGTGCTGCACCGGGCACAAGATCGATAGAGAACTCGACTTGTCTCGTTGGTGGAAGACCAGGCAGTTCTTCGGAATAGACTTCCGGAAAGTCTCAGACAATTGGCACATCCTCAAGTCGTTTCTCCTCTGACTTTTTCTCCATGACATGTGCGAGGATTGCCTGATAACCCTTTCTCAAATACTTACGGGTTTTCATGCAGGATATGATGTTTAGCCTCGTCCCACCGGTCTCCCCTTGTATCACTAGAGTACTACCGGAGGCGAGAGGTATACGAACGATTTTGTCAAAGTAGATGATCTCGGCACGATGCTTAGACAGCCAATCCATGCCGATGATAATGTCAAAACTTCCGATCTCGACAGGTATAAGGTCGATGGTGAAAAGTTCATCGGCTGGATTTAAAGTGCAATTGGGTATCACACTATCAGTTTCTATGAGTTTGCCATTAGCTAATTCTACAATGTACTTAGCATCTAAGGTAACAGGCGTGATGTCAAGTAGTGGACAGAACTCATCAGATATAAAACTCCTATCCGCACCAGTATCAAATAGAATAGAGGCAGTTAAGTTGTTGAGGAGGAATGTACCCGAGACCACATTCGAGTCTTGGCGGGCTTCTCCTGAGTTCAGAACAAAGGCTCTACCTTTAGCAGTGTTGTTGTTGTTGCCCTTGTTTTTCAATTTCGGGCAATCGTTCCTAAAATGCCCAGTATTGCCACACTCAAAGCAGGCTTTGGGTTGGCTGGTGTTGGTGCTGGAGTTTGTTTTGGCAGCCCTGCAGTCCTTGGCGAGATGCCCATAACGTTGGCAATTGTTGCAAGGTGTACCGCAAGGACCATCGTGGTGGCGGTTGCACTTGGAACAGAAAGGTCTATTTCCAGTGTAACCCTGTTTGGTTTCGGAGCTGGAGTTGTAGGCTTTAACAGTTTCAGGCCGTTTGGAAGGTTGTTGGTTTTGGCTCTGGTTTGTATTGGAGTTCCCAGTCCATTTTCATTTGTTTTCTCCAGACTGGTTTGAGTTGGTGTTGGCAGCAGGTGTTCCTCGGCTAACCACTTGTGCCATAAGATTGTGTGCCATGCGAACGGCACCCTGAATGGTTGTAGGGTTGGAAGCAGTGACCATACCCTGAATACGTGAGGGAAGTCCCCAGATGTAACGTTCGATCCGTTTGTATTCCGGATCAACAAGAGATGGGCACAACAGTGCCAGTTGGTTGAATCGGGTGGTATAGCCGGCAAAATCATTGCCTTGTGTGGTGAGGTGCCAGAACTCGTGTTCCAGTTGTTGAATATCATCTCGTGGACAGTACTCGTCCTTCATCATTTTCTTTACTTCTTCCCACGGTGTTAAGAAAGCAGTGTCAATGCCCACAGTCTGAGCATAAGTATTCCACCAAGTCAGAGCACCATCCATGAAGGTGCAGGTGGAGTACTTGACCTTGCAATCTTCCTGACAGTTACAGATTCAAAAGACCGACTCCATTTTCTCCATCCAACGTAATAACCCAATAGCACCCTCGGTGCCCTTGAAGTTCAGTGGTTTACAATTCAGAAAGTCCTTGTATGAACAGGGCTTTGGTGGAGGTGTGTTGTTTGTGGTGTCTTCAGTGCCTGAACTTTGTTGCCGAGCAGCTAAAGCATCTGCTACCCCTTGGGCAACTAGTCGATTGACGTCAGCTTGGCTAAACGTACGTCTCGGAGGCATAATGCTGAACACAAAAGGAAGAAATAAATGAGATGTTTGTACAAGGTCATGATATATCACATATGTATATACACAAGAAGGTAATATACAACAGCACGAAGTGATAATCATATTTCATTAGATAATAAGATTAGATTACAAGATACGAGTTTCCAAAAGGAACATGATCGCAAGGATTACAAAAGATGCCGGGAATTTATACATCCGTATGAATTACTAGAGTCCTACATAGCTAGATAAATAGATTACAAGATAGATACTATTCTAATTTCGGCGCAGGTTCACTTGTGACATGAGAGTGATAAGGTGGTCCACAGTGGTTGCAAGTCTACTAGCTTGTCTGACATTATCTTCTGCCAACACTAGCCGTTGTACTAATTCACGGAGTACTCTTCGGCTTCTCGTGAGCATTGCTCACATTCTTCTAGTCTTTCCTGCAGGAGATCAACTGTGCTCCTGTCATCAATCACTTGTTGATGAATCATTTTTATTGTCTGGGTCATGTTTTCGTGTTCTTGGAATAGTTCTGCAATGCGGTCGTGTGATTGACGTAACTAGTACATCTGTACTATGTGTTGTTCCCGTTCCAAGCTTTCCAGTCTTGCCTCATGACGATGTAGTCGGGCAGTTAGAACTGGAACAGTATGGTGGATAGGTTCTTGCGTATATGGTGAGATGTCCATGGGGTCAGCAGGAATTTGTATGTCTTCCTCAGACTGCCAAGTGTTTAGAGTTGTGGGTAGCCAATCCCACTTATGAGGGTAAGTTGAATGGCGTGTTCTGATTGTGGTATCACTAGTGTGATTGAGATAAGGGTTTGCACGGACAGATCTGGTACCCCTCCTGTGGTTTCGTGTGACTCTTGCCTCTGCAGTGATATAGTAGAGAGGTTCAGGAGAACTTCGTGTCGATGAGACAGGTAACGCAGTTACCTCCTCAGTAGTTGGTAGAGTTTGAGTCTCGTCGTTTGTGTCAACTGATGCTAGATGGGGAATGTCTACCATTTATTTGGTAAGAGCGTTTAGTGAGTATTGTGAGGCCTATAAATATATATAACATATAATATAGCCTAATGTGTCTAGCACAAATAAGTATAGGTCCGGTTTCCCTCGTGGTCAGAGTCAACTAGTGTATTCCTGTTCAATATACCCGTTTCAGACCTTACATAGATTCTTATTTAATTGTACATAGTTGATCAGGCTATGTTAAATTAAACTCGAACGATGTTATTCCTGAATTAGTCATACCTAATAAGGAATTACTGCCTAACGATCATAGTCTAGGCCCACTAATGCAACCTAGTTCACGATAACCTTAGGCTCTGATACCAATCTGTCGCACCCCCAAATTCGGGTTGCGGAAGCGAATCGGGTCGGGGCGCGACTAATCAATAATCAAAGCACACAAGCTATATAATGAACGACTCTATATGTGTCGTTTTACACTTTCATTTATAAAATAAACGTTTACAATGATATAATGTTTACAAAAGCTCGCAAGCTGAAAGTTAGAGATTCTAAGGCATATCTAATTGTACAAAATATAGAAATGCATATGAATCACCTAATTTCTGAATGCGACTCGAACTAGATAATCCTGAGCAGTCCTACTACTGCTGTGTACCTGAGAATACATGCTAAAAGGTCAGCTAACGCTGGTGAGCTCACAGGTGTACTGATGAAACAATAATGTATGAACCACAAGATTTAGTATAATGATTTGAAATCAATCAAATAAATATGTATATTACCGCCATGAGCTCATAGTTTGAGCTTAACTGAGGGGTCAGGATCACAATCAAGTGCCTGATCGAGTTTGCCTCATGCATGTGCCTAATCATACACACGTGTGAACAAATGATAATGCGTCCGTTCGACCGCAGTCGTGGTAGCGCGACTACCCCGGATGGGGATTGTCAATCCCATATGGTACCATACACTAACACTCGCGCTAAATCTATACTAACAAACTATGATGTGGAGGGCTTCATGATTAGTAAAAACAACTCATGCAGTCAATATATAGAGTTTTGTACTTGTGTTCACATGTAAATAAAATTGAGCATGTATTCCCACCCCTGGGTTTAAAACAGTAAAATGAGGGGCTATGAGACTCACCTGAGTCTGATGATATGCAGTGAAGCAAATATGATGTGGTACAATGTGGTGTCCGAAGACTGTAACCTGCCGGGCGTTCAAAACGCGCAAGGTTATGAGTATGTGTAGACGTCTCAAAAGACCGTCCATGCTAGTTGTTCATCCAACTAGTAATGTCCAAATGATTTGGTTTGATTTGTTTGTTTGTGTTTTGAAAATGTGTACGGCCCGTTGGTGACAGATTGTAATAATAATCTCAACTATTATTATTATACTCGAGTTGTTGTATACTTAACAAAGTATATATGTCTTGTGTATAAGTTGTATCGTATCCGATTTGTTTGATATAATATGTTCCAACAATTAGAGAAATAAGTCAATTCTGTTTTTGGCGACACTGGGCTAGTGTCGCTATAGGCGACACTAGTTAGGCGACACTAGGTGACTGTCGTTGGATTATGATTTTTAATTGATTAGCGACACTAGATTAGTGTCGCTATAGATGACACTTCTTAATTATGGCGTCACTATGGTAAATGTCGCTATATGCAACGTCATATTGATTTTGGCGACACTAGGCTTAGTGTCACTATAGGCGACACTGGGTAAGGTAGCGTCACTTGGTTGAGTGTCGCTAGGCGACACTTAATCGGTTTAGGCGTCACTGGGTTGAGTGTCGCTAGGCGACACTTAATCAAATTAGGCGTAACTAGGCTAGTGTCGCTAGAGGGCCAATTTGGCCCTCTAGCGACACTATCGGCTGATCAAGTTTTCATTTTCGGTTTGATGGTCAAACGTGCTCGTTTGACCCGAGACTTTTACACAAGTCTTAAAATGGTCCAATAAGTTCAATAAAATTATTGGTTCGTGTCGGGGTTCACCCGAAGTGTCGGTTTGGTAAAATGACTAAAACAGCCCTTATGTTAATATTTTCAGATTTTTCACTCGATTACCTCTCGTTTTCTACACTTTTTATTCCAAACCAAGACTCACCAAAAATCACAGTTGGACATACATATATCTAGTTCATTTCTGCATTTTGTGGTATATTTATAAGTTCATTTACCATTTTTAACAAAAATAATTATGGAGAGTGATCGGTTTTGGTCTAAAATAGACACTAGCTCAAAGATTGACTTCTACACCAAAATACGTGTATTTATGGAAAGGTCATAGAAGAACTTTTTGTAGAGGACATCCATACGGTGATTTCGGTGTAAGATTCATGTGTTGATTCATCTTAGAACTCAAGTTATAGTCGATTTGGTGAGATGATTTTTCTGGGCAGAAAACTGTTAACATCTATGTGTTTATAAAAACGTGTTTCAAGCTTTGTTTTGGACATTTTCTTGTCAAATGATCAACTAGACATGTAAATATATGTAAAGCATGAAAATCTAGTGAGAGAAAGTGGTGGAATCATACCAAAATCGTGTTGTAGAGAGAGAGAAGAGTGAGATGAGATTGGTTATGCTTCTTGCTTCGTTTTCCTTTGCTTCTCTTCTTCAAAATGGTGGTGAATGATGGTGGTAGTGTGGTGGTGTGGCTGATCAAAGAGAGGGAAAAGAGAGTGTATTTTGTGTGTGTTTTAGAGAGAGAGAGTGTAGTGAGAGAGTGTGGTGATCATAATGAGGAAGATGGGTAGCATGTATGCATGTATTGGTCAAAAACATGATCCACAAAAAGTAGATCATGTTTGGACGATTTTTCTTATTAAAATGGGAGGTGAGGTTGTTAAAATCTTGCCTCCCAATTAGTGGTATTATATCCGTGTTTGTTTACCCGATCGTTTAAACGTTCGTTTGTAATTTAAACGTTATACGTCCGTGTTTTAAATAACATTTGAATTTCGATATTTTTAACTTGAAGTATTGTTTATAATACTTGCAAAACATTTCTAAAAATGTTTGGTTATAGTGTCGGTATTGATTTGCGGTTTGGTGTTTCCGGTTATTTAATTACGTGACGTTTTAATTAAACGTTTTTGTTAACGATTTGAATCACGATGGTTTAAATAAATGTTTTCCACCCAAAATTAATATATTTTAATTTATAAAATATATTTTTACGTTTATTCGATTGTCGGGCGCGTTTCACGCGTTTTCGGTCGCTTCTGAGCATTTTATACGATACGAAAAACTTTCGTGATATTATCGATATAATATTTGGAAATAAATATGTTTATCAAATAATTTCATATTATTTAATAAATTGAGTCCACCAACGTCCGTATTATTGTATCGGAATCCGCCCGATATGAAAATGCACGATTCAAATAAATCGCGTACGTGTATATATTCTCAAATATATATAATGATACACATAATTAGCCTATTAAAAAACTAATTACACGTATTACAAAGTGAGTAGGACCTTATAATTTGCCCTAATTTGTTGGGTGTCACAGGTTCACTGGGTATAGCCAATCGGCTGGGTTCTGTTTTTGGTTCTGTTCATGCAGTTCATCTCTAAAACCAGTTTATAACATAATTTTTTGGATATAATACATAGATATAACTTTAATACATGATAATATATGTTTGTAAAACACGAATTTAAAGAAAAGTTAAAGTTTTCCTTACAAATTAAAATGAGGCCTTGTGAGGATGATGATGATGACTACCATGATGATGATGATCAAAGATGAAGAAGAAGATGATTATGATGATGATATTTATGCTGATTGTTGTTGTTGGTGATGAATCTTGAGACCGAGAGAAAGAGAACGAGAGAGTGATCAAGATGAAATTGTGTCTGTGTTTGTGTTTGTAGGTGTAAATGAATTATTGAAGTCGGTATATAACCAGCTCCAATAATTGGTTTGGAGGTATCCGTGTTCGTGTACCCAATCGTAAAGTAGTATAATGTTTTTAAACGATAATTTTCTAAATATGAAATCGTATAGATTTTTAATCGAAGTATTTCATAAAAATACTTTTAATGAGATATAAAATTATATCTTTGTTTCTCTTTGGTTTGACGGATAGTTTTCAGTTTACAAAATGCGTTATTTTAAATTTTAAAAATTTATTACATTCTTTCGAAATGTGTTCGAGTTAAAGTATTTTATAAAAATACTATTTTGGAATTAAAATTTAGTAACTTGTTTCGCGTGGTCTCAACTAAGTAGAACACATTTTAAATAAAACAAAATATGTTTCTATTTTTATCCAAGTTAAATAATTATTATTTCTAACAATAATACATTATATAAAGGTTTTGTCACCAACGTCCATATAAGTATTTCGCGTTCTTTCAGGTTTGCTTGTATGTGATTATAATATAATAATTGTGTTATATATATATATATATATATATATATATATATATATATATATATATATATATATATATATATATATATATATATATAAATACATATAATATCCGAATACTTTTATTTTAACACGTACTGAGTACGAGTATTTGAGGTTTAAATTAGTAGCTAATTTAGCCCTTTTTTGACCGGGTGTCACATTCTCCCCTTGTTAGGAGAATTTCGTCCCGAAATTCAATGGAAACCGAGGTTCGAGTTTTTACTAGGGTCGACTATGTGGTATGTCTAATTCTAAGACATCCGATTTATCCGAGTCTTATCCCCTTGTTAGGCATAAGCCTACCGATCACTAAGAAAATGAGGCAGAATTCTGATTTCTACCCGACCGTTATGTCTACGTGACCAGGTCGTTCCGTAATTTCCAAGTATAACCATGAATCGGATTGATAATCCACCGAATTTTGTAAGTCCTACCATTTTCCTAGAGTTTAGAATAACTACCGATACTATGTTAGATATATAACCCATTCCATATTAATAAATATAGATTTTCGATACCTAAACCGATTTATACACTACCATCAAAGAATAGAATAGACATTACGCAACAAGGTACGTACTGTAACACCCCCAAATTCACTGTTTAGCGGAAGCAAGTTTTGGGGTGCTACTAATCAAATATCACAGCACAAAAGTAAAGCAAACGACATCTATATGCAACGTTTGTAAATTAGTTACATTTCCATACAATAAATGTTTGAAAACATAGTGTTTTCAGTTACAAAAATGTAGTTCCCTAGAGCCCGCGCGTATAGCGGGAGATTCTATTACATAATCATAATATACAAAAGATAATGCTAAGAATCTCCGTTAGATGCAATGTAGAAATCATGCGACTCTAGCTAGTGTCCAGGGGAAATCCTACTCCGTCAGTGTACCTGAGATACAAAGCTAAAAGTGTCAACCAAAAAGGTTGGTGAATCTTACAGGTTTAGTATTAAATAATCGTTATAAACCACAAGTATGTACCCGTATTGCTATCAAGCAAAGTAAGTAAATCAGTAAATCATCACAAGTGCCATGAGCCCACAAGTTGAAGCTTAACATTATAGTGTGAATGGTACAATCAAGTACAGTATCACGTACCCCCCGTGAGTGCTATCCGAACACTCAAAAGTAACAAATACTAATACGCATGTTTCTACGGTGAAATCCATGGTAGCGCTACTACCCCAGGCAGGGATTGTCAGTCCCAAATGGATCCATTTACTAGTAATCGCGCTTAAGTCCATAACTAACAACTTATGATAGGAGGCTTTCAGTGGATAAAAGTAACTCATGCAACATGTGTAAAAAGTAGAGTAATCAGTTCAGTACATTGTGTTCATATGTAAAACAGTTGCTAAGTATCTCCCTCAAAGTATAAAAACAGTAAAAGTGGGGCCGTAAGACTCACCTGAGTCTAGTAAGTGCGTATGTGAAATCAACCAAGTAAGGCGGATGTAAGTCCGTATGTCGGTTCTCAGAACCCTGAAACCTTCTGGCGTCCGAAATGCGCAAGGTTGTAAGTAAACAAGTAAATAAGTTGGTGTCTTAAAAGATCACCCACGCTAGTTGTCCACTCAACTAGGATATGTCCAAGTGTTCGTTTAGTAATTCGTTTGTAGTTTGAAAACAAGTATGGCCCGTTGGTGACGGTTCGTAATAATAATCCAAAAGTGTTATTATTATATGTATCGTTGAATCAGGTTTCGTTATTTGTAAGTGTTTGACACTTAGTGCGAAAAGTATTTACAACATCTAATGACGGGGGTCCGGGGGCAGCGCCCCTGGTAGCGGGGTCCAAGGGGCAGAGCCCCTGGTTGGGGTCGAGCTGCCAAGTCAGCTTGGAAAATTTTTATTTCTACTATATTGCTTTATCAAAAACGCATTTGAAATCTAATTTCGGTGTAAAATCAAGTGATAATTCTTAGTCCATATTATTGCTTTATTTACTGAATTTGGGTTCGAAAGACAAAGTGGGCTGCGAACCGATCTGGGAGAACTCGACTCGCAGGCCAACTCGACTCGCAGGTCAACTCGACTCGCAGGTCAACTCGACTCGCGGGTCAGTTCGGTTCACAGGGCAACTCGACTCGCAAGTCAACTTCGACTCGCAGGTCAACTCGACTCGTAGGTCAACTCGCGGGCCAGTTCGGTTCGTAGGTGATTCCGATTCGCAGGATGGCTTCGCGAGTCGAATCTCGACTCGCCTCGTTGGACGAACAGATCTCTACTCGCGAGATGAACTGTCAGCGATTTTCATGCGGTTTTCAATTTTTAAAGGGTTTTCGGCCGGATTTTTGGACATAATCTTGTTGGGGAAACGTTCTAGCATGTAAATAAAAGTGTTACAAGTGATTTAAAAGGGTTTTAACGTTTTATACCTCGAAATTGAAAACGGAGAAGATGAAGATGTAGAGCTCGAGATGGTGATCCTCGTGCTTGTTCCGGATGATGATGATGAACGATTTTTGATGGTGTTTTTGGTGGATTTGGGGCTGCGGTTTTGAGAGCAAAAAGGGTGTGTGGGTGTTTGGTGAAATGTAAAATAAAAGGAAACAAAAGGGTTTTAAAAGGGGTGGGTCTGTTTGGGGCTGAGTTCGGGTCGTGGGTCCGGGCCGACCCATCTTGGGTCTCGTGGACTTGTTTCCTCGAATTTGTATTACGTTCCGTGATTGATTAAATGTTATTCTGCGTTTTATGTTAAAGTTTATCTGAAACCTTTTTAACGGAAGTATTTACCAAAATACTTAATAATAAGTCATGAAAATATAATTTGAACTATTTTCTTTTGTTGGGCGCGTTTCGTATACTTTCGTCGCGATCGGAGAGTTTTTAATCGGTACGGAATATGTGTAATATATTTTCACAATATATCAATGCAATTAATGTTTTTTTAGGTAATTCTACATTATTTAAAAGTTTGGTCACCAACGTCCATAGTAAGTAATGTCGGACCTCGTCCGGTTCGTAAGTGCACGGTTTAAATCAAATCGCGTAAGCGTGTATGTAATTACACCAAAACGTTACATATACTTAGAATATTACAAAACTAAATGCATGTAGTTACAAGTAGTTTAGTCACTAGTTAAAGTCCTAAATTGGCGGGTGTTACATTCTCCCCTTGTTAGGAGAATTTCGTCCCGAAATTAGCTTGTAGTTGCGGTGTCGGTAGGAGTAGAGTCTGTGAACAAGTGTGGGTATTTCAGTCGCATTTGGTCTTCCCGTTCCCAAGTGAATTCAGGACCACGCCTCGAATTCCACCGAACTTTTACAATGGGAATACGACTCTGTTTCAAACGCTTGACCTCACGGTCCAGTATTTCCGCGGGTTTCTCGACAAAGTGTAGGTTGTCATCAATGTGTATTTCATCGAGGGGTATAATCAGTGTCTCATCATACAGACATTTCTTTAAGTTAGAAATGTGGAAGATAGGGTGCACGCTACTGAGTTCGGAAGGTAGCTGCAGTCGGTAAGCCACTGGACCAATCCTTTCAAGGATCTCGAGTGGTCCAATGTACCTGGGATTCAGTTTCCCACGTTTGCCAAAACGGATGACGCCTTTCCAAGGCGATACTTTTAGAAGAACTCGATCCCCAACTTGGAACTCGAGGTGTTTGCGTCTCACGTCAGCATAGCTTTTCTGACGATCACGTGTGGCTTTCAGCCGGTTTTGTATACCAAAGATCTTTTCAGTTGTTTCGTGTATGATTTCTGGACCGGTGAGTTGTGTATCCCCCACCTCAGTCCAACAGATCGGTGACCAGCACTTTCGACCGTAAAGTGCCTCGAAGGGTGCAGCCTTAATGCTGGTGTGGTAGCTGTTGTTGTACGAGAATTCGCACAATGGTAAGTGATTTTCCCAGTTTTTACCGAAGTCTACTACGCAGGCTCGTAGCATATCCTCCAGTGTTTGATTAGTTCGTTCGCTCTGGCCGTCAGTTTGCGGGTGGTAAGCGGTACTCATATCCAAACGAGTACCGAGAGATTTTTGTAAGGATTGCCAGAAGTGAGAAGTAAATCGAGCATCTCTATCAGAGATGATTGAGATGGGCACGCCGTGTCTTGACACAATCTCTTTCAGGTAGATTCGTGTCAAACGTTCCATCTTGTCAGTTTCCTTGATAGCCAGGAAATGAGCAGATTTAGTGAGTCTGTCGACGATCACCCAAATGGTATCGCAACCGTTAGATGTTTTTGGGAGTTTAGTAATGAAATCCATGGTCATCTGCTCCCATTTCCATTGTGGTATTTCGGGTTGTTGTAGTAAGCCTGAAGGTTTCTGGTGTTCAGCTTTAACTTTGGAACAAGTAAGACACTTGCTAACATAGGTAGCAATGTCAGCTTTCATGTTGGGCCACCAATACATTTCCTTGATGCCATGATACATTTTGTCGACACCGGGGTGTATAGAGTATTTGGACTTGTGAGCTTCATCCATCACCAAGTCTCGCAGGTTCCCAAAACTTGGTAACCAGATTCGGTTCGAGAAGTATTTGGCCCCGTTAGGTTTGGTTTCAAATTGTTTATCCATGCCTCGCAAGGCCTTGTTTATCAAGTTTTCGGGTTTGAGTGCTTCGAGTTGAGCGGTGAGAGTTTGATTGATGAGGTCGTTGTGAATGGTCATACTGAGAGCTCGAACTCGAAGTGGTTTCACTCGTTCTTTTCGGCTTAAGGCATGGGCAACAACATTTGCCTTGCCCGGATGATAGCGAATCTCGCAATCGTAATCAGTAAGCAACTCGACCTATCGACGTTGCCTCATGTTGAGATCCTTTTGATCGAAGATATGTTGGAGACTTTTGTGGTCAGTAAAGATTGTACACTTGGTACCGTATAAGTAGTGTCTCCAGATTTTTAGAGTGAATACAACAGCCCCCAACTCTAGGTCATGAGTTGTGTAATTCTTTTCGTGGACCTTGAGTTGTCGTGAGGCGTAAGCAATGACTTTATCTCGTTGCATCAATACGCAACCAAGACCTTGGTGTGAAGCGTCACAATATACCACGAAGTCATCGTTGCCTTCAGGTAAGGATAAGATAGGTGCACTGTAGAGTTTCTGTTTTAGCAGCTGAAAAGCTGACTCCTGTTTGTCAGTCCAATCGAACTTCTTTTCTTTTTGAGTCAGTGCAGTGAGAGGTAGGGCTATTTACGAAAAATTCTCAATGAACCGCCTGTAGTATCCGGCGAGTCCTAAGAATTGACGTACTTTCGTGGGTGTAGTGGGTGCTTGCCAGCACTTGATAGCCTCGATTTTTGAAGGATCGACATGAATCCCTTGATTGTCAATGACGTGTCCAAGGAATTGAACGGTTTGCATCTAGAATTCACACTTAGAGAATTTGGCGTATAACTCTTCGTGTTTGAGCAGCTCTAGGATAGTTTTCAGGTGTCGTTCGTGTTCTTGTTCAGTGCGCGAGTAAATCAGGATGTCATCGATGAAAACGATAACAAACTTGTCGAGATAAGGTTTGCACACCCGATTCATAAGGTCCATGAATACAGCCGGTGCGTTAATCTAGCCGAATGGCATCACTTGGAATTCGTAATGCCCGTAGCGAGTTCGGAAAGCTGTTTTCGGGATGTCATCATCACGAACTCGGAGTTGATGATAACCTGACCGTAGGTCAATCTTTGAATAAAAACTCGACCCCTGAAGTTGGTCGAACAGGTCATCAATGCGATGAAGTGGGTAACGGTTCTTGACAGTTAATTTGTTGAGTTCACGGTAGTCGATGCACATGCGGAAAGAACCGTATTTCTTTTTCACAAACAGGACCGGAGCTCCCCAAGGTGAGGAACTTGGTCGAATAAATCCCTTGTCCAGGAGTTCCTGTAACTGAGTAGACAACTCCTGAAGTTCGGATGGGGCTAGTCGGTAAGGGGCTCGTGCCACGGGTGCTGCGCTGGGCACAAGATCAATAGAGAATTCGACTTGTCTAGGTGGCGGAAGGCCAGGCAAGTCTTCAGGAAAGACTTCTGGGAAGTCTCGAACGATAGGCACATGTAACACCCTCAAATTTAGGGTTGCGGAAGCGGTCGGGTCGGGTGTTACCAAACAAAATATCATAGCATAAGATACATAATGAACGACTCTAAATGAGACGTTTGAAAATAGTTATTACATTTCCCAAAATAAAATGTATACAAGTTGCGAGTTCGCAAAATAATTCCAATACATAGTTTGTAATACAAAAGTTATGCAGAGAAATCCCGTTGTTTGAAAGTATGCGACTCGAGCTAGCATAATCTTGTAGCAATCCTAATCTTGCTGGGCACCTGAGAACACATGCTAAAACGAGTCAGCTATAAAGCTGGTGAGTTCATAGGATTGTTAGTTGAAAACATAAAGTGTAAATCCTGTATGTTTTGAAAAGTAGTTCGAAATCCCTGTATTTTAATTTGTATTGTATTAAAGATGTAACACCAATGTGTATACATTTCACTAGGTATTTTCTAACCTAGAAGTAGCGGTGTGTACCTAAGTACGTAAGGAATGAGGCATACCATGCCTAGATACCTATCAGGTATAGTGAGTCTACAATCGTGAGGCAATACATGCCTAAATACTATCAAGTGTATGACTGCGTCATATCGAGGGTGTGGCAATCCCTGCCTAGATACCTATCTGGTATAAGTGAAATAAACCAATGCGAGGCAAAATCTGCCTGAGTATAGTCCAAGTAAATGTATGACTACGTCATGTGATGTTGAGTAATAATCGGCATGCCTAACTGGCATGTAGTGTTGCCTCCGGCAACGTAAATTGAGCCAACGATCCCGAGTATAAGCTCGCCGATCCGTTGCTGAGTATGAGTAACCGTGCAGTCCCATAGAACTACGATAGAGTATTTAATCAAATACTGAGCTAACGACCTCGCGTGAAATCTCACCGACCCGTTAACTGTTGTGGTTCACGAGCACAAGCCCGCCCATCCGTGAGTGTATCGCTTTACCGCGAATACGTCCTTGTGCCCACTGCAATACCGTGGCATCGTTTTGTGCCCACTTTACCGTGGCATCGTTGTGTGTCCAATCTGGACATCGTCCGTATTGCTCGTAAGCAAAGTATGTAATCGAGCCGGCTGTACGATGACAAGCCCGACTGGTGAAATATAGAGCCAGCTGTACTACGATAGACTAGCTAAGTAAACGAGAGCCAGCCGTACTACGACGCGCCTGACTTAAGTAGTTATGTTGTATGTATGTTTGCCAATATGCATATGTAAATTGTAAAAGGCCCCAAGCGCTTGATATAGGGTACGAGTATATCTATATATACATATATATACAAGTTAAATCTACAAGCACAAGAAGTAGTGTATCATGCTACGCATGAAGTAATATATTGTATCTAAATATGTATGTACAACACTTAGATATTAATTGTATCACGTTGGGCCTAGGTGTGAATAGTCATCATCTAGTTGGTTTGTATTAGTATAAAGATCCTATACTAACGTTTGTCACTAATGTATACTCCTAGCCTCAGACTAGCAAGTATATCTGAAGTCCTTGGTTGTTGTTTATTTGGGTACTATTCCAATTTAGAAGTCCTGGACTGTATGAGCAGTTGTAGTCCCAAAAGGGAAACTAATCCTGTAAAAGTCTAGTCGTTGTCCAGTGTAGGTAGAACTAACTAGTTCTAGTGTGTTTGATAGTATTGTCCCGCGACAACATGGTCAATGCATAATGATAACTTAGTCAAGTTATGTGATGGTGATTGTTTTCTAACAATCTAGTAATGTAAAAATGGCAACTTATCTAGGTTAAGTAGCGATATTGTCCTACAACAATATATTGGGTGTAATTCCTAAGTATTACACATTTGTATTACATAACAGTAATATAGTTTCGTGTGAATTATAAAAGTTTATCATTATAATTCCAAAACAGTCATTGTGCATGCGTCTCACCCCGAAAATAGTAAAACAGATGAAAGAGTGGGGCTATGAAACTCACCTGTGAGTTGTCAGCGATCCTACGATACGTGTGTTGTCCGAATGGTAACCTCCTAGTGCCCTAGACACGTGAGGTTATATGAGTAAGATACTAATCGGTTTAACTAAACGTGTCGTGAAAGTAAACTTCTGTTGTTTAGTTTTAGAATTGTGTACGGTCCGTTTGTGGCAGTTTGTAATAATGATAATTCCCAATTAAATCATTATAAAAATCGTTTCGTTGTCTATTTTACAAAAATATAATTTTTGTACGTAAGTCATCGTTGTAAAAAGTGTAGTTGTTGATACGCGAAAGTCGAATCGTTGGGCAAAAACTCATTTCGCAGACCAAGTTAGTTCAGGAAGCTCGACTCGGCTCGAAGCTCGACTCGGCTCGCTACTCGGTTCGGTCCGTAGCTCTACTCGACTCGCAATCCCAGCTCGGTTTGGTTCGCAGCTCGGCTCGGTTCGCGGCTCGGCTCGGCTCGCATCTAGGCTCGGTTCACTGCTCGGTTCGACTCGCATCTCGGCTCGATTCGCTGCTCGGTCCGGTTCGTAGCTCGACTCGGCTCGTTGCTCGACTCGACTCGCTCGACGAACTGCTGCGATTTTTGAAGTGGGTTTCGAGTTTTAAAACGTTTTTAACCGATTTCTTGGACATATTCTTGTTGTGTGGACTCAATAACATGTTAATAAACATAAATCAAGTGTTTTAAAGGTGTGAAATCGGGTGTTCTTACCAAATGTCGATTTCGAGCTCAAAAATGACGGATCGAGATGATGAAGATGATGAAGATGATGGTGATGATGTCCAACTGTTGCTGGTCTCGTTGTTGTTGATGATTCCGAAAATGATGATGGTGGTGGTGGTGGTGGTGGTTCCGTGAGGTAGAGAGGGAGAGAGATAGATGGAGGTGTGTTTGGTGAAATGAAAAACCATAATTGGGGGAGGGGAAGAAAAGGGCAGCCGGCCCATCATTTTTGGTGGGTTTGGTTGTCCCCAATTGTGGTGTTAAATGCCCGTGTTTGCGTACCCGATCGTAAAATAATTAAATTATTTAAAAATCATAATTTTGCTAATACGAAATCGTATACGTTTTTTATTCGAAGCATTTTATAAAAATGCTTTATTCGAGTTATAAAAATATAACTTTGTTTTGGATTTGTTTGACAGATACCTTTCGTATGGTTTCGTCGCCAAAATACGTTTTAAACAAAACGAATTATGTTCTGAAATAGTTTAATATTTTCCGTGTAAATAATGTTCATTTAAAATAATAACACATTATTTAAAGTAATGCGTACCAAGTATGTGAAATGAAAGTTTTAAATCGGGCGCGAAAATTGACCTTTTTGACCGGGTGTTACAGCACATCCTCAAGCCGCTTCACCTCCGACTTTTTCTCCATGACATGTGCAAGGATTGCCTGGTACCCTTTTCTCAAGTATTTTTGGGTTTTCATGCAAGAAATAATGTTTAGGCTCGTCCCACCGGTCTCCCCTTGTATGACTAAAGTTCCACCGGTGACAAGAGGGATGCGGACGATTTTCTCAAAACAAACGATTTCGGCTCGGTGCTTGGATAACCAATCCATACCAACGATGATGTCAAAGCTGCCGATCTCAATGGGTATCAAATCAATGGAAAAGAGTTTATTAGCTAAGTTTAAAGTGCAATTAGGTATCACACTGTCGGCCTCAATAAGTTTTTCGTTTGCCAATTCTACTGTGTACTTAGAATCTAAGGCAATAGGTGCAGTGTCAAGTAGTGGATAAAACTCATCAGAAATAAAGCTCTTATCAGCACCAGTATCAAATAATACAGAAGCAGTCAAGTTGTTGAGAAGAAACGTACCCGTGACCACATTCGGGTCTTGACGGGGTTCCCCAGATTTCAGCACAAAAGCTCTTCCTCGAGCATTGTTGTTGTTCTTGTTGTTGTTGTTGTTCTTCAACTTCGGGCAATCTTTTCGGAAATGCCTAGTACCATTGCACTCGTAACAGGTCTTCGGTTCAGAAGTGTTGGTGCCAGAGGTGTTCGATCGGCAATCCCTAGCCAAGTGTCCGAATTTCTTATATTTGCTACAGGGGCAAGAACCATCATGGTGAAGATTGCATTTAGAACAGTAGGGCTTGTTCCCAATGTAGGAGCGTTTGGGTTCAGAGTTGGAGGTATAAACTTGGATGGCGTTGGGTTTCTTGTTTTGGTGGTTGTTGTGGTGTTCCAAGGATTTGCGCTTGTTGTTGGAAGAGGAGTTGTTGGAGGTCTCACGGTTGACAACTAGTGCCATGAGTTCATGTGCTAGCCGGATAGCACTTTCAGTGGTGGTTGGTTTGGCCGAAGCGACATTCCCCTGAATGCTCATTGGAAGGCCGCGGATGTACCTTCTGATGCCTTTTGTCTCCGGTTCAACCAATCCCGGGCATAGTAAGGCGAACTGTTGGAACTTGGTGGTATAACCCTCAATATCGGTACCCTGCACCGTCAAGTGCCAAAACTCTTCCTCCAGACGGTGTAGGGCTTCTTCGGGACAGTACTTCTCCGTCAATTTCTTCTTCAGCTCGGCCCAAGGTAGCTGATTTGCTATCTGAAGACCTACAGAGTTGGCGTGGGTATTCCACCACGTGAGTGCACCTTCCTGAAAGGTGTATGCAGCGAACTTGACTTTGTTGTCTTCAGTGCAGTTGCAGAGGTTGAAGACGGATTCCATACGTTCGATCCAACGGATCAGACCGATGGCACCTTCCGTGCCCTTGAAGTATAGTGGCTTGCAGCTAAGAAAATCCTTGTAAGAACAAGGCTTGATGACAGGGGTATTACTGGGAGCTTCACCAGTATTTCGGGAGTTTCGAGGCGAGTCCCGAGCAGCCAAGGCATCGGCCACGGCTCGAGAAACGATAGCATTGATTTCCGCATCGCTGTAACTTTTCTTCTTGGGCGGCATGATTCTTCAAGAAAGAAAGAAACAAAAGGTACATAAGAAATTGTACCAGAATGAAAATTACAACAGATGCAAATATGTAAAAGCGGTAACATACGACATCACAATGTAATATTAATAATGTAGGATAATCGAGGAGAATTGTCAATTGATATTACAAGTTCCAAAAGTTACAGGATTAGATGTTTTACAAAAGTACCAGAAATTGTTACATCCGGTCAAATTACATAGGTCCTACAATAATAAAAGTAGATTACAGACTCAGCCTAAGTTAATTCCGGCGTAGATTGAGTTGTGGCAGCAGTGCGTTGAGGTGGTCCACAGATTCTGCGAGTCTGTTGGCCGTTCGGAGGGCATCCTCGGTTTCCCTTAGACGTGTCTCGCACTGATGTAGCCTTGATTGTAGGACAGAGATTTCATTTCGGTTGCCAATCACTTGGTTGTGGACAACCTCCATGGTTCCGACTGTTTCTCCCACCTGATTCTGAAGAGTGTTCATGGTGTAAACAGTGTGATCGTGATCTTCGGAGGCTTGCTCAATTCGTTCCATTGCTGTGAGTCTCCAGTTTTTGCGAGTTTCTTGCAGTTCAATGTCCATAGCGTTAAGTCGTTGTTCGTGGTGATGTACCCTAGCGGCTAAGTCCGGTAGAGTGGGGTGAGTTGGATATGGGCTAGCCCGAGGCGACCCGGTGTCTCTCCTAGCCACTCTTGGGTTTCGTGATCCATGTGGATAAGAGCGTTATGAACTTGGTGGTGTGTTTGCCATTTCTGAGACAAAGCGTTAGTAGGAGTGAGGCCTATATATATATATAACATATAATATAGCCTAGTGTGTCTAACACAACAAGTATAAGTCCCGGTTTCTCTCGTGGTCAGAGTCAACTAGTGTATTCCTGTTCAACATAATCGTTTCAGACCTCACATCATCTTTCCTTAATTGTACATAGTTGATTAGGCTATGTTAAATTAAAGTTGTATGATGCAGTTCCTGAACCAGTCATATCTAATATGGACATACTGCCTAACGGTCATAGTCTAGGCCCACTAAATGCAACCTAGTTCGCTATAACCTTAGGCTCTGATACCAATCTGTAACACCCCCAAATTCACTGTTTAGCGGAAGCAAGTTTTGGGGTGCTACTAATCAAATATCACAGCACAAAAGTAAAACAAACGACATCTATATGCAACGTTTGTAAATTAGTTACATTTCCATATAATAAATGTTTGAAAACATAGTGTTTTCAGTTACAAAAATGTAGTTCCCTAGAGCCCGCGCGTATAGCGGGAGATTCTATTACATAATCATAATATACAAAAGATAATGCTAAGAATCTCCGTTAGATGCAATGTAGAAATCATGCGACTCTAGCTAGTCTCCAGGGGAAATCCTACTCCGTCAGTGTACCTGAGATACAAAGCTAAAAGTGTCAACCAAAAAGGTTGGTGAATCTTACAGGTTTAGTATTAAATAATCGTTATAAACCACAAGTATGTACCCGTATTGCTATCAAGCAAAGTAAGTAAATCAGTAAATCATCACAAGTGCCATGAGCCCACAAGTTGAAGCTTAACATTATAGTGTGAATGGTACAATCAAGTACAGTATCACGTACCCCCCGTGAGTGCTATCCGAACACTCAAAAGTAACAAATACTAATATGCATGTTTCTACGGTGAAATCCGTGGTAGCGCTACTACCCCAGGCAGGGATTGTCAGTCCCAAATGGATCCATTTACTAGTAATCGCGCTTAAGTCCATAACTAACAACTTATGATAGGAGGCTTTCAGTGGATAAAAGTAACTCATGCAACATGTGTAAAAAGTAGAGTAATCAGTTCAGTGCATTGTGTTCATATGTAAAACAGTTGCTAAGTATCTCCCCCAAAGTATAAAAACAGTTAAAGTGGGGCCGTAAGACTCACCTGAGTCTAGTAAGTGCGTATGTGAAATCAACCAAGTAAGGCGGATGTAAGTCCGTATGTCGGTTCTCAGAACCCTGAAACCTTCTGGCATCCGAAACGCGCAAGGTTGTAAGTAAACAAGTAAATAAGTTGGTGTCTTAAAAGATCACCCACGCTAGTTGTCCACTCAACTAGGATATGTCCAAGTGTTCGTTTAGTAATTCGTTTGTAGTTTGAAAACAAGTATGGCCCGTTGGTGACGGTTCGTAATAATAATCCAAAAGTGTTATTATTATATGTATCGTTGAATCAGGTTTCGTTATTTGTAAGTGTTTGACACTTAGTGCGAAAAGTATTTACAACATCTAATGACGGGGGTCCGGGGGCAGCGCCCCTGGTAGCGGGGTCCAAGGGGCGGCAGCCCCTGGCGGGGTCCAAGGGGCAGAGCCCCTGGTTGGGGTCGAGCTGCCAAGTCAGCTTGGAAAATTTTTATTCCTACTATATTGCTTTATCAAAAACGCATTTGAAATCTAATTTCGGTGTAAAATCAAGTGATAATTCTAAGTTCATATTATTGCTTTATTTACTGAATTTGGGTTCGAAAGACAAAGTGGGCTGCGAACCGAGCTGGGAGAACTCGACTCGCAGGCCAACTCGACTCGCAGGTCAACTCGACTCGCAGGTCAACTCGACTCGCGGGTCAGTTCGGTTCACAGGGCAACTCGACTCGCAAGTCAACTTCGACTCGCAAGTTAACTTCGACTCGCAGGTCAACTCGACTCGTAGGTCAACTCGTGGGCCAGTTCGGTTCGTAGGTGATTCCGATTCGCAGGATGGCTTCGCGAGTCGAATCTCGACTCGCCTCGTTGGACGAACAGATCTCGACTCACGAGATGAACTGTCAGCGATTTTCATGCGGTTTTCAATTTTTAAAGGGTTTTCGGCCGGATTTTTGGACATAATCTTGTTGGGGAAACGTTCTAGCATGTAAATAAAAGTGTTACAAATGATTTAAAAGGGTTTTAACGTTTTATACCTTGAAATTGAAAACGAAGAAGATGAAGATGTAGAGCTCGTGATGGTGATCCTCGTGCTTGTTCCGGATGATGATGATGAACGATTTTTGATGGTGTTTTTGGTGGATTTGGGGATGCGGTTTTGAGAGCAAAAAGGGTGTGTGGGTGTTTGGTGAAATGTAAAATAAAAGGAAACAAAAGGGTTTTAAAAGGGGTGGGTCGGTTTGGGGCTGAGTTCGGGTCGTGGGTCCGGGCCGACCCATCTTGGGTCTCGTGGACTTGTTTCCTCGAATTTGTATTACGTTCCGTGATTGATTAAATGTTGTTCTGTGTTTTATGTTAAAGTTTATCTGAAACCTTTTTAACGGAAGTATTTACCAAAATACTTAATAATAAGTCATGAAAATATAATTTGAACTATTTTCTTTTGTTGGGCGCGTTTCGTATACTTTCGTCGCGATCGGAGAGTTTTTAATCGGTACGGAATATGTGTAATATATTTTCACAATATATCAATGCAATTAATGTTTGTTTAGGTAATTCTACATTATTTAAAAGTTTGGTCACCGACGTCCATAGTAAGTAATGTCGGACCTCGTCCGGTTCGTAAGTGCACGGTTTAAATCAAATCGCGTAAGCGTGTATGTAATTACACCAAAACGTTACATATACTTAGAATATTACAAAACTAAATACATGTAATTACAAGTAGTTTAGGCACTAGTTAAAGTCCTAAATTGGCGGGTGTTACACGTACCCGTGTCAGGGTCTGGGCGAGTGTTCCTAGCATTCAGCACGAAGAACCTTCCTTTAGCAGTGTTGTTATTTTTCAGCTTAGGACAGTCATTTCGGTAGTGTCCTACTGTGCCACACTCGTAACAAGCTTTCACTCGGCAGTCCTTAGCAAGATGACCATAACGCTGGCACTTGTCACAGGGGGCGCCACAAGGCCCGTCATGGTGACGTTTACACTTTGAGCAGAAGGGTTTGGTTCCAGTGTACTCCTTCTTGTTCTCAGATCCAGAGGCGTTGACCTTGGTGGTTGCAGGCTTTTTGTTGGTTTGGCCCTGGTTATCAGGGTTTCCGTCAGCTTTTCTTTTGTTATCCTTCCCGTCACGGACAAGCTGTGCCATGAGCCTGTGAGCCATACGAACATCACTTTGGATAGTCCCCGGTTTAGATGCAGTTACCATCCCTTTGATGCTTACGGGAAGTCCCCAGATATACCTCTTGACCCTTTTGTATTCAGGATTGACCATAGTTGGACACAAGAGAGCTAGTTGGTGAAAACGGGTGGTGTATCCAGCTATGTCGGTGCAGTTGATAGTGTGATTCCAGAATTTAGTCTCCAGCTGTTGTATTTCCTCTCTAGGATAATACTCCTCAGTCATCATCTTTTTCAGATCATCCCACGGTAGTTTGTAAGCAACATCGAGACCCACAGTCTGGGCGTGAGTGTTCCACCAGGTGAGTGCACCTTCCATCAGTGTGCAGATAGAGTACTTGACCTTACAGTCATCCGGGCAGTTACAGATGCGGAAGACGGATTCCATCTTCTCAATCCACTGCAGTAGGCCGATGGCTCCTTCCGTGCCCTTGAAGTTCAAGGGTTTGCAGTTGAGGAAGTCTTTGTAAGTGCAGGGTTTTGTCGGTGGAGCGTTGTTATTGACCTCTTCGCTCCCCGGGTTTGGGCTTGATCCGCTGTTGGGAGGAGTTTGTCGAGCGGCCAGAGCTTCAGCTACTCGCAGAGTGATTAGCTGTTCCAGTTCAGCAGGAGTGAAGGATTGTCGTTTCGGAGGCATGTTCCTTCAATAAATATAGGGACATGTCAGAGTTTGAATCGAAGAAAGTGATTGTCACAATTGTATGAATACTGAATAGTGAATTGATGCATGATGCGTCAAATGAGAGAAATAGAAGATAATAGGATAGTAATCATTTAACAAGCGTGTTCAAAAGATTACAAGAGTTAAAGTTTACATAAGTGCCAGGAATATCACATCCGGACAGATTTTAGAATTTGTTCGTTATCCGACGCAGGGTCATCCGTTGTGGGGTTTGCCGTTTCAGTTCGAGGGAATTTGTTAGGAATGATAGGAAAAGATTTCAGTCCTTAGAGGAATACCGATTCCGAATGTTAAGCATGACGACGAGTGAATGATGAAAATTTTCTAACCTTATCGGGGTAAGTCTATCTCGAAGAGATGACCCTCTAAAGCTAGGGTACATCCCGGTACTATTTTTCCTGATTTGATCAATTTACGACCGGTAAGTCCTATGATGTATCCGAACAGTGAGTATGTTACTGAGTATCCGAGGTATAATAGTATATATACTAAGTATATCTCTGAATATCCGTGACCTATGTATATATATACTATATATTTATATATATACAAAGTATTTTAAAGATTATCCGAGGCCCTATCATATATATACAATATATAACAGCCTAAAATATATTCCGTGTCCGAGGCCTATTCATATATATACAATATATATATAATAGCCTTATCATATACGTATATACCATATACACGTATATACCCGCCTAGTTGTGTCTAGCACAAAACAAATATGAGTCCCGGTTCTCTCGTGGTCAGAGTCAACTAGTGCATTCCTATTCAATATAACCCCTTTCAGATCTCACATCATCTTTATTTAATTGTACATAGTTAGCTAGGCTATTTTAAATTAAACTCGTATGATGTAGTTCCTGAACCAGTTATACCTAATGAGGAATACTACCTAACGGTCATAGTCTAGGCCCACTAAATGCAACCTAGTTCGCTATAACCTTAGGCTCGGATACCAATCTGTCACACCCCCGATTTCATGATTTGCGGAAGCGACAATTTGGGTGTGACTAATCAATAATCAAAGCGCAGAGGTACAAGCAAACGACTCTACATGAGACGTTTATACAATTTACAAAAGTAGTACATAATTTAGGTCATAAGTTTTATTACATAATTGAGTTCACATAATGATTCTGAAGATTTTAATACATAACCATTATACAAAAGATAATGCTAGAAAATCTTCATGTTTATATAGATGCATGTGACTCGTACTAGTTAGCGTATCCTGTGGGCCACCCTACTGTAGCTGATCACCTGAGAATACAACACTAAAAGGTCAGCTATAAAGCTGGTGAATCTCACAGGTTTAACATAAAACATGAAGTGATCAACATGATTATCCGACGACTTATAACCGAACAATGATTAAAACATTTTAACCAAGCAATGATTAAACCAACTAAGGTTTCCGAATCTAATATACCGTAAAGTGATTAAGCATTATAACCGAACAATGATTTAACTAATTAAGGTTACCGAACAATGATTTAACCAATTAAGGTTACCGAACAACGATTAAACCAACTAAGGTTTCCGAATTTAATATACCGACACTGATATTGCACTGAGCTATGGTTCAAGGCCTAACCCGATTTTCTGCCTCCCGAACGGTGTCAACACCCATAACAATTACTAAAATACCCGTTTGTACGTGGTTGTAGCTAGCAACCCGGACGGGGACGTCACTCCTATGATAGATCTTTCTTTTAGTAATCGTGCCTTATTAAGTTAATGAACCATACACTGATGAGGACTTTCCCGAATTAAAAGACTCATGCAATAACCGAACAAATCAATACCGACAATGATAACCGAATATAATTAACCGAGTTAATACTAAATTAACAAACCGAATAACTGTGATCACGAAAATAGTTGGTGTTGCATCTCCCCCGAGTTTAAAATAGTAGAAACAGTAAAATGGGACCATGAGACTCACCTGAGTCGCCGAGCACTTAAGTATCCGATGTGGAATGGACAGTCCGAATCCTCCTACACCCTAAACATATAAGGTCATATATAAGTGAACGTCTATATAATTCACTCCCGATATTTGTCCATTCATCCGTTTAATGTATGATGTCCGAATATATCTTTAAACCCGTCTAAGTTTATGGTTTATAAAAGTGGTACGGCCCGTTGGTGACGGAATTGAAATCATGTTTCAAAATACAATTTTTGTTCATTTCGTAAAGATATATTTTATACGTTTTCATATCGTATAATAATATTTGTTGTCGAATAAGTTTGATACTTTTTGGAAGAAAAGAAATATTTGTCCTCAGATGATCATCTGAAAATAGATGATCATCTATCGTCCTCAGATGATCATCTGTCTAGATTCAGATGATCATCTGAATTATCATAGCCTATCATCTGAATTATTATAGCCGATCATCTGAATTTTTATAGCCGATCATCTATCTTTTTCTAGCCGATCATCTATGTTTTTCTATCCGATCATTCGAATTATCATAGCTGTTCGGCTATATTCACTGAGCCGTACGGCTCAATCCATATAGCCGATCGGTTCACTGGGTATAGCCGATCAGCTGGGTTCTGTTTTTGGTTCTGTTCATGCAGTTCATCTCTAAAACCAGTTTATAACATAATTTTTCGGATATAATACATAGATATAACTTTAATACATGATAATATATGTTTGTAAAACATGAATTTAAAGAAAAGTTAAAGTTTTCCTTACAAATTAAAATGAGGCCATGTGAGGATGATGATGATGACTACGATGATGATGATGATGATAAAAGATGAAGAAGAAGATGATTATGATGATGATATTGATGCTGATTGTTGTTGTTGGTGATGAATCTTGAGACCGAGAGAAAGAGAACGAGAGAGTGATCAAGATGAAATTGTGTCTGTGTTTGTGTTTGTAGGTGTAAATGAATTATTGGAGTCGGTATATAACCGGCTCCAATAATTGGTTTGGAGGTATCCGTGTTCGTGTACCCAATCGTAAAGTAGTATAATGTTTTTAAACGATAATTTTCTAAATATGAAATCGTATAGATTTTTAATCGAAGTATTTCATAAAAATACTTTTAATGAGATATAAAATTATATCTTTGTTTCTCTTTGGTTTGACGGATAGTTTTCAGTGTACAAAATGCGTTATTTTAAATTCTAAAAATTTATTACATTCTTTCGAAATGTTTTCGAGTTGAAGTATTTTTTAAAAATACTATTTTGGAATTAAAATTTAGTAACTTGTTTCACGTGGCCTCAACTAAGTAGAATATATTTTAAATAGAACAAAATATGTTTCTATTTTTATCCAAGTTAAATAATTATTATTTCTAACAATAATACATTATTTAAAAGTTTTGTCACCAACGTCCATATAAGTGTTTCGCGTTCTTTCAGGTTTGTTTGTATGTGATTATAACATAATCATTGTGTTATATATATATATATATATATATATATATATATATATATATATATATATATATATATATAAATACATATAATATCCGAATACTTTTGTTTTAACACGTACCGAGTACGAGTATTTCAGGTTTAAATTAGTAGCTAATTTAGCCCTTTTTGACCGGGTGTCACACTTATTTATAGTCTAGGCCAATCCACCTAGATCTCTATAAACAATGGCTCTGATACCAATCTGTCACACCCCGTCTAAAGCGGAAACAACGTGATACAACCATGATAGGATCATAACACATCATTATAAAGAATTATATATGAAATATAAAGTTCAATGTGTCATGATGTCAATAACATGAATATCGGTTCATGTCATGCATACATTTCAACAATGAATTCAAAGTCTTACAAACAATCGTGCTCAACAAACGTTAAGCCAAAACATGCCTTCACAAACAACCATAATGTATCATAAGCCTTGAATAACTCTTAATGCAACCTATGTGGTCCACTAAGTTCTCTTATCCTCTGCTTTTGTTCCACTAGTACTACCTGAAAAGTTATGCTTAAAATCGTCAACACGTATGTTGGTGAGTTTCGTAGGTTTGAAACAACACACAAAAATATAAACTTTTGCTGTGATAATAATGAGTTATTTAGGACAAAGCATTGAAAATGCACACATAAGTGAAATAATATAACCAATACATCCCATCAAACTGTCATCACCCAACGAAGAAGTATGACCAAACAACATCGCATAACGGCAGTAGCTACTCCAAAGGTGGCTTTAATGTATACACAATGTATACCATTAGGTACATACCCTCAAAAGGGTAAGGCCTCATAATCGAAGAAGAAATCCAACAACCAATAGCACAGTCACATAGTGTCACACATTTCAAGCATATGTCCAAAAGAAGAAATAAATAAGTTCACAGCATAAAAACCATTGATAAAACACGAGCCTACTTCTCCCCCAATTTGAAAATAAGTAATTGAAAACGAGGCCACGAAAACTCACCTTGAGTACCAAAGTAAGTATCGTCCTCAAATGAATCCACCACACAAAACGCAAATCTACAAGTGAATATATATAGGTTACAACCTAGACAATTCTATGTCCTTCCATTGTATCCCAAGTTCCAAGTCTAAACCACCTCAATTATATTTCCTCACAACCAAACCTCAATTACCTTTACTAAAACAAGCTCCCGTTTATACAAAATAGTAGTAATTTCACTCTATCTTGCATTTCAGAATCTGTCCAGAATTTCATACCACTTTACGAATTTTAAACCATGAATAAAAAAATTATTTGACTCTATAAATTTTACCAGTGATACTTGGGTGTATTAAGAATACTCAGTAATTTTTCCAGAATTTATTTCGATGGTTAACTATTTTTAAAAATTCCCAAAAGTGAACTGCTCAAAACGATTACATTTTCTGACATCACTAAAGTTATAATTTACTTAAAATACTTTAAGACCTTCATTAACTATAATATTTTTACAGAAATTTGTTAATACATTGAAGTTGTTCCAGTAAAAATTTCAAGACCAAATTCATTAAATCTACGTTTCAAAAATCCACAAGATAACCATAATTACAAACCGAAAACTCAGAAATGACCTTTAATCTTGTAAAATTATTTTGACTGACTTAGACTTAATGTTTGGACACGAAACCAACGCCATTTGAAAGTAGACTTCTAGTACTTAAGTTTAGATTCAAGTTTCATCAAAAATCATCATGACCAAGTTACACCTTTCTCAAACCGACACACAATTCTGTCCAGATTTAGGGTTTATGTATTCAAGCCTAAATCTTTGTATAAACAACCCAAAACACGTATATGATCGTAAAATTCATTCTTAACAATTATAACACTGATCTTTAATCATTCTAACAAAGTCACATTAATGTATGGATCGAACCGAAATAAAATGATGACAACGAAACAATCGAAATAACGTATCAACGAATGAAATCGGATAGAAATAATACCAACTATCGAATGATCGCACGAGAACACTCCTTAGAATCTATATGAATAACGTTTCGTGAGGATCAATACACACCAAACACAATGAATCTGAAGATATGAAGATTTAGAACACAAAAACTTACACATGAGTTCTCGGTCACTAAAATGATTTAGAAGTTGATTATTTGAGTTCTTAGGGTTTGGAATTCGAAAATATGAAGATAGAATCGCCTCTGGTCGCAGAAATATGAATTTAGGGTTTACAAATACGTTTTTGGGGGGGTTAATAATCGAATTCATACTCGTGAGACAGGATCGCGTTGCAAAATACCCTAATTCGCGTAGCAAAAAGGTGCAAATCGCGTCGCTAAATGGTGCAAATCGCGTCGCGATTTATGCTCAAATTTCAGCCCAAGTCTCGTTTACGTTTTGCTTCGTATCTTCTTCGTTACACGTCGGATTGCGATGATTCTTTTTGCGTTGGATTCATTTTTCAAAAACGAAAAATTTGATGTAAATAAATCTAAAAAATAAGTAGTTTCACAAAAATGAGTTTTTACAGTTTGAACTACGGTAATGGTTTGGTGACAGTTGTCACATCATCCATATGAGAATTCTTTATCAATTTATCGATTGATCCCTCATTGTTCATCTTCCTCGTCATCATCTACTGCCACGTTGCTATACGTTGCATCATCTTCACCATTTCCTACTGCTTCAAAAAAGAATACCTTCTTAGTTTTGGTAGAAACTTTGGATTAGTATTTTTAGAGTTTTGGTTAAGATATGTTGTTTTGATTTCAATGTGTTCCTCCATAAATGTTACTTCCATCGGTTAATTATGTTTGTAATGGTGGATTACTGGATATGATAGTGACGTTTTGACCTAACCCTTGAGTTCTCAAACAAAATTATTTTGAACTCATTTGATTTTTCTAAATATGGTTGCATCAGCTTGTTAATTGATTGGTTATCAATTCTTATTTTTTCAGTTTTCAATTTTGATTTATTAAGAAAAAAAGACAAATAATAATACAATAATTAAAAAATACAAACAGATCATTCACGTAATTTAACACATTTCCATTTAACCGAATGGGATAGCCAAACATGAGAATAAATTTATACTTATTATACCTTAGTATCAAATCACACACTAAATCGTCTGTTTATCATGAGAATTTAGATGCGTTATCATGAGTTTATCGAGAAATGCTTCGAGATATCCCCGAGACTTTTAAGGACACGATTAGCACTTACCCTACCTAAGACAATAAATAAATAATATAGTTTTTTTGGTGGCCATAAGGAACTCATAAAACAAATAAATTTAGGGTAAATGGCGGATATAAGCAACGTACTTTCAATTTTGTTCACATATAAGCAATCTACTTTTTATATTACCGAGTTAAGCAATGTACTCTTATATTTTGTTTCGACTTAGGTAAGATGCCACACTGTCATTTTTTTGACCGGAAGCAACCGGTCACCAGTATTATTTAGCCGGTTTCACCATTTTTTAAAAAAGAAAAATTTTACCTATTTTGTGACATGGCATAAAACATTTCCCCTCGTTTACTCGTTTCCACTCCCGTATCAAAATTAAAAACCCTCTCTCAATTAAATCAAAATTACACACACAAAGATTTCGTTAATGTCGTATGTTGTCTGAAATCGTCTCAGGTATGTGAATTTCGACATGTATATATGCTTATCTTCGTTGATTGTTGTTGATATTTGAAAACCCCAATTATCGAAACCCTAATTTTGTTATCTGCGCAGAATGCTCAACAAATTGAAGGTAAGCTTCCATCACGAAGGCTCTTTCAGTTTAAAAGGGGACCGGTTGAAGTATGTGAATGGCGAACACGATAATATCATCAAGGTTGATTTTTCAGGACTCAAATATGAGGTAGTATTAGCTAAATTATCAAAGTTTGTTAGATTACCTATTCGTACGTTATATTATTCTGTGCCTACTCAACCACTACTTACTGGTATAAGAGAGCTAACAAATGATGGCCATTTACTTGATGCTATGCAAGTGGGTAATTTACATGAGGGTAAAGTAGGGATATATGTTGAACACCATGGATATGATGTTATGGCTTGGATAAAGAATAAGGACATGCTAGATGATTCTGATGAATCTGATAGTGATATAGAATTAGAGGAGGATGTTAAGCCTTATGTTGAGTTGCATAACGAAGGTGAAGATGATGTTGTTATTGACCATAAAGGCATAGAGGACCCATTCCTAACTAAGTTGTGTGGAGGCAGTTTTATTAGTTCTTTTGATGAAACCATTGTTTATGATCCTTTTGATCCAAATAGCTCCCGTGAGAAACTGAATGAGTATGAGCTTGAAGAAGATGATATAGAGGAGCAATATAAGGTGCAGCCTGGTATTCAGTATCCTATTCACAACCCCAATGTCCATTGGAAGGAGCAACAACCAGTTTTAGGGATGAGATTTGAGACTCCACAATCAAGCCATGTGTCCAATCCGGAACCAAAAAGAACTGAGCTACCTGTTGATCAATGGTGGCTAAATCTTCCAAAGAAGACAAAGAGGAGAAAATCTGAAAGAATTGCACTGATAGGTAAGCCATTCAAGGCAGATAAGTATGGTACCGGATTGACCTTAGAGAGACCATTTGACTTGACTGAGAAGGATGATTAAGATCCTGGATCAAAGTAGTTGTATTGCAGTTCTTGTATGCAGGTGAAGGATCAAAGCAGACTTGGTGATGTTTTTTGTGAGTTTGCAGTATGTATGTCATATAACTAGTAGGATTGCAGTATGTATCAAGACTTGGTGATTGATGTTTGTGTCTTTGCAGTATGTATGTATCAAACTTAGTAGGTCTTAAGTATGTTGCAGTGAATGTATCTAACAAATGATCCCAATTTTCAATTAGCTTAATGCAGTGGGTCATTTTTATATTGATTGCTGTTCTTGGGTCAATGCAATGGCATTTCTTTATATGTTTTGGTCATTGAGATGCTCTATTGTTTTGTCCCATTGGTGTTACTTTTCAAGTTTTGGTCATTGAGATGCTGCCAGGTTGTGCCCTTGTTATTTTGTACCACTTTTCAAGTACAGGAAATATGCAATAAAGTTTCAACAACCAATTGAAATATGCAATAAAGTTTCAACAACAAACTGCAACTACATCCGTTCATTACTACACCAAAAGATTACATTGGATTGATTACATTCACCAACTACACAAAATGTACTGCAACTAACCAAAACACACCATCCTAAATGTTAGCTTCGGGTAAAACTTGAACTATATCAAGCTACTACTATCCTAAATGTACTGCAACTAACCAAAACACACCATACCAACTATGATCACAACAAGAAACAGAGTTAGCTTCAGGTAAAACTTGATGCTTTTCTTGTAGTCCACCACTTCATTTTGCAGCCGTTCCACCATACCTTCCATCTCGGACCTATACAATGCAAAGTCATCTTCCATTTTCGAAAACATTTCTCTATACTTCATCATCTCATAATACGAATCTCGTTGGTCACGGTTCAAGCTTTCATGCAACTCGTACAGATTCATCTTGTACCACGCATTTTTAACTTCCTCATCAACCCAATAATATGCTTTGCACCTCTTCCATGGAATCTAATAAAAACAACAACGGTTTCAGAAATACCAAACAATCGATGGTGACCTATTCAAGAGCTACTATGTACAGATATATCATAATGAAGACCACTCAATTAAAAAAGCTACTACGTATGTGAATGTGTTCATGTTACATACATGAAGATACATCAGCCTGTTTACATACAAATGGTACGGTCAGTTACATACATGAAGATACATTACTCAATTTAAAAAGCTATTACGATGGTGACCTATCACTCTGTTTACATACAAATGCTATAGACTGATGTACCAAGCAAAATACATTCCAACCACCAGTAAAATAGTGAACTACTCAAGAGCTACCAAACAATCAAAACCCCTTACCGGAGCATCCGGACAGTTCAAAAATCGCCTAGCTGGGTTGGTAATCGTCCATGAAGTGCGAAGCTTCAAGGGTTGCGGCACTTTGCATATGCATAATCTTGGCATTCGAGAGTTACCGGAAGAGCTTGATGAAGCCATTGAAGAAAATTTTGGTTTTTAGGGTTTTATGGTGATGGGTTAGCGGCGGGAACAAAAGGGGGAAGAAGCCGCTATTCTTTATAGTATCAAATAATAATGATGTGGACGCTTACGTGTACAAATTTAACAGACGAGGCAGCCACATCAACGATATCCGTGACATGGCAAAACCATGTCAGCAGAAAATCACTTTTAATCGGTAAAAAACAACTAAATTACCTAAGTCGAAACAAAATATAAGAGTACGTTGCTTAACTCGGTAATATAAAAAGTAGATTGCTTATATGTGAACAAAATTGAAAGTACGTTGCTTATATCCGCCATTTACCCATAAATTTACTCCATATAATTTCTTCAAACTTACATAGTAGTGAAAAATAAATTCATAGGTTGTTTTGTAATTAAAGGAATCAATTCCTTTTACTATATAGAAAAATTACAAGACGAATAAAGAGGATAATTTGTAGACAAATTAGTTTAAGTTTAATATGCAGAATATGATAATGAGTTACTCCATACGTCTCAATTTTATTGTCCACCTTACTATCTTTGGTTGTTCCAAAAAACTGTTCACTTACTGAAATTAACTATAAAGAATAATTAAACTCTCAATTTTACCCTTATTTATTACTCTTAATAACTTATCTCTTAGATACTTCAAGTTAAATTTGTCTTTGTTACAAGGGCAAAAATGACATTAAGATACTTTATCTTAAATCCAACAATTTTTGTTTAGGGACAATATAATCGCTACGGAGGGAGTATAAAATAACATATTAGATTATTAGGAACAGAGAATTAAGCAACTCTCATTTTCCTATATTTATCCAAAAGAGTGTAACGAGTTTAAAATAATGAAAATTAAAGAATCACATACGAGTATCATGTTAACGTGACTTTAATCCCATCTTTGAATTATAAGTGTTTATATTCATAGTAACCAATTTGTAAAATTAGTAAAGAGTATGCATAATCTGTTTTTGTGTGATCATATATTTTGATATCCATACATTCACAAATGTATTGTAAGAGCTCTACATACTACATTTGTAAATGAGAATATCAAAAACGTTAGAAAAAAAAAAAATTTATATGAAAAAATTATGGGAAACAAAGTACAAATGAGAAATTGATTCTCTACGCTCTAAAAAGCTTAGAAATTAAAGATGTTAGGCCCTGCTCCCTAGTTTTTGAGTGAAAGAAGATAAGAGAAAAGGGTAAAAAATGATAGAAAAAAAAGGAGAAATAATATTTATGTGTTCCCGAGTTGAAAAGAATTTGAAAGAAGAGAAATGAAATTTATACGGATTCGTGTTCCTGAGTTTGAGAGAAATGGAAGGAAGTCACATTTTATAACTTGTTTAATCTTCCATCGTTCCATTTCTTCTAACTTCTGGAGAGAAAGTTTGGAGAGAAAAGAAGTTCAAATCCTCCTCCCACTTCTCTTCTCTTCTCTCCAACACGATGTGATTCACATTTCTTTCGGCTTCTCTTTTCTTCTTCCGAAAAAATAACTCGAGAGGCTATTTTCTTTAAACGCGCCTAATATCCCCGACATAATCCATCCATAGCTTTTATTATTTCAAGAAAAAAATACTACTTGAATCAACACCCTTTGTTAAATTAACAAATAATAGTTATTAGATTTAATTATTTAACATGAAATATTTTGTATTCATTTTATAACACATACCGAATACGCATGAGCTATAAATTAAATCGGACGATCATATGGACGAATAACAATTCACTTAAACAATTAACGTACATCCATATAAACTCAAGCATAACAACTGTATAACTAAATACATTTTAATAACGCTATATGTAATTTTGGGACTTACCGACTATTTAGTATATATAGTTTAATAACGCTATACAATCCTATTATATCGCGACCGGCACATATATCCTCGTATATATTCAATTGACAAAAAAAAAATCAAATTATCATGAGATATTTTCTTTACAATTTATCATAAAATCACAATATCTTAAAAACTCATGACACTTTCAAGGATAAACATGTTTTTTCACTTTTTAACTTTTGATTCCCAGTTCCCAACTAAAGCATTAAAAATATAAGTGAAATTTTTTCTCAATTTTGCTAAATCGTAATGACATATTAATTACGATGTTATCGAAGTGTTAATGCGTAAAATTGAATTTTCAAAGTCTTATACTATATCCTCTACTAGCTTTGTACTCGCGCGTTGCAGCGATACTCTAAAAATTAAATTGAATACAATATTGTTTCGCTGCAATAAACAAAATTTTCAACTTAAAAATTAATAATCATGTTACATGAAATTTGAAGCCTCACTTATTGCATCACCCGAGTTGTATATATACACTGCATCGGTTTAATACCGCAACATGGCGTACCCTCTATTCCTTACATGTGGTATGATAGTTGCTTTTGCACTGACATCAGTGCTAACAGGAACATAATTGTCGAGATCATTGTTAAAGTCAATTGTCGTGTGATGGTAAGTATCAAAATACTTAATTTAATTGTAGTTGTCACTCTTTGATTCTCCATTCTATTTATACACGTATTGGCGCTAAAATTGTGAATGGTTGATACGATGATTGACTGCTTTTGCTCAAAAGTTTTACATGATTTAATGCAGATTTTTAGCAATGGCTAATATTGGAATGAGCTTTTATGGGATGAATGATACATAATTTCAACGGAAATAATTGTGCTCATCAGTTACACTTTCAGTTGCTACAACTTTTTAGCATGTGTAAAGGTCATAAACGGTGTGTAAGGTTGAAAAGCTATATGAGATACAAAACGTTTTACACAAATTGTATATATGTATTTAGTTGGATAATTATTTGGTGGGATGTAAACATTTGATATGTATATGTTTGATGTGGGCTGTCGTGGCTGTATTTTAGTGTTGCTAGTATTGTAAGTAGAGGTGACGATTTTAACTCATTGGTTGTCTATGAGTCAACTTGTGTAATATTTATATGGTGATGGGTTTGTTGGGTCTCCCATCTTTTTCTTAGATAGGTCTGTGACAACTGTCAACAAACCGTTATCGTAGTTCAAGCAGTAAAAAGTCATTTTTGTGAAAAGACTAATTTCAAGGATTTATTTACATCTAAGTCTTCGTTTTTTAAAAACGAATCCAACGCAAAAAGAATCATCGAAAACAGAAGTATAACGAAGAAGTTATGAAGCAAAACGTAAAACAGATAATCAGTTCCGGGCTGGGCCGAGACCCAAACGGCTCCAACCTCCGGTTGGGAGTCCAGATGCGTATTTTAGGCCATTTTTAAGCCCTAAACGTATTCTTAAAACCCCAAACGATTACCAGCCGCATATACACTTAATTTCAGTCGACTTTGGCTCTTAAACACTCAAATCTCAAGGGTTTTAACCCCTTAATCGATCATATCAATCGAAAGCTTTGTTATTCGCGAATCGGTGGTAAGTTATCAACGTTCTATACTCGATTTCTCAACGATTTCTTTCAAAAACATGATTAGGGTTCTTATAAACTTATTTTCTACTGATTGTAGGTAGTATTCTCGCATACTCGTTCGTTAGTTGGTATATTTTCTATCCTAATTGATCATTCATACATTATTCGATATATTTTGATTATTATCATTCTTTCGGATCATTCCATTGGTATCCCATCATTGTGATCATTTGAGGGTTGGTAAAACTAGAATAATATTTGTTGGATGAGCTTTTGTGACCATGTAATCGATTTAGACATATTGATATGCAAAGAATTGAATATGAACATAAACCCTGATCTGGACAGATTTATGTGTCGGGTTTGGGAAGCCATAACTTGGTCATTTTACGATGTTTTTGGATGAAACTTGAGTCTAAAATTAAGCACAAGAAGTCTACTTTCTAAAGGTATTGGTTTCGTGTTCAGATATTAAGTTTCAGTCAGTCAAAATAATTTTATAAGATTAAAGGTCAGGTCTGAGTTTTTTGTTCGTATTTTTAGTTGTATTGTGAGTTTTGAAAACGTGTGTTTTATAATGAATTTGGTCTTGAAAATTTTACTGGAAATACTTCAAAGTATTGAAAAGTTTCTGTAAAAATATTGTAAATTTTGTAAGTCTTCAAGTATTTTAATTAAATTATAACTTTGGTGATGTCAGAAAATGTAATCGTTTTGAGCAGTCCACTTTTGGGAATTTTTAAAATTAGTTAACTAATGAAATAAATTCTGGAAAAATTACTGAGTATTCTTAATACATCAAAGTGTCACTGATAAAATTTGTAGAGTCAAATGATTTCTTTTAGTCATGATTTAAAACTCGTAAAGTGGTATGAAATTCTGGACATAATAAGAAATGCAAGATAAGGTGAAATTACTACTATTTTGTATAAGTGAGAGCTTATTAAGTAAAGATATTTGAGTTTTGGTTGTGAGAAAACATATTAGAGGTGGGTTAGACTAGGAACTTGGGATACAATGGAAGGACATAGTATTGTCTAGGTTGTAACATATACGTATTCATTTGTAGATTTGCATTTTGTTTGGTGGATTCATTTGGGGACGATATTTACTTTGGTACTCAAGGTGAGTTTTCGTGGCCCCGTTTTCATTTACTTATTTTTAAATTGGGGGAAAAGTATGCTCGTGTTTTATCAATGGTTTTTATGCTGTGAACTTATTTATTACTTTTTGGACATATGCTTGAAATGTGTGACGTTATGTGATTATGTGTTGTTGGTTGTTTGATTTCTTCGATTTGGAGGCTTTACCCTTTCGAGGGTATGTACCTAATGTTATACGTTGTGTATACATTAAAGCCACTTTTGGGGTAGCTACTGCCATTTTGGGATGTTGTTTAGGTCATACTTCTTCTTGAGGTGATGACAGTGTTGTTGAGACGTATTGGTTATATTGCTCACTATCGTGTGCCTTTTTATTGCATTGTCCTAAACCATTATTATCACATCAAAAGTTTATTTTTGTGTGTTGTTTCAAACATACGAAACTCACCAACATACGTGTTGACGATTTTGAGCATGACTTTTCAGGTAGCACTAGTGGAACAAAAGCAGAGGACAAGAGAACTTAGTGGACCTTCTAGATTGCATTAATAGTTATTCAAGGCTTAAGATACATTATGTTTGTTTGTACGTGAAGGCATGTTTTGCCTTAATATTGTTGTGTACGATTGATAGTAAGACATTGAATTCATTGTTGGAATGTATGCATGACATGAACCGTTATTCATGTTAGTGACATCATGAAACATTGAATATTTTGTTTCATATATAATTCTTTATAATGATATGTTATAATCCTATCATTGTTGTATCCCGTTGTTTCCACTTTAGACGGGGTGTGACAGATTGGTATCAGAGCCATTGTTTATAGAGACCTAGGTGGATTGACATAGACTATAAATAAGGAACCCGCATATAGAACATGAATTAGGAAGTTATGTGTGCATACAATTCCGTAAATCTAGCCGTAGCGAATGTCGGTCATTCATGTTAGTCATTTCAAATAAGAAGGACGTTGTAAACATTTCTTCATCATCTTACGATTCTATATCAAAAGTTACTTCACTAAATCACATACCGACACCCGAATCTCTAAGAGGAGAAGCTTAAATCTAAAAGGGAGATAAATGGTACGACTGTTACGTATATTTTTCTATTTACCGAACTCAAGGAAAACAAGGATTCCGATTCTTCAAACCGAAGCTAAAAGTCACAGGGATCTCGAAGATGCCGTTAGGGAACGAAAACTTAGCCCGACTACCTCGGCAAGTAGCCTTGAGAGTAGAATTTGGTAGGTATCAAACATGACATCCCTTCCATTTCGCATTCACATGGGCACCAATGCCGAGACCCCACCCGCACATGGGAGAACCGATAGAAGGAGCTCTAAGACTCAGTTACCCTTAGTTGTTATTCACTCTTGAAGCGTTTAAACTTTATGTATTTAGTGACAAGTTGTCTGGTTTACTCACCTATTTGACTCTTTAGGTGGTTCGTCTACATGTTGCTTAGGATTCTATAACTATCTGATCGCTTTCCGTAAATACGAAGTTCATTGTGATACAAGGATTTGAGGTGATAAGAATATGTATGAAAGGATACTTTCACAATTATGGCTGCAGACGTAATTGACAAAGGTATTCTTACATATGTGTACTTATCCGACCATATAGGAATAAAATCCCAATTATATTCCTTACCGAATCATGCTTATGTTTGTGAGTCTTGTGCATTTATGCCTAGACAAACTCCAAAATATTCATCTATTATAAACTCATATGAATTCGAAATTGTTGTGAGCATACTACTAAGACGCTTTACACATAGTTATACTCGTGAAGGAGAAACACTCGATGGTGGGAGACATGGTGGTCATACAAGTAAAGGTGGTGCTGGTGGTTGAACTGGAGGAATTAGTGGTATTGAAGGCAAGAACTCCCAAGTTTTTGCGACCACTGCACAACAGCGGAAGGCCTTAACATTCAAAATTGTCATGCAAGTTAGTAACAACATATTGACTCACGGTGGATCTAATGACACCGAAGGCGAAAATAGAACTAATAGTTGAGAATTCAAATGATAAAAGTGGTGATGACGTGAAAAGAATGGAAAAATAAAGGCACTGTAAAGGAGGAATATTCTTTCAATAAAGAAATGGAGAAGTTAGTGAACAAGTTTTGGAATTTCTCTATGGTGGGAGTTAACCCTAAAACGTATATCGGACAATTTCATGAATTGGCAAAATTAGACCTCATCCTGTAGCACTCGAAGTTAAGAGAATTGAGAAGTATATCAACAGTTTTGTTCTGGAAACTAGCAGGACGATAGAAGTGACTGAGCCTCCTACCATCTAAGGCGCATTATTGATGGATGGATCGTTAATTGGTGAAACCAATAAGGCAGGAAATGTAGAAACAATCCCAAGGATGAGAGGGTATTCAAGAGACTGGTAAATACTAACACATGAAGAGAGGGTTACGCTGGTTCACATCTTCTGTGTGTAACGTGTAACTACTATCATCACACATCTGCATCATGTTGTATTTATTCAAACTGCAACCGAAGAGGTCACTTTACAATTGAATGCCGGATGACAGCTCGTCAAGTGGCACTAATCAACGCAGTAGGAAACCCGATGGCTTATTTTGGGTGAAGGACTTTGGAACAATTTTATTAATGGGAGCACATAGGGACTAAAAGTGATTATATAGGGGTGTACCTTAGTGCTAGAAGAGTACTCTTTTAGCATTGACTTGTTGCCTTTCGGACTCGGGAGTTTTGGTGTAGTTGGGGGAATGGATTAGTTGACGAAATTTAGGTGGAAGTTGTATGTTTAAGAAAGTATTCTGTATACCACTTAAATGGTGGTGAAATACTTGAGATTCGCATAGAACAATCCGGAGATGAACAAAAACAACTCATGAGCGTAAAGGCCGAAGAGTTAAAACTCAAAAACATTCTATTATCAATGATTTCCTCGAGGTCTTCCCGGAAGACTTAGAAGGACTATATCCCTCTTAACTCGCAAAAAATTTTGTATCGATCTTATTCATGGGGCAACCCCAGTTGCAAAAGCTCCAAATCGCTTAACACTATTAGAATGCAAGAATTATTTAATCCACTTTAAGATGCTCCAAGACAAGGGTTTTATTCGCCCTAGTCATTCTCCTTGGGGAGCACCTGTCTTATTTGTCAGAAAGAAACATGGCTCTTTTCGTATGTGCATTGATTATCGTGAACTTAATAAACTTACGGTCAAGAATCGTTGTCCTCTTCCAAGGATAGATGATTTTTTTGATCAACTTCAAGGTGCTCAGTGGTTTTCAAAAATTGATCTTCGTTCTGGTTATCATTAATTGAGGGTACATGAATCGGATATACCAAAGACGGCGTTTAGGACTCGTTATGGGCATTTTGAATTTCTCATTATGTCTTTCGGTCTTACTAATGCGACTATAGTATTTATATATTTAACAAAACACGTCTGTAAATCGTATCTTGACAAAATTATCATGCTCTTCATTAGCCACGGTCTAATTTATCCTAAAACTAAGAAGAAGCTTTTCAAACATTGAAGGATGCCTTGTGTAATGCATCAATCCGGACTCTTCTTGACGGGTTGGAGGATTCGTTGTGTATTGTGATGCATCACTAGGTTGTGTGTTAACTAAATGGGAAAGGTAATCGCATTCGTCTCTCGACAACTCAAGATACATGAAAATTACTATACTACCCACAAATTGGAACTTGGTACGGTGGTGTTCTTACATATGTATTAGAGACACAAATCGTATGGAACGGAGAATGATATTCATATCAATCATAAGAGCTTTTAACACATTTTTATTCTAAAGAAGTTGAACATGAGGCAAATGAGGTAGCTCGAATTATTTAACGGTTATGATTGTGAAATTCGATACCATCCGGGGAAGACGGATTTTGTGGTAGATGTTTTGAGTAGGAAAGAAAAAGTAAGCCAAGGCGAGTGCGAGTCAAAGTATGACGATTCACTCTGGCATTAAGGGTGGAGTGTTTGAAGCACAAGATGAAGCGTTAAAGTATACTCATATACAAAACACAAAGTTGCACGGGTTAGACAAACAGTTGGAACACAAAGTGGATGAGATTGTTACATCTTGTGAGAAGATTATGGATTCCTGTGCTAGGTGGTTTATGGATACTAGGACAGGGTACATAAATCAAAATATTCCATACGTCGAGAGTTGGTAAAAAGTATCATGATATCATGAATTTGTATTGGTGACCGGGAATGAAGAAGGACATCATTAAGTGCATTAGCCAATTAGCCAATGCATGACATGTTTGAAGTTTAAGGATGAATATTAGAGACTCTCAGGTCTATTACAACAACCGGAGTGTTCCGAACGGAAAAGGGGAAAACATAACCAAGGATTTATTCATGAAGTTGCTTAGAACTAGTAGTGGGCGTGATTCGATTTGGGTAATTGTGGATAGAATGACTAAGTCAGTTCATTTCTTAGCTATCCGCGAGGACTACAAAATGGAGAAATTTGGCAAGGTGTTACATCAAGGAAGTAGTAGCAAGGCATGAGTGTCTATACCAGTTATATTCGGTTTTGATGGCCATTTTACTACAAGATTTTTGCAAATGTTACAAAAGGCCTTGGGAACGCGTTTTGACATGAGGATGGTTTATCATTCTCGAACTGATTGACAGAGTGAGCGGACCATTCAAACATTTGAGAATATGCTTAGGGTGTGTTATCGATTTTGGTAGAAGTTGGGATACTCACTTACCACTAGTCGAGTTCTCACACAACACGGTTATCACTTTAGCATTCAGTGTGCGCTATTTGAAGCACTTCAGGAGTGTAAGAGTCGTTCAATTGCAGTGTGGGCTGAAGTTGGATTAAAGTCGGTTGATTGGATTGAGATAGTCTATGAAGCTATTGACAAGATCGTTCAAATCAAGAAGAAGTTGGAAATAGTACGAGTTAGGCAAAAGAGTTACGCAAACAAACGTCGACAACAATTAGAATTTGGTGTTGAAGATCATATATTGCTTAAAATATTACCTTGAAAGATGTCGTACATTTTGAGAAGGCAGGAAAAATTAGCACATAGGTTTGTTGGACCGTTGTTGAACGTATGGATTCAATAGCATATCGATTGAAAGTTATCACAAGAGTGAAGTGGTGTTCACGAAGTATTTCATGCGTAAAATCTACGAAAGTGTTTGGCTGATGAAATCTTACACATACCTCTAAAAGGGAGTTAAGGGGAAATCACAAATAGCATTGTGTTGAGAAACTGGTAGAAGTCATGGATTGAGAAGTCAAGAAGTTGAAGCGAAGAAAGTCTTGAATTGTCGAGGTCCGATAGAACGTTAACCGAGGACCTGAGTTTACTTGGGAGCGAAAAGATCAAACAAAGCTAAAATATATGTACTTATTTAATGATGGTGTTGACAGTATAGCTTCGACTGAATTTCGGGACGAAATGCTCTCAACCGGGGGATACTGTGATAACTGTCACCAAACCGTTATCGTAGTTCAAGCCGTAAAAGGTCATTTTTGTGGAAAGACTAATTTCAAGGATTTATTTACATTAAAGTCTTCGTTTTTGAAAAACGAATGCAACGCAAAAAGAATCATCGAAAACAGACGTATCACGAAGAAGTTATGAAGCAAAACGTAAAACAGATAATCAGTTCCGGGCTGGGCCGAGACCCAACCGCCGGTTGGGAGTCCAGATGCGTATTTTAGGCCATTTTTAAGCCCTAAACATATTCTTAAAACCCCAAACGATTACCAGCCGCATATACACTTAATTTCAGTCGATTTTGGCTCTTGAACACTCAAATCTCAAGGGTTTTAACCCCTTAATCGATCATATCAATCAAAAACTTTGTTATTCACGAATTGGTGGTAAGTTATCAACGTTCTATACTCGATTTATCTACGATTTCTTTCAAAAACATGATTAGGGTTCTTATAAACTTATTTTCTACAGATTGTAGGAAGGATTCTCGCGTACTCGTTCGTTAGTTGGTATATTTTCTATCCTAATCGATCATTCATACGTTATTCGATATATTTTGATTATTATCATTCTTTCGGATCATTCCATTAGTATCCCATCATTGTGATCATTTGAGGATTGGTAAAACTAGAATAATATTTGTTGGAATGAGTTGTGACCATGTAATCGATTTAGACATATTGATATGCAAAGAATTGAATATGAACATAAACCATAATCTGGACAGATTTATGTGTCGGGTTTGGAAAGCCATAACTTGGTCATTTTACGATGTTTTAGATGAAACTTGAGTCTAAAACTAAGCACAAGAAGTCTACTTTCGAATGGTGTTGATTTCATGTTAAGATATAAAGTTTAAGTCAGTCAAAATAAATTTATTAGATTAAAGGTCAAGTCTGAGTTTTTGGTTCGTATTTTTAGTTGTATTTTGAGTTTTGAAAACGTGTACTTTATAATGAATTTGGTCTTGAAAATTTTACTAGAAATACTTCAAAGTATTGACAAGTTTCTGTAAAAATATTGTAAATTTTGTAAGTCTTCAACTATTTTAATTAAATTATAACTTTGGTGATGTCAGAAAATGTTATCGTTTTGAGCAGTCTTTGGGAATTTCTAAAATTAGTTAACTAATGAAATAAATTCTGGAAAAATTACTGAGTATTCTTAATACATCAAAGTGTCACTGATAAAATTTGTAGAGTCAAATGATTTCGTTTAGTCATGATTTAAAACTCGTAAAATGGTATGAAATTCTGGACAGATATTGAAATGCAAGATAAGGTGAAATTACTACTATTTTGTATAACTGAGAGCTTATTTAGTAAAGATATTTGAGGTTTGGTTGTGAGAAAACATATTAGAGGTGGGTTAGACCGGGAACTTGGGATACAATGGAAGGACATAGTATTGTCTAGGTTGTAACCTATACGTATTCATTTGTAGATTTGCATTTTGTTTGGTAGATTCATTTGGGGAAGATATTTACTTTGGTACTCAAGGTGAGTTTTCGTGGCCCCGTTTTCATTTACTTATTTTCAAAATGGGGGAAAAGTATGCTCGTGTTTTATCAATGGTTTTTATGCTGTGAACTTATTTATTACTTTTTGAACATATGCTTGAAATGTGTGACGTTATGTGATTAATTGTTGGATTTCTTCGATTTGGAGGCCTTACCCTTTCGAGGGTATATACCTAATGTTATATGTTGTGTATACATTAAAGCCACTTTTGGGGTAGCTACTGCCATTTTGGGATGTTGTTTGGGTAATACTTCTTCGTGAGGTGATGACAGTGTTGTTGAGACGTATTGGTTATATTGTTCACTATCGTGTGCCTTTTCATTGCATTGTCCTAAACCATTATTATCACAGCAAAAGTTTATTTTTGTGTGTTTTTTCAAACCTACGAAACTCACCAACATACGTGTTGACGATTTTGAGCATGACTTTTCAGGTAGCACTAGTGGAACAAAAGCTGAGGACAAGAGAACTTAGTGGACCTTCTAGATTGCATTAAGAGTTATTCAAGGCTTAAGATACATTATGGTTGTTTGTACGTGAAGGTATGTTTTGCCTTAATATTGTTGTGTACGATTGATAGTAAGACATTGAATTCATTGTTGGAATGTATGTATGACATGAACTGTTATTCATGTTAGTAACATCATGACACATTGAATATTTTATTTCATATAGAATTCTTTATAATGATGTGTTATGATCCTATCATTGTTGTATCCCGTTGTTTCTGCTTTAGACGGAGTGTGACAGGGTCTAATTGGGTATCTAATATAACCTCTAATTGCATAAAAATTAACCAACAGGTTTAGACGATGTAAATTCTTTTTTTAACCTCATTTCATTTCTTTGATTTTTCACTAAAATAATATTTTTTTTATGAAAACACGATGGGTCGACCCGACTCGAGACCCATTTGACCCAGACCCATTTAGACACATCCTCTTAAATGACATATCTAGAACTGGACCCGTTTAGACCCAACCTTATCTAGACCCGTGACCCGACCCATTCATTTTGCCACTTATAATTGTAAGTAATAGGTAGCAGACAAAAAGATTTGTTTTAAGTTTCATCTTGTTTAAATTTTTCAAAGAAGATTTGGATATGTATTTGGGTTACATAATCTTGTTCTAGGATTTTTTTAATATATAAGTAAGGATTCCCTATTCTAATGGGTGAGTAACGTATTTAGCAATTTTTGTTAGTGCCATTGGATAGTTTAATTGACAATGTATGTTACATACTATTAGTCATTTATTTTTATTGATATTATCTCCTCTGTATGTCACTACATGTAATTAGTATTGATGATATTGACGGATAGGAATATTAGGAACGTATATTTTTTTTGTTACACATATTAGTATTCATTTAATTTAAGTTAGTATGTTAGATTAGTGTTGAGGGAGGGCAAAATAGTAAAATGTGTTGTCCCTTTTTTAAGATTTAAGACTTTTGATTCATTTGTTTTATAAAGTAGTATAGATATATAATATATAATATTGCGTGGTTAGACAAGTGTTTTTGTATTTCATTAAAGTTTTAGGGCTTTGTATTTGTTTCTGGATTTCATTTTTCACATATTTGGTTAAGAATATTTTCTTTTCATTTTAGAATATAAATTTTTGTTTTGGATGCTTTCGTTTGTGTTTTCGAATTTTAAGTCAATTTGTTGGTTTTACTTGGTTTGGGATTTGGTGGTGGGCTATGATTTGGAAGGTTTGAAGAAATATTAAACACGTGTTGTTTGAAAGTGAAGTCAATTTGATGGAATTGGTAGTAAAAACTATGTAGTTGTAAAGGGATAATTCTTTAGCTACACCAACTATCAAAATTGTTAAAATGTCAGTATGTCACATAGATTGTATCATTCCTTTATATATAAAAAATATTACATACTCTCAAATCATGACACATAGGATCACCACAATTTAACACATCATCCTACTAATTATTCTAATTTATCAAAAATCATTTTATCAAATCTTTTGACTATTTTTATATCTTACATTTGGTGTACTAATTATAATATGATATTTTCATTTGTGACAATCATCAAATACTTAAAACCTTAATTAATTACTTCACTTTCTAATTTAACAACTACTTAGCATCTATAATCATATCATATCAACTAAAAAAACTATTACTACTGTTTCTATCAAACTATAAATTACTAAACTTGCTAATTGTTAAAGTTAATGGCATTAAAAGCATAATGTTCAAAAGACATTTCATAAACAAACATACAACTATTGAAACTTTTACTTTTAATTTTGAACATCGACTGTAAGGGGCTAAATACGCACTATTGTTTCAGTAAACGCAAGATCGCTAACAAATAACTTTAGATGTTGACCTTATTTGAGTGTTGTTTTTGTTTAGATATAAAAGTAATCTATTTTATAGCTTGGTAAAAGTAATCTATTTTATAGCTTGGTAACCGCAAAATTGCAAAAATAACACATTTGGTGAATAAAGTTGTAATCCAATGTCAAAAATGGCGTCAAAAGTAAGTCCTTCATTTTATTGTACATCATGATAAGAAGAATAGATATTTCAATCATATAATATTGAAATGTATCAAAACTCGAATGTTGTCGTATTAGATTCCTTTTCATTCCTCTAACGTATTATCTACGACTACATACAATTTTTATTCAAACTTTTAACATTCATTTTGTTTGGGTGGCCGTGCGGTCGCACGACCACTAAGCTTCCTAGTTTCATCCATATAAAAGACATATACTCAAAGAAAATGACAGGAAATGCGATATATTCTAGCCTCTAATTTTATTTTTTTTATTATTATTATTATTATTATTATTATTATTATTATTATTATTATTATTATTATTATTATTATTATTTTCTTACGAAGTTATGCAATTTGAATGAGATGGTTAGTATTTACAAAGTTCTGAGTTACTTGAGGTTTTAGAAGTACAATAAAGTATGATTAATGGGAGAATTTCATTGATATCTTTGCAAACTTATAAAATTACATCTATATCCTTACAAATTTGAAAATTAGTTCAATATCATTACAAATATTTTATATTCACATATATGTCTAAATAAACAATTAATCACACTTTAATACTTTTAATCTATAAAACAGTTGTACAAATATTTGCTAATATATAAAATGACATTTTTATCCTTCTTACTTTATAAAATAAAACTTGTTGAATTCTCCGATCAAAGAATACGAAATTATCACGACAATTAATTGCCGCCTATGCCATGAAATTATTTGTTCTGATACCAATTGATAGTCCCTTAATCACTATTGTTTAGTGATATGGAATTTCAATAAGTAAAGTTTAATTGTAGAAGGGGGGTTGAATACTATTAAAAACTTTTTCGATTTTATCTAAGTTAATTTATCAAGTTTTTAATTGAGTTATCACAAACATAGTATAATAACTTAAAGAACAAACATGCAATAATAGCTGAACTGTGAATTTTATTAATTTCAAAATTCACTGAGTGTTGTTTGCGGAATAGACTAGCCTAAGCTAATCTAAATCAAACACTAAAGCTAATTATTACAAAGGAGATGAACAGTAGTGAACAAACATGCTAACTGCTCACTCGCTGATCGCTGGTACGTGCTTAGACAGACTACTCACTGACAGACAAGTAATTAACACGTACACAACAACAAGTTTTTAAGTACAACGTACTACTCTATATATACTATAAATATCCCGTAAATATCTCCTACAAAATAGGATCTGGAATGACACGTGTCGCTACTTGATTGGCTTGATCACTGATGAACCGACATTCTGCGGGTCCCAATTCTATTACCGCAAATATCTCTTCTTCCTTAACACCAATCACTTGCTGCCACGTAATTCCTCAGATATTTTAAAGTACGAGGAACACTTGCTGACGTACATACGAAGAGCGACTTGTACTTGTAAAGAAACTTTATTGATGTAGTCTCTGCAGATGTAATAATCCTCCTCACTCACTGCGAGCTATCGTGCTCTTGTAGAATTACTTGAAATATATATCTTCAGCAACTATCTTTTATTAGGGCAGTGATTTTTGTCTTTATTCTTTAGAAGATGTAAAACTCTCGCTGCTAGTCTCGGAGTCAGCGACACACCAAGTTGAGTTTTAATCTTCATCAGTATATCAGTTAAAGTAGTATGAACAGAGACCAGTGAGTACATACTTTTAGCAACAGCAGCTTTGACTTAATCATTTCCTTCATCAAGTTTGTTATCATTGAGTTGGTCAGCGACCAGTGACTCAACAATCTCCCCCTAAATGATTGTGATCAAAGCTCCCTAGACGAACTTGTTGCTATAAGAGTTTATAGTCAGTGTTTAAGAGTTTAAACATTCAGTGACTTGTACTTGTGATCCATTCATTTTTCTTTTTGGATTCTTTTGATATTAACTGAGTTTTGCACTTTGGTTTTCTCAAAATAATCAGATTTCATTAAACTGTAAATGAAAGATATTACAAGTGAGATCAGCTACAGTTTATCTAATCTATTACAAACATAACTATAAGTCTCTCCAGACGTCTTCTTCTTTTACCAATCCGAGCTCATCAGCTAGCTCATACTTCTCGGTAGAAGGAAGGTATCTAAACTGTCGAGCTAAGGCTTCTTCAAGAATTGCTTTCCTCATGTATGAACTTTTATCAAGCATGCTGGCTGACCGAATTAAATGAACAAGCTGCTCATGATCAATCTTTTCCAACTCAGCTTCTCTCTGAAACCTTAGAGCACCATTTAAGTCTCTGTATACCAAACCTCTCTGACCTTCAGTAACCTCACACCCTTCCACTCTTGGAACACCATCAGGGATAGAAAGATTTAGCCTTGAAGTATTTGGGATTATATGGATGCTGCTAGTACCTGACCTATACCTCGGGCTTGGTGGCTGAACTATCTCTTCACCATGTATGACAGTATCTTCTAGTCTGAGTAGCTGTAGATCAACCATCTTTTTGAATAGCCTATCAATCTCATCCAGCACTTCTTTCTTTGCAGCACTTGAGGAATGGCTGATAGCAAGTCTGATCTCATTCTATTTCTCTCTATGCAGCTTACAGACTTGATCAAGATTAATTGCTTGTGCCTCCAAACCTCTATGAATAAGTACCTGAGCTTGAGATTTATTCTTTGGCTTTTTCAAATTTACCGGTGATAGGAGCAGGATTTGATCTTCCAACCATTCTAGCAGCATATCTTTTTCTGTCAATCTCATCCCATAAGTTATCCACTGATGTTTTTGCTCCCTGTTTCTTTTTAGGAGCTGCAGTAACTAACTCTCGCTGTTTTTCAGAATCTTCAATATTCTGCAACACTCTGGCAAACACAGCATCACTTTCCTCTTGCTCTCTTTTTAGCCGCATTTCTCGCTCTCTTTCTTCTGCTTCCTCACCACTAAGTTTCAACAAGAAAGCTCTATCACTGTCAGAGAGCTCCTTCAATCTTTGTTTTCTTTCTGCCTCTTCTTTAAATTCTACTTCAGCTTGAATTTTCAAGATCATTTCTCGCTCCCTATCCTGTCTAGCCTTCATTTTTCTGGCTATTCGTTGTTCATTTGTTTCCTCAGGATGGAGACTTCCTGATGTAGAATCTGAAGAGAGTAGAAGAGCTGGAACAGAGGTCTCTGGCATAGTGATCTCTGATGATTGAGTAGCTATGGGTAGAGAGGATAAGAAAGTGGTTACTATTGTTGCTTCTGTTGGTTGTGCTGTTGATGCTGCAAGTGGGATTGTGAGTTGTTGAGTAGCTGCTGTGATTGGTTGTGGGTTAATGGCTGTAGTCACTGGTGTTGTGACTGTTTCTTCAGCAAAGTCATTGATAAGGTAACTTTCTGGTTCTGTGCTCTCAATAAGTTTTAGTGAAGAAGAGTTAACCTCAGATATGACAATATCAACTTGAGGTGCTGGAGAAGATTCAGGCTCTTCTAAAATTGTTTCAAGCTGATTAATGGTAGCTAATATGTCCTCTTCATTAAATGATTTCTTTCTGTGCTGGGAAGAGGTGGACCCGGATGTAGTCGATTCACTGGTCCTTTTTCTTTTAGTGAGAAGATAAGAGATATGTAGCTGATCCTCCATGTTTTCATCAGTATCATTTTCTTTCTTATCAGCACCATTACCTTTACCATCACCATCATTCTTATGATTATTATCATCATCATCATTATCATCACCGCCATCATCCATATCAATATCATTTTCATTTTCCTCCCTGTTCATCCATTCCCAGCGAGCTAATTCAAAACTCACTGTCTACCCCTCAATCCGTGCTGCCTCATCAGCAGCCCATTCCTTCACTTTTTCATTATACATCCTGAGTTCATCTGGATGAAACTAAGGGAAATCAATTTCCTCAAACTCATACACATCTGCATCAGTATCCGTATCAACCCAAGAAAATTTTGCAACTGCATCAGCTTCTAACTCTGGCTTTTCAGGGATAGACCGAAGGGAGAAAGATTCCAACAAAATTTGTCTATGATCAGCATTTTCATTGATGAAATCAATATTGTCAGCTACTATTCTCTCCCCCTTTTCATCATAGAAAGATGCTACGCACTCCTTGATCCAGCGATATAATTTTTTGTTGTCGATTCGGAGGCCAGCAACTTCGGCCTTTGTAGCTTGATGCTGAGCAGTCATCTGTGGAATAGCAGCGACTATCTTATCAGTGGCTTGAATGTACTCAAGCATAGATGAAGACATCTCTGTTTGATTAGCAGTGATAGAAGAGATAGCATCATCATGAGTATGCAGACTGATGCGTGTACTAGTAGCGAGATCAGATAGGGCTTTTGATTAAGTATTCATCATTTGAGAGTGATCAGTGCCAGCTGCAGCCAGAATCTTAACCTTTTCCCTGACAGCAGCACTCCAGGAAGGGATGGGGTCATATACAGCTACAAGAGAATGAACTTTAGAAGTGAGCTCAGCAACATTACCTTTCAGAGACTCCCTTTCTTCAGTGAGAAGTTTGATTTGTTGTTGGGAGGCGGCAATGTACTCCATCAGCAGCTTGTCCGTGGAGGAGGGAGTGGATGATGAGGCTTGATCAGCAGCTTTAGGAGATGGAGGTGGATGTGGTATTTGTTGTTTTGGTGGAGATGGTGGTGTGGGTTGTTTCGGTGGAGATTGTGATTTTGGTGGTGAAGTTGGTGGTGTAGGTTGTGGTTGTGAGTGGGCTCCCTGATCCCCTGCACCCATGGCAGTATCAGCAAGGGGATCAGTACCAGCTACCATAGAAATATTGTCACTGGAAAGAGAAATTTCGTCTAACTCCTGAATCGGTGAAGTAATAGTAGTAGCTGGTGGAGCAGAGGTGAGGGGTGTAGGTGTAGGTTCAGGGGCAGCAACAGCAGTAGTAGCAGGAGTGTATGATGGTGGTGGTGGTTGTTCATCATCGGAGGTGGAGGTGTCCATTGGTTGGGCTTCCTCGTCATCACCAGCTTGTGTTTGAGCTAGTGGATCATCGAAAACAGAAATGGCAGGCTGTGTCTCTCCATGTGACTGTGAAGAGACATTGACGGCTGGAGCAGTGCTAGAAGAGAGGTGGCTCGGGTCTGTAGCTAGTGGTGTGGCATCCGCGATGGGTGTGTTATCACCCACTGATACTACTAGCCCTTTGTTTGAAATGTCATCCTTTCTTGAGGATGACAAGTGGCTGGGGGTTTGACTCGATGGGAGGGTGTGGGATGCACCCGAATCACTGCTGATGCGCCCTCAGCGGTCGGTAAGGATTTCAACCCTTGTCGTTGCACCGGCTGCCGGCGGCGGGCATCAGTGGAGTGTTTTAAATTTGTAATTGCGGGGCCTAAGTTTTCCCTAACAATGCTAATCCTAAGGGTGAGCAAGTGGTAGGTATGACCTAGAGTCGTTCTTCAAACCGACTGAATTGAAACTAAGGCGTGGCAGATGAGGGCTTTCAAACTAGTGAAGGGTTTATAAAATAGTGGGGGAGTTTTGGTTTTTTCTATTAACTAACTTAGGCAAGTAAATAAATAAAAGCGAAATAAAAGTAAAAGCTAAAGCAGATAAATAAAGATAGTGTTTGCTGAGACTTCGTTAATTAAGTTATGGGATGATATTTGGAGAAACTGTTTTAAAAGATGTTTGTTAATAGTTACTCTTGGATACTTGTGATGTAAACACTAGATTCCCTACTAATTAAAATTCCATTAGTATGTCACACCGGGAGCTAGGTTATGGTAACATTGCAAAGTATTTAGAATAATAACCAAAATCTTAATTATGGTTTCATAATACTTTCATATGAACGGGAACAAAATCTTAAGGTACTAGACATAACTGAATCATATAACGATTCCTTGTCATCCTAACAGATTCGTATATTTAAAAAGTTCATTTATGACTTTAAACCAGCCCTTGCTTAAGACTACCCAATAAATCCCCTAGTTATTCACAGCGTTCCTCACTTTAAGTGGTTCCACCGCTTCAAACCTTGGCCATGTCTTGTCCTACGATAATCCCCCATGTAGCCTTGCGGTTCCATAGTTTCAAACCTTTGATAAATTATATTGACACAGATGACTGACTACCTTTTAATTGGACGTCGTTAAAAAGGTGTTGTAATCACGTTTATTGGTGGAAAGGCGATAGATTAATTTGAAGTTTAAAAGTCTATTTTAGAAAGGTTAATTAAACTAGGTTTCTCATTTTATATATATTAGTCCCTAATATAACTACCTTCGGTCGTTACGCAGCTTCCACGTATTTGTACTACACCTAAAGTGTTTCCAACGCTATACTGTGTAACAGTCGAATAGGGGCCGTCATATTACTTCGTAATATTGTACCGTTTCGTAATATGACTACCTTCGGTCATTCTTCGACTTCCATACATTTGTACTCCACCTTGAAGTGTTTCTAGTACTATATCGAGTAACAGTCGAATAGGGGCCGTCATATTATTTCACGATAATTAAGACCATTTATGTTTTACTACTATGATGATCCTAAGGCAACAATCAAAGAAGAACATGCAATAAGACGATCAAAGTAATACTACCGATTATAAATTATCTCATAATTAACTAACTACATCGCAAACAAACACAATAGTAATCTACTCGCTAATCATGGTATAAATGATCTCTAGCATAATTAAAGCATACATATTTAATTAAGATAGAATAGGATAGAAATAACCGAGATTAATATGCGAGAAGGAATAGACTTGAATTAATAAGATTGCTCCAAGCGTACACCACAGATTACAATTGCGTTCCTCACCAAGGAATACAAGCTCATTCCTTGCTTCTATTTTAACTAGCCTAATACTACTTTAAAGTAAGAAAATAAACAAAGAAAGAAAAGCTAGAAGCTATAGAAAGAAAATGTATTTTTCCAAGGATGGAAGGTGTGGAGGTGCATCTTCAAATGAACCTAAAGCCTCCTATTTATAGGAGAGTTTTGGTGCATGTTAGCAAGTAGGAGCTCACAATAGCAAAATGTACGCGCATATAGTGGCACGAGGTACGCGCATATAGTGGCACGAGGTACATAAAGTTGTGCAAAGGCCTAGCACCGGGTACACAAAAGGACCAAAAAGCGCAATCTGGATGGGGGGGTGCTGGGCGCCGGCAGCCTGGTGGCTGGGGGCCGGCGGCCTGGTGGCTGGCCGGCGGCGACTGGCTGCCACCAGACCCGGTCGTCGCCCGATGCTTCGTTGCTCGTTTCGTGCGTAACTTCTTTGTTATGCGTCCGTTTGCATTGATTCTTTTTTTTTGGATTCGTAATTCAAAAACGAAGACTTTGATGTAAAGATATCCCAAGAATTCATCTCTGAACTTCAGATGTGCTGTACGAATCATTTGGATCTTCCGGCGTACGTAGAATCTTCATTCTTTGTCCGTTTTTGTTGATTCTTCTTCTGTTGGATTCGTAATTTGAAAAAGAACATCTTGGTTAATAAGGATGTTGGTGATGGGCACTTTTGTCTTGAAATCTCGTTTTGATGTCTTGAATCTTCAAACGTGTGTAGAATCTTCGTTTTTCATCCGATTTACTTGATTTTCATCGTGCAACCTTGTTTTGACCATCTTGGCATAATACTACTGATTTGTAATGGTTTTGAGTTAATATGCCAAGAATCGTTCCAGAATGAGAGAGATATCGGTAGTAAAAACGTGACTTTTTACGCGATATCAAGTATCCCACACTTAGAACTTTGCTTGTCCTCAAGCAAACTCGTCTTTAAACATGGTTAAAGATAAGAAGATAATGAAAATTTTTAAGGTGGAACTCTTTACTATGGGGTTTTAGGAAAGTAAAGTACTTGTTCTTTGAAAAGGAAGGATTGTAATCTTTAGGAGCATGCTTGTGATCTTTGATCTTGGATACATGACTAGGCGATCCTCTCAAGGTGGTCACTCAAATCACTCAAAGTGTTTAAGGTTTCCTATTCTATTATATCAATCACTCAGAACGCCAGTCATGTATCGTTTATCGTCATAGGCTTGATCGAGTATCAAATCGTTACCTTTTAGGTGAGCGCGAAGTCGATCAAGCCACAATCATACTAAGGGAAGTGATGTAAGGTTTTTGGAGTGGAGTGTTGGTGGTATGAGAGGAGGTTGTGTTGGTTTTCCGTAGGTTTTCTTTTTGGTGAAGCAGAAAGCTGGAATTTTTTTGAATTTTCGGGAGGATTGACGCCTCTTTCTTTTGAGGGGAGTCTTTTTCTCCATTTGACTTTCTTTTCTTCGAATTTTCTTGGATATTTTTCTTTCTTTGACGTCATATCCTTGATGCTTCTCTTTTTTCATCTTTGGAACTTTCTATGAAGTTTTAGGGATGCTTTTGAGTGGGTAAGGGATAACGTATTTATTTTTGGGTGTATAGATGGGTTCAAGAATGATGTGATTCGATCTCCTTTGTACTCACCAGTTCGGATTCGAAATGTATAACAGGAGCAAGTTCTGATTCTAAACGCATACATCGGCACACTCAAGAATCGAAAAAGTGAAGCATTAAAAGTGAATGCTTTTCATATGGCTCAAGATACCTCACGAATCGAAAGTTGGTTTGTTGTGTGCCTAGTCATGCGATGCTCTTTATGGGATTACTAAACTATTTTTTCAAGAGAATTTATATTTTATTTTTCCTTCTTCCCCAAAGTAAATCATTCTTGGTTTTAAAATTTTTCATTTTCAACATATTTTTAACTCAATTTTGAAAATTTTGTTTACTTTTATGGAGAAGCAAGGTCTTATAAAGAGCAACGATTTTAGAATCAAGCATATACCAAAATCCATTTAACAGTAGTGCAACTACTGCTATCCCACACTTAAAGGAACATCGTCCTCGATGTTACTCTAAGCTCTGACAGGGGTAAAGATCCCACACTTAGGGTTTGAAACATCTAAGACGCATTCTTTTAGTGTGTCTGTTGGGTTTGAATCCCACACTTAGTGATAAGCATATTGGATATGGTATATTTAAAACGAATAAAAGAGACGGCATAGAAGTACTCCCCATTATTTGCTGTGTTCCTTGGTATGCGTTTGCCGAACTTCATCTTGTGGGTTCACTCTTGATCAAGTCTTCTTGTGATTGGTCTCGTAGGTGTGAACACATTGGATACACTTTCTTTGATGCGCGGCGTCAAAAACTTGATGCGTCGGGCTGAAACTTGGTCGTATATCCAAGTGTGAAAGATAGTCAGAGACTTCATCACTTCTTGGAATGTAAAATTGCGGAAATGTAAAACACGGGTTGCCTCCCAAGAAACGCTCTTTTAAAGTCGAGAGCTCGACTTCCTATCTTCTAGCTAGATGGAGATGGATGCGTCCATGGGATCCCCTTTGTTGATGTTGTGGGCCCTAGGTGGCGGAAAAGTGTATCGAGGTGGATAGATTCTCATAAAGTGGTTGATTATTGTCGTAATCAATTCGAGTGGACTATCTCTCGATGATGACTTGTAGTTCAGAAGATGCTCTAAAGTTGTTCTCTGATCGCACCCCGAACGGTCGGTCAAGGAATCGCTTCCTTGTCGTTGCCGGACCTTACGCTCGAGGCGGGCGATCGGAGGGTGGTTTTAAATTTATAGAGCTGGGGACCTAAGTTTTACTTATAACTATGAATAGTAGTAAGTAATGTCTCAGGGTCGTTCTTAAGATCAACCGTAATGTGAAACCAAGCAGTCAAGACGATCGATTCGATTTAGTAGGGTTTGTAAAAAGAGATTTGATTTTTGGTTTTTTTAATTACTTAGGTCCTAAATTAAACTAAATAAACAGCAAAATAAAATAGTAGATGATAATCAGTATAGAGAGGAGTGTTTGTTGTGATTTCATTAGCCTTAAAGGGGAGATGATGTTTGGATTTATGTTTTGAAAACGTTCTTTCTAAGTATTTGTGTTCTACTGTTTTAGGTACTTTATGGAGTCAACACTAGCACCCTACTATCTGATTCCTCAGATAGCATGTCACTGAGTACTAGGCTGTCATGATTCTGATCAGATCAGGCTGCTCTACCTCCAACACTGTCTGTGAAGACAAGTGACCCATCTTGGAGTTAACTCCTGGGCGCATGAATAAGGTAACAGACCGATATTTAATTTCTGACCTTTCTTTGATACCACAAAGTATTCTAATTAAAGTAGAGCATTTAAGACCTAATTCGGAAAGCGTCTGTTAACTTTTCATCGATGGTTTGTTAGGTTCAGAGCTGGTGGATGACCCAGTGCTGCTCAGAATGTATACACCGACATCCGTTCCATAGCTTGGGTGTACAGAAACCATTCCGGGAGGAAGGCTCCAACACTTACACGAGGTACTAGGACGTTTTACGGCTTTCCATGCCTTGCGCACTAATGCAAATTAGGGTGTATACACCGACGGCCGTTCCGTAGCTTTCACAGGTTTGTACTACACCAGAGGTGGTTCCAACATTAAACTAAGTAGTAGGACATTTTACGGTGTTCCACACATGTTGCACATTCGGGTCACTCTGAACCCATTTTAACTTAGTTTGTATTAAAGCGTACCCATCTATGATATAAACCCAGCCCTCACTTAACATTACCCAATAAATCCCTGATTTATTCACGTTGTACTATACATTAGGTTTTAGCGGTATTTCCAAAGCTTCGAAATCAGACCATGCATAGATAGCACAGATAATTAATTACCCTCAGAACAAGGTTCGTGACTTCTTGTCTTTTAGGGTTCTAACCACGTTTATTGGAGGAAAGGCGATAGTTTGATGAACAGTTTATAATCATAGATGAAAGGTTAAACAGACATAGTTTTCAGTTTGTAACAATTGGGAATAACATTTCCACAACGGATTGTGCCCACGACTTTCATAGCTTCCACGTTCCGTACTCCACATATTCGTGATGTTTCCGGCGCTATACAAATGAAAGCCGTATAACGTTACCTCCGTTGCTTAGTATCATTCCAATTGTATATTTAAATTAACATCATCCCCCATTATAACGGCTAACTACATCACAACAAACACAAAAGCTAACTACTCACTAATCATGGTAACGAATCCTAAATCTAGCATAATAACAATAGCATGCATTATAACAGATAAGGATAGAGATAACCGAGATAAATGCGTAGTCTGAATATAAGCTGAAAGATTACAACGAGTAGAGCCTCCGCTATTACAAAAGCACTTCCCAAAGTATCTCCAACGAATATTACAAAGCAACCCCTCCTACTATTTCTCCTCTAACTCCTAATAGTAGTGTTAGAGAGAGAAAGCTATTAACTAATCTAGTGAGAGAAAGTGTGTAGTGTGTGAAATGTTGTTGGTGAGAGGTGATGAGAAATGAGGAGGTGAAGCCTCTATTTATAGGCTTTCAAGATACAAATTTACATTCAACACCCTCGCACCCAATTTTACACTGAAATACACCCTCGAGCTATAAAATTCAACACCTAAAGGGGCGTATTCGACACCAAAAGGGGTGTATTCGGTAGCAAATAGGGCGTATTCGGTAGCAAACGGGGCGAATCCGGCACCATAGTGGGGGTATATCACCCCAAAAGGGGGGGTATACCACCCCAAAAGGGGGGTATACGGCCCCATAAGGGGGGTATACGGCCCCTAAGGGGGGGTATACGGCCCCTGTGGGGTGGTATCCCCTTGGTCGTGGTCTTGTGCACTGGATCGTAGGTCTTGCGTGCTGGATCGTAACATGTTTTGACCCTATCTTCTTCGTTCTAGCTCCGTTTTCAGCGTTCTTTATATCCACGAGATCGTAATTACCTGAAAATCATAATGAGATAATCTAAGTATAATTTCAAGGTATTATGCTTTAAAAGTGCCCGTAGAACGTGAACGTATCGTTTGTGCTCTATTTTGTACGTTATTTGGCCATTTTTCTTAATTTTTGAAGCAACGCCTTATTTTTAGCCCTAATGATGAATTATGGTGAAAACATATTGATATTGAATGTTTTCATCCATTTTGGGGCTAAAAAGGTGGGAATTATGTACGCAAAAACTTGACTTTTTACGTCCAATCAAATATCCCACACTTAGACGTTGCTTGTCCTCAAGCAATACTTCAACTATCCTCACTTAAAAAGATGTTTTAAGTCCGATTTTTACGAATTAAAATATTTCTAAGAACAACCATTCTTCATACAAGTAACCTGTTTCAGAAAATTGAGATAAATAAGATAATTGTTCCAGAAATAAGAAATGAATATCTTTGGGCATGCTTCTGATTCTCGTGATCTTTGGCATACACATGACTTAGGCAATCTCACCAGGTGGTCACTCAATTCACTCAAAAGTGTATCGGGTTTCCTATCATTCTAAACAAACGAAATCGCTCAAAAAGCCAGTCATGCAGCATTCATCGTCATAGGCTTGATCGAGAATCAAATCTCCACCACTTAGGTGAGGACGGTGCTAATTATCCCAAGACATTCATCGGGTTGTAGTGTGAAGTGAGGGTTAAGGGTATGGATAGTGGGTATTTTTAGGTTTAAAGGGTCATGCTTATCTTAGAACTTTTAAACTTTAAGAAAAATTTTATTTAGATATGTTTTTTTAATGAAAACGGAAACGGATAACAGTAAGGAGGAAAAGATAGCTATTTTGACTTCTATCTTTTTGAAAACACACGGAATATATATTTCTCAGAGATCGGAGTTTTCGAGAGATTTGAAGCACTTAGCTTTATTTCTATTTTTGGCTTAGAATTTCTTTGCCAAGGAATTTCTAAGGGATTTTTATTTTTTTTCTTTCTTATTTCCTTTTGAGATCCTTTCTATCTTTCATTTTTCAATAGTTTGACATTTCGAATTTTACCTGGTCTCAATTTTTCACACCTTTAGACTTTCTCAATCTTTTTGAGATTTTGATAATGGAAACGCACACAAGATATTTTAAGTAAAACACGAATTTTGTGATTTTTGAGTGAAAGCAAAAAGAATACCTAAATAGCATTTTTTAAAAATTTAAAAATTCCAAGATAATATTTTGGTGGGTATGGAGGTGGATGGGGTTTTAATAAAGGGTTTTCAAGAAACGAAAAGGTTAAGGCTCAACAGGGTTTACTAGGCGGATCATCGACACTAAAAATGAGTATCGGCAGGGTTAGGCTTGAAGTGATATGAGAAAATGGGTTTATTGCCTAGGGAATGTCAAGATCATCTAATTGCACCTATACCGTGTACGGTACTCACCAATATGGTTTTGAAATGCATACCAGGAGCAAGTTCTAATTCAGAAATGCGTACATCGGCACACATAACCAAAGAATAGTGAAGCATTTAAAATGAATGCTTTTATAGGCTCAAGATATCTCACTGCAATAAATATGGGTTGTATGTGCTTAGTCATGCGCTGCCCCTAAGATTATCATTTCTTAATTTGAGAAATTCCTACCTTATTTACACTACTTTCCAAAATAACTTACTCATATTCAAAATGGTCCCTCTTGGAAATATTAAAATTCAAGGAAAAAGCAGAGCTAACTGAATGAGTAGCTATCTACTGTCGAAGTTTAGCTCATGCTTTTCTTTGTTTTACGCAAAAATTTTGAAAAATTTTGATCAAATTTTAAAGTGAGGAACATTTTCTGAGTTGCTATTTGGACAAAAATCTATCTTAGGTGTTCTATACCGCTATCCCACACTTAGAGGAACATTGTCCCTAATGTTCTCTTCAGTGGAGATTTTACTGGAAGTAAAATCCCACACTTAGAGTTTGAACATGTAAGAAAATGTTTCTCAAGTGTTAATTTTGGGCTGGAATCCCACACTTAGTGATAAGTTTAGGATATGGTATAGATTACTTTTATTAATTAACAGTACTATGTAAAGCAGAAAGATAAAAACAGAGAAAGGATGAAGAAACTCCCCAAATAGCTAAAGCTGAAGATCTGAATATGTGCCGAGAAGATGAAAGTCTTTGTTTTCCGGCAACTCCATGAGGATTATTCAGCTTTAGGGGGATTTGCCTTTGATTGAGAACTTTGCCTTCCATTTCAACCATCATTTGTGAATCAATCTCTTAAGTGTGAACACGTTGGATATACATTTTTACTTCAACTCCATATTTTTGCAATGAAGAGGAATCACTGTCTCAGAATGAAAAGATGTTTTCTATTACAAATCATTTTGTAGAACATATGTTTTTAAACGAGTTCGAGCATAATGCATAAAAGTAGTATGCAAGTACCTCAAATGCTCGAAACATATGAACTAATTTTCTGAAAGTATTTTCCTATTTTTCTGAGACAAGTGATTTTGCAAAAAATGAGTTGCGACTTTTGAAATATTTTGAAAATATTTTCGAGGTATATCCAAGTGTGAAGGATATTCAGAGATTTATCTTCACTTATTAACACACCAAAAACACACGTTTTATTCCACGGGTTGCCTCCCGAGAAGCGCTGCTTTTAGAGTCGAGAGCTCGACTTTCCTTCCTTTAGAATCAGTGAGTGGCGGAACTTCCAGGGCCAATGGTGCTGGAAGATGGGACCCTGGAATAGAATCTCAAGAAGTGGCGAGTGATGACCTGAGTGATGTTTGGGATCCTTTCCACATGAAGAGGGAAGCTTTCAAAGTGTTTTTCAGCAACCCTTTGCAAGTGAAGGAGATTCCAGGTGATATCATTGACTGATTTTGAGATGACTCCGTTGGGATCAAAGATGAGGGTCCCATTGGATCTGATAACTTCACGCTCAGGACGTTCTCCTCTTCAGGAATCCATGAAACCAAAGAAGCGCAGATGTATATCTTCATGATCGGCTGTGCTGGGTTCTCTTCTTAGTGCATGGATAGATCCTTGGATACCCTGGAGAAGTTGTCTTTGATGATCGGAATACGTGAGGTTGGAATTCCGGAAGATGTTCAGGATTCTGTAGTAGACTTCACGTAGACCATCATGGAATAGCTGTCTGGGCTCTTCTGAGGGAACAGCACCAAAGATTTCTGAGAGTCGCTCCGTGATAAAGTTTGCAGTGTTGATCATCGTGCCATCTGGTATGGAAGATGGGATAGCACGCGTCCTTTCATCTAAACTCATGTACTCGAGCTTCTCGATAATCTTGTGGGCGTGGTGTTCAATGGTGCAGTCGATGTAAAACCTATGTGGTGAGGTGTCATCAATGTGGTCGTTATCGGCTATGGAATCCATCAATCCTTTGAGATCATTCATCATCTGAATGTCTACTTCCTCTTCAGGGTTCCCAGAAGCATAGTCCAAATTGTACCTGTAAGAATGTAGCAAACTCATTTGTTGGTTAGAATATGGAAATGCTGACCTGATGAGGGCTTCATAAACCTTGCCATATATGACTTTTTGTCCTTCGAAGAACTCTGACTCGTCTGCAGTTGGTTCTTCATTATCAGAGTGTTCATGCAGGAGCTGAGTTGCTAGATTTTTGGCGAAGGCATGAATGCGGTTTTGTAGGAATTGAGGACTTCGAGAGTTATTAGCACGATAGACAGTGTATTCAGCCTCAATTTCTTCGATTAACTCTCTCTGCCACGGAGTATACTCATTTGTTGAGTCTCTGATAACCGTCATTATCATCCGAAAATCATCCTCAAATCATTCGAGAGCATCGATCATCCCTTCATGAGTAGAGACGACCTGAACTTGGATGATCTCGAGAGGAGGGTCAGGAATGGCGGGAGGTGCATGAAGGTGGATGGAGCGGACATCTATTAGAACATCTATAAAGACGACGTCATCCTCATCACTGTCCGTCACTGGAGTGTCAGTATTCTGTGAATCCGGGAACTCAACAGTATCGGATGGTGGTAGAGTTGCGTCGGTGATTTGTGATATGGGCTGAGAAGAGTCCAATTCGATGTCTTTCTCTTCAGGGCAAGAGTCATCATCTGACAGAGTGATTGGAATGTACTCGAGTTGCATAATCTCTTCTGTCGGATGCTGAGAATCAGGGAAGTACTCGTGAGGTGGTGTGGATTGATAAACGTCCCCCTCTTGTTCTTCTTCTGGCTCATCCCCTTCTTGCTCTTCTTCGGATTCCTCCATTTCTTCTTCTGTCTCTGAGTCTTCCATCTCATCTTCTTCTGAGTCTGATTCTTCGGTTGCAGAGATGAGATAGGTATGATCATCAGGTTCATATGAGTCGGAAGGCTCTGACTCGGATGTATCATCATCTGAAGTGATTCTGCTAGTAGAGATTGTGTATATCTCAGCATTCTCTAGTAGAGAACTATCAGCCTGGTCAACCTGGAAGGATACGGTCTCTCCATGTGCTCGAAGGCTAATAGTCTGCGAGTATACATCAATGATAGCGCGAGCAGTGTTCATGAAAGGCCTGCCTAGGATGATTGGTATATTGATATCTTCCTGTATATCCATCACAACAAAGTCAGTGGGAAAAAAGAATTTATCAACCTTAACCATTATGTTTTCAGCTATTCCTCGTGGATAACGAATTGATTGATCGGCTAGCTGCACGCTCATCTTTGTAGGCTTAAGGTTTCCTAATTCTAATCTGACATATAGAGAATAAGGCATGAGATTGATGCTAGCTCCAAGATCGGCCAAGGAGCGAATCATGCCTGACTGATAGATGGAACAGGGTAGAGTAAAGCGACCAGTGTCTCCTAGTTTTTCGGGCAGGTTGCTGACGACGGCTGAACATTCCGCGTTCAGAGGGATTTTAGATACGTCGGGTATCTTATCTTTGGTAGAAAGCATTCGTCTAATGTACTTGGTACTGGTAGGAATTCTAGACACGGTGTCTAAGAATTTTGAGTCGAGTTTGAAAGAGTTGACCTTGTACTTTTGCTTTAGACGATTAGGGAATGGGATTTTGACTTCCCTTTCAGGAGTGGGTATGGATGGGGTCTTAACTGTCTTCGGGACAGGAGATTATTCCTTCACCGGAGAAGGAGTATTAGGTTGACTCGGTGTCACCTTTGGGTCTTTAGAGGTTACTTGTTTGGCCTCTTCTACATGTGGGTTGTGAATGGTATTGCTGGGAAGGGTTCCTTGGGGTCTGGTATCAAGACGCTGAGCCAACTGACCGATTTGGTTCTCAAGGCTTTTAAGAACCGAGAGTTAGTTTCTAATGAATAGGTCAGTCTGGTCTTGTCTAGCAGTGGTTTTCTGGTTGAATAGTGTCTGACCCTCGATAAATTTTGTGAGATTATCGTCTTGACTAGTGATAGGCACAATGGTCTTTATGGTATCACTAGGTGGGCTGACATCTGGTGCAGTTAGGGATAAGGGTTGGTTGTAGGTAAGTTGTGGTTGTTGTGGGTAGGTTGGGTATCTTGGTTGGTATTTGGGTTGAAAGGTTGGTTGGTTATTTCGTGGAGGAAATTGAGTGCCTCGTGTCCTAGGTGGAGAAGTTCGAGCGAAACCAGGTGGATTCTGCGGTCGAGCTGGGAATTGTGCGTAGTAGACTGTGCCGTCAGCTGGATCTTCATATTCAACTTGATATTCTTCCGTGGGAAGGTGAGCACAGTTCTGGCAAGCCTGAACTTGGTGGATTTGCTGCGGTTGTTTCTTTAGCTCTCCCAACTGTTTCGTCAATGACTCAATCTGCTCACTCAAGGATTTGATTGTCTCGGGTTGGATTTGGTTGTAGGTGGATAGAGGTAGTGATGAGGATTGCTCATCTGTCTTCCAGTCGTGATGGTGCATCGTCATATTCTCGATCAGGTTCCAAGCTTCTTCGTCTATGAGTTGCATGAAGTTACCTTGAGCAGCGGCGTCAAGGGTGATGCGGTGGTTCGGAACAAGACCGTTGTAAAACGTGCATAACTGGGCAATTTTCTCGAGTTGGTGGTTTGGACATTTCTTCAGAAGGATCTTGAATCATTCCCATGCCGTGTAGATAGACTCATCATATGCTTGATAGAAAGTTTGTGATGTCATTCTTGGACTTGGTTTGTTTGGACGGAGGGAAGTATTTGGTTAGGAATCTGGTAGCCATATCCGTCCATGAGGTGACTGAGCCGGTCTCAAGTCCCTCAATCCATGTCTGGGCATGAAGAGCGAGAGAATAGGAGAACAAGTATAGGCGAACTACATCCTGCTCAACCCCGTTCTGCTTGTAAGAGTTGGAAATCTAAATGAATTTGTCGATATGGGTGTTAGGGTCATCATGAGGTAAACCGTGGAATTGACAGTTGTCCTTGATAAGTTGAACGATGTGGTGTTTAAGTTCGAAAGATGCGCCTTCGATTACCGGATAGCTGATGGGTCCTCCTCGTCCTTCGATAGATGGTTTAGTGTGATCGGCGAGAGTGATCCGTGCGGCCATCTGTTGGAAGCGAGAGCGTCTTTCTTTGCGGTTTGTTCGGACAATCGACTCAGGATCGGGCGTGAAAATGAGTGGTTCAGTTCTGGATGATCTGGTCGAACGTCGTTGTGTGTTGTGGGAAGGAATTTTCGGTTGGAACAAGGAAAAGAAAACTACGGATATTTACAGGTGGTACTAAATAGAAAAGTTCATCTAGATGCCTAAGAGTCTTACGATTGATTCCCCGGCAGCGGCGCCAAAAACCTGATCGCACCCCGAACGGTTGGTCAAGGAATCGCTTCCTTGTCGTTGCCGGACCTTACGCTCGAGGCGGGCGATCGGAGGGTGGTTTTAAATTTATAGAGATGGGGACCTAAGTTTACTTATAACTATGGATAGTAGTAAGTAATGTCTCAGGGTCGTTCTTAAGATCAACCGTATTGTGAAACCAAGCAGTCAAGACGATCGATTCGATTTAGTAGGGTTTGTAAACAAGAGATTTGATTTTTGGTTTTTTTAATTACTTAGGTCCTAAATTAAACTAAATAAACAGCAAAATAAAATAGTAGATGATAATCAGTATGGAGAGGAGTGTTTGTTGTGATTTCATTAGCCTTAAGGGGGAGATGATGTTTGGATTTATGTTTTGAAAACGTTCTTTCTAAGTATTTGTGTTCTACTGTTTTAGGTACTTTATGGAGTCAACACTAGCACCCTACTATTTGATTCCTCAGATAGCATGTCACTGAGTACTAGGCTGTCATGATTCTGATCAGATCAGGCTGCTCTACCTCCAACACTGTCTGTGAAGACAAGTGACCCGTCTTGGAGTTAACTCCTGGGCGCATGAATAAGGTAACAGACCGATATTTAATTTCTGACCTTTCTTTGATACCATAAAGTATTCTAATTCAAGTAGAGCATTTAAGACCTAATTCGGAAAGCGTCTGTTAACTTTTCATCGATGGTTTGTTAGGTTCAGAGCTGGTGGATGAACCAGTGCTGCTCAGAATGATTACACCGACATCCGTTCCATAGCTTGGGTGTACAGAAACCATTCCGGGAGGAAGGCTCCAACACTTACACGAGGTACTAGGACATTTTACGGCATTCCATGCCTTGCGCACTAATGCAAATTAGGGTGTATACACCGACGGCCGTTCCGTAGCTTTCACAGGTTTGTACTACACCAGAGGTGGTTCCAACATTAAACTAAGTAGTAGGACGTTTTACGGTGTTCCACACATGTTGCACATTCGGGTCACTCTGAACCCGTTTTAACTTAGTTTGTATTAAAGCGTACCCATCTATGATATAAACCCAGCCCTCACTTAACATTACCCAATAAATCCCTGATTTATTCACGTTGTACTATACATTAGGTTTTAGCGGTATTTCCAAAGCTTCGAAATCAGACCATGCATAGATAGCACAGATAATTAATTACCCTCAGAACAAGGTTCGTGACTTCTTGTCTTTTAGAGTTCTAACCACGTTTATTGGAGGAAGGGCGATAGTTTGATGAACAGTTTATAATCATAGATGAAAGGTTAAACAGACATAGTTTTCAGTTTGTAACAATTGGGAATAACATTTCCACAACGGATTGTGCCCACGACTTTCATAGCTTCCACGTTCCGTACTCCACATATTCGTGATGTTTCCGGCGCTATACAAATGAAAGCCGTATAACGTTACCTCCGTTGCTTAGTATCATTCCAATTGTATATTTAAATTAACATCATCCCCCATTATAACGGCTAACTACATCACAACAAACACAAAAGCTAACTACTCACTAATCATGGTAACGAATCCTAAATCTAGCATAATAACAATAGCATGCATTATAACAGATAAGGATAGAGATAACCGAGATAAATGCGTAGTCTGAATATAAGCTGAAAGATTACAACGAGTAGAGCCTCCGCTATTACAAAAGCACTTCCCAAAGTATCTCCAACGAATATTACAAAGCAACCCCTCCTACTATTTCTCCTCTAACTCCTAAGTGTAGTGTTAGAGAGAGAAAGCTATTAACTAATCTAGTGAGAGAAAGTGTGTAGTGTGTGAAATGTTGTTGGTGAGAGGTGATGAGAAATGAGGAGGTGAAGCCACTATTTATAGGCTTTCAAGATACAAATTTACATTCAACACCCTCGCACCCAATTTTACACTGAAATACACCCTCGAGCTATAAAATTTGACACCTAAAGGGGCGTATTCGACACCAAAAGGGGCGTATTCGGTAGCAAATAGGGCGTATTCGGTAGCAAACGGGGCGAATCTGGCACCATAGAGGGGGTATACCACCCCAAAAGGGGGGTATACCACCCCAAAAGGGGGGTATACGGCCCCATAAGGGGGGTATACGGCTCCTGTGGGGTGGTATCCCCTTGGTCGTGGTCTTGTGCACTGGATCGTAGGTCTTGCGTGCTGGATCGTAACTTGTTTTGACCCTATCTTCTTCGTTCTAGCTCCGTTTTCAGCGTTCTTTATATCCACGAGATCGTAATTACCTGAAGATCATAATGAGATAATCTAAGTATAATTTCAAGGTATTATGCTTTAAAAGTGCTCGTAGAACGTGATGTATCATTTGTGCTCTATTTTGTACGTTATTTGGCCATTTTTCTTGATTTTTGAAGCAAAGCCTTATTTTTAGCCCTAATGATGAATTATGGTGAAAACGTATTGATATTGAATGTTTTCATCCATTTTGGGGCTAAAAATGTGGGAATTATGTACGCAAAAACGTGACTTTTTACGTCCAATCATTCTCTCAAGTCCTTGAAGTCCGACGGTGATGTAGTCGACTGCTTTAGTGACAGTCCCATTAGGGTCGGTCGTGGTGGTTGTATCTTTCTTAACAACTTCTCTTGGCGGTGGGTTTTGCCAAAGAAAGCATACAAACGCCAAGAATTGCAGTTTTATGTCTTCATACTTCTCGGTCTTGGGGTCTCCGTTGAATCTTCTGATAGATGTGCACAGGTTCTTTATTTGCCGGTGCTGATGGTTATTGAATGGAAAGTCGGATTCTGAGAAAACTAGATTAAGCTGACGAAGTATCTCCTTGCATCCTGAGTAGAATATGAACTTCGTTCTGGAGTTACTTTTCCGTTGTTGAATCTCCCTTAGATGGATCGTAACAAAAGTAGCGATATCAAGTGGTGATTCATGTGTGGCCCTAAAAGGTTGTTCGCGCCTTGATTCCTCCCAAACGAGATCACTAAGTTCTTCAATCATTAACTCAATTTGTTTTTCCATAGTGGAGTTGATAACCATATATCCGCTTTCTTTGGAACTGAGTTGATCTTCTCTACTTAGCAAGTTAAGCAACGATGTGAGGTCATTCATCATTGAAATGTCGGCACGACTGCTCGGATGTCCAGTAGTCTCTTTCATATGCGCTGTAATAGATCCTAACATCTCCCATTGCGTTGAGGTGAATGGGATGTTAGATCTTTTAAGGGCATTGTAGATCCTAGCGTACGTCCGTTTCTGTTGCTGGCAGAATTGCAGTTCAGCAGGGGAAAAAGTAAGTAATTTGACTGCGTTACTTATTCCTCCTACCGCTTTGTCAAATCTTTGGATGATTTCGTTGAGTACTTCGGGATCTGCAAAGGTTTGCGGTTTGTTTCTGGTGCGTTTGGAATACTCCTCCAGTGTTTCTCTTCTCATGCGATGGTTGTGGTTACTTTCCACCATTTCATCAGTGTTAAATAGGTTCAGTGGCGGTCTGCTTCTTTTGTTTTCTTCTTATGTCTTTCTTGTTCCGATCAATTCTTCCATCGTTGGGTTGTTTGCTGATGGAGATGCATTTTTCATCTCTTGTCCTATTCGTCGGAGGTCAATCGGGAAATATGGCGTGATTGCCATTTCCTTACTAGATTTACTTTCAGTTGTTGGCTTTGCAGTTTCTTCGTCTTTGGCAGTTTTCATGGAGATCATGTACATATCGGCTTGGTCTCCAGCTTTAGGATTGTCGATATGGAAAGTGATGGTTTCTCCCTGAGACTGTAAGCTAATAGTTTGTGCGAAGACGTTGATGATTGCCTTGGCCGTATTCATGAAAGGTCTTCCTAGTATGATTGGGATGTGTACGTCTTCCTGCATATCCATTACTACAAAATCTGCTGGGTAAAGAAATTTGTTAATCCTAACTAAAACATTTTCAGCTATTCCCCTAGGGTATTTAACCGAGTGATCAGCAAGCTATATGGTCATTTTGGTAGGTCGAAGATTTTCTAACTCAAGCCTCTTGAAAAGCGAGTATGGCATAAGATTAACACTGGCTCCTAAATCGGCAAGAGAACAGATGATGCCTGAATTGTAGATGGAACAGGGGAGAGTAAAACGTCCGGTGTCTCCGAGTTTTTCTGGAATGGTATTTTTCAAGATAGCTGAACATTCCTCGTTCAGCGGGACATTGGGTACTTCGGGTACCTTATCCTTGGTTGTAAGAAGTTTTCTGAAGTACTTTTTGTAATGAACTTCAGATGCGGTATCTAGGAATTTTCTATCAAGCTTAAAAGACTTAAGCTTGTCGGGTCGTTGTTTAAGACGAGCCAGAAATGGAATGTTTACTTTCCTATTTGGTGGAGACTCTAAATCTGTTGTTGATGGAACAATAGGTGGTTCCTTCACCGGAGAAGAAACCGTAGGTGGGCTATGTGCTACCTGAGAGTCTTGAATATGAGAAGCCTCCTTATGGCAACTAGTTGGACTATCCTGAGGTTTAGCGTTAATACATTGTGCTAATTGTCCTAAGATGAGATCAGCTTGGTCTTGTCTGGCTGAGATTCCTTGAATGACTTGTATCAGGGTGTCGTCAAAACTAGAGGTTTGTGAGGAAGAGGGTTCAGACAGTTCGGGTTGGTAAGTTGGTGGGTTATTCCTAGGTAGGTTAAGAGAAGGGTTAGTATTGGGTGAAGTTAGATGAGACTGAAGAATTTGGGCTGAGTGGTTCAGATTAGCACAATTAAGGCAGGTTTGAACTTGACAGACTTGTTGTTGTTGACTTTTCAATTCCTTAATCTCCTTGGTTAGGTCTGCCACTTGCTGAACGAGAGTTTTGATAGCTTCATTTCCGATTGTAGTAGGTGAATTCACTATTGAGGGATGATTTTCACTGTTCCAGTCATGGTTGTGCATTGTCATTTTCTCAATAAGGCTCCAAGCTTCATTTGCCGTACAGTCTATGAAACTACCTTGAGAGGCGGTATCAAGTAAAGGACGGTGATGTGGGAAGAGACCATTGTAGAAAATGCGCAACTGGTCTGAGCGCTCAAAACGATGATTTGGACATTTCTTAAGCAATCCCTTAAAGGGTTCCCATGCATCATAGATTGATTCATCATGCACTTGACGGAAGTTTATGATGTTGGTCCTAAACGTGGCTTGTTTTGATGGAGGGAAGTATTTGGCCAAAAATTTGGTTGCTAATTCTACCCAAGAGGTTATAGAGTTAAGATCTAATCCCTCGAACCAGGTTTGTGCATTAAGAGTGAATGAGTAGGGAAATAGGTATAGACAGACTATGTCCTGATTAACCCCAATCGCCTTAAAGGAGTTGGATAAGGAAATGAATTTGTCAAGGTGTGAGTTAGGATCATCATTTGGTAGGCCATGGAATTGACAGAGGTTTTGGACTAACTGAACAATGTGTGGCTTTAATTCAAATGACGCTCTATCGGTTTCTGGATAGACAATTGGTCCTCCTCGACCTTCAATCAAGGGTTTAGAGTCTTCAGCGAGAGTTATACGTGTAGCTGTCATAGTCTCATTGGCAGGTGGTTGACTAGTTGAGTGGATAGGGATAACGTAATTTGTGAAAGTAGTAAAAGGAAGGAAAAACAAAGAAAGATGTAGGGGTCTAAGGAGAAGAGTTAATCCTAAAGGTTCACTAGCGAGTAAGTTCATCTTGACGCCTATGGATCGTACAGTTGGTTCGGCGGCAGCGGCGCCAAAAACTTGATGCGCCCCCAGCGATCGGTAAGGATTTCAACCCTTGTCGTTGCACCGGCTGCCGGCGGCGGGCATCAGTGGAGTGTTTTAAATTTTTGATTGCGGGGCCTAAGTTTTCCCTAACAATGCTAATCCTAAGGGTGAGAAAGTGGTAGGTATGACCTAGAGTCATTCTTCAAACCGACTGAATTGAAACTAAGGCGTGGCAGATGAGGGCTTTCAAACTAGTAAAGGGTTTATAAAATAGTGGGGGAGTTTTGGTTTTTTCTATTAACTAACTTAGGCAAGTAAATAAATAAAAGTGAAATAAAAGTAAAAGCTAAAGCAGATAAATAAAGATAGTGTTTGCTGAGACTTCGTTAATTAAGTTATGGGATGATATTTGGAGAAACTGTTTTAAAAGATGTTTGTTAATTGTTACTCTTGGATACTTGTGATGTAAACACCAGATTCCCTACTAATTAAAATTCCATTAGTATGTCACACCGGGAGCTAGGTTATGGTAACATTGCAAAGTATTTAGAATAATAAGCAAAATCTTAATTATGGTTTAATAATACTTTCATATGAACGGGAACAAAATCTTAAGGTACTAGACATAACTGAATCATATAACGATTCCTTGTCATCCTAACAGATTCGTATATTTAAAAAGTTCATTTATGACTTTAAACCAGCCCTTGCTTAAGACTACCCAATAAATCCCCTAGTTATTCACAGCGTTCCTCACTTTAGATGGTTCCACCGCTTCAAACCTTGGCCATGTCTTGTCCTACGATAATCCCCCATGTAGCCTTGCGGTTCCATAGTTTCAAACCTTTGACAAATTATATTGACACAGATGACTGACTACCTTTTAATTGGACGTCGTTAAAAAGGTGTTGTAATCACGTTTATTGGTGGAAAGGCGATAGATTAATTTGAAGTTTAAAAGTCTATTTTAGAAAGGTTAATTAAACTAGGTTTCTCATTTTATATATATTAGTCCCTAATATAACTACCTTCGGTCGTTACGCAGCTTCCACGTATTTGTACTACACCTAAAGTGTTTCCAACGCTATACTGTGTAACAGTCGAATAGGGGCCGTCATATTACTTCGTAATATTGTACCGTTTCGTAATATGACTACCTTCGATCGTTCCTCGACTTCCATACATTTGTACTCCACCTTGAAGTGTTTCTAGTACTATATCGAGTAACAGTCGAATAGGGGCCGTCATATTATTTCACGATAATTAAGACCATTTATGTTTTACTACTATGATGATCCTAAGGAAACAATCAAACAAGAACATGCAATAAGACGATCAAAGTAATACTACCAATTATAAATCATCCCATAATTAACTAACTACATCGCAAACAAACACAATAGTAATCTACTCGCTAATCATGGCATAAACGATCTCTAGCATAATTAAAGCATACATATTTAATTAAGATAGAATAGGATAGAAATAACCGAGATTAATATGCGAGAAGGAATAGACTTGAATTAATAAGATTGCTCCAAGCGTACACCACATATTACAATTGCGTTCCTCACCAAGGAATACAAGCTCGTTCCTTGCTTCTATTTTAACTAGCCTAATACTACTTTAAAGTAAGAAAATAAACAAAGAAAGAAAAGCTAGAAGCAATAGAAAGAAAATGTATTTTTCCAAGGATGGAAGGTGTGGAGGTGCATCTTCAAATGAACCTAAAGCCTCCTATTTATAGGAGAGTTTTGGTGCATGTTAGCAAGTAGGAGCTCACAATAGCAAAAGGTACGCGCATATAGTGGCACGAGGTACATAAAGTTGTGCAAAGGCCTAGCACCGGGTACACAAAAGGACCAAAAAGCGCAATCCGGATGGGGGGTGCTGGGCGCCGGCGGCCTGGTGGCTGGGGGCCGGCGGCCTGGTGGCTGGCCGGCGGCGGCTGGCTGCCACCAGCCCCGGTCGTCGCTCGTTGCTTCGTTGCTCGTTTCGTGCGTAACTTCTTCGTTACGCGTCCGTTTGCGTTGATTCTTTTTTGTTGGATTCGTAATTCAAAAACGAAGACTTTGATGTAAAGATATCCCAAGAATTCATCTCTGAACTTCAGATGTACTGTACAAATCATTTGGATCTTCCGGCGTACGTAGAATCTTCATTCTTCGTCCATTTTTGTTGATTCCTCTTCTGTTGTATTAGTAATTTGAAAACGAACATCTTGGTTAAGATGGATGTTGGTGATGGGCACTTTTGTCTTGAAATCTCTTTTTGATGTCTTGAATCTTCAAACGTGTGTAGAATCTTCGTTTTTCATCCGATTTACTTGATTTTCATCGTGCAACCTTGTTTTGACCATCTTGGCATAATACTACTGATTTGTAATGGCTTTGAGTTAATATGCCAAGAATCGTTCCAGAATGAGAGAGATATCGGTAGTAAAAACGTGACTTTTTACGCGATATCAACTGCTAACAGTAGTTTGAGCTACTGCAGTTGTCTGTAGGTTTCCCTTTTTAGAGTCACTGGACTTTCGAGAATCCAGTGAGGCAACTGTAGGTTTGAATTTATCAATGGTGCCCGTAGGGACTGAACGTTCAGTCTCTGCTTCACCCTTGGCGTCCTTAGACGACTTCTTTTTGCTATGTCCCTGATCCTTTAATGTCAGGGACCCTAATTTGGATTTTTTCTTGGGAGCGGTTGTAACACCCCCAAATTCACTGTTTGGCGGAAGCAAGTTTTGGGGTGCTAGTAATCAAATATCACAGCGCAAAGATGTTGATGCAATTTGTGTGTCTGTCAGTTGGTCTAGCTCGTAGTTCGTTTTGTTATTAGTTTTGAGTTTCCTGACTCCTGCGACGTTGTATGTAACGTCGCAGGTGCGACGACGTCGCATGGGCTTGGGCCTGCGACGTCGTGTGCGACGTCGCAGGTGCCGGTTTTTGTATAAAAACTTTTTACGTTTTCTGTTTAGGGTTGACGAAACCCTAAACACCAATAAGTCGAAATCTCTGTAAGCTAGTTGATTACAAGCAATAAAGAACGTTTTAGTTTGATCTTAATTGTGTTTCATAGTTTGCTTATTGTGTTTGTGATCTAATCGTTTATTCCGCAAGCGATTGGATTGACTCGGTTCTGTTAGATCCTAGTATAGGGACAAACAACTGGTATCAGAGCAGTGATTTGCTCGTTTTTGACGTATCGGATCGAGTTCGGGATTAAAAGACGGGATACTTATATTATCTCGTGATTATTACGTTTGTTTTTGTGTTTTTACAGGTTTTTCGATCAAGTTTTCTGGGAATATTGAAGGCTTTCGTCGATCTTTGTTCGTGATTTTCGTTTGGTGTTAAAATTTTTCAATTTTAGGGTTTTTGGCCGCAGCAGCACGTTTTGCGACGTTACCTGCGACTTCATTTGCGACGTCGCTTGCGACGTTAATTGATTTTGACTGTAAGTAGTCTTTGCGACGTAAAGTTGCGACGTCTCTCACGACGTCGTTATTTTGACCTTAAGTGGTTCTGCGACGTTCTTCTGCGACGTACTTTGCGACGTAATCTGCGACGTAATACTCAACGTCGCCTGTCTCTGATTCTTAATTGAATCCTCAGTTCTTGTGACGTAATACTCAACGTCGCCTGTCTCTGATTCTTAATTGAATCCTCAGTTTTTGCGACGTCACTCACGCCGTCGCTAATACCTTGTGCGACGTTATTAACAACGTCGCTAGTTTCAGATTACATCTTGCACTTGAACATTAAAAATGTCTACTGATAAGGAAGATATTAGAGGAATAAGAGAGATGCTTAGACAGAGCAATGATATTGGTTCTAGCAATAAACCTCCGTTCTTTGCACCGGATTTGGACTATGTATATTGGAGAGATAGATATGAACAGTATATAGACTTCCACTGTCCAGAACTTTGGGGACCTTTAAAAGAACGATATGTAGCTCCGGTGGCTGAAGGAAATTATCGTGGTGTTCCTCCAGCTAAAACATACAATGCTATGTCACCTCAAGAGAAAAAGGAGTATGAAATAGAAAGAAAGACTCATTCTTCTATTTGTATGTGTTTACAAAAGGATGTTATGAGACTCTTTAAATCTCATGATACAACTTATGATTTGTGGAAGGCAATTGAAACAAGATGCGGTGGAAACGAAAAGTACAAGGAGGCCAAGCTAGAATTAATCAAGAAGCAGTATGATATATTTGACATCATTCCTAATGAGCTGACTTCCAGTCTATTCACCCGATACTCACAACTGGTTAGTGAGTTAAATGAAGGAGGATACAATCTCCCTGCTCTTGAGGTAAACAAGAAATTGCTGGATGTGTTGCCAAGTGCTTGGGATGTGAAGGTCCAATTCTTAAAAGAAAATCCAGAATTACAAAGGATGACTTTGGACCAATTGATAGGTATTCTACAAGCTCATGCAATGGAATTGAAGAAAAAGGAATGCAAGTCAAGTGGATCTGTACAAAATCCCACAATTTATGGTGGACAAGTTAATTCTGGCAAGAGCTATGGTGGAGTGGCATTTATAACAGATACCATTTCATCCTCTACTTCTTCTGGAGGTCAACATACAGCTTATCTTTCTGGTACATCTCAAGGAAATCAGCAACAACAGGCTCCCGTTTCACCAGCAATACAAGAGCAAGCTACTATTTATACAGCTTTTCTGAGCTCTTACAAAGATTTGGTTACTCAACCAAACACAACTTTGGAGCTGATCAAGGAGGATTACGGACAACTGGATGACGATGATCTAGAACAAATGGACTTGAACTGGAACATTGCTATGATAACAAGAAGAGTTCAAAAATTCTTGCAACGGACTGGACGCAAGAGTTTAGAAGGCAATGGGAAGTCAAATTTTGGTTTTGATAAAAGCAAGGTCCGATGTTATAACTGCCAAAATTTGGGTCATTTCGCTAGGGAATGCGAGAAACCTAAGATGCCACCATTGGGTCTTACTAAACCTGATCCTCCAAACGCGAAAGAAGAGGTCAAGTCGTTAGCTGTGGATAATGCTTTGGTTGTTTTCGAGCCTACTACTCATGACTGGAATGCAGAGGCAGCAAAGTTTCAACAGTGTCTGATGGCTCATATTACACCTGAGGTACAAAATGAACCAATTGAACCTTTAAACTGTATCTCATGCATTAATCTAACTGAATCTCTAAAGGCTTTTCAAAAGGACAACCAAGAGTTGCGAGATAAAGTTGCAAAACTTAATGAGTCAAATAAGTTTTTGAAAGAAAATGAAAAACTCTATGAAAAACATATTGAAGCTCATAAGTTAGATACTCAAACTTATAAAGAGAAAGTTTTTAGTCAACAGGATGCAATTAAAAGTTATCTTACTGAAATTGAACTGTTAAACAAAGAGCTTTCTGACTTAAAAGCTGAGTATGGAAATTATCAAGATAAAATCTTGGGTTCATCTTCTGCAACAATGATTTTTAATGAAATTGTTAGCAACCATAAGCAAGATAGGAAAAGTAAGGGAGGAAAAGGAATAGGTTTTGTTGAAATAGCACCTCCTACTACTTATACTCCTTTACCTGTTAAGGAAGGCCTTGATGAGATTCCTGTTGATTATGCTAAGTTATTGGGTATCAAGGGTAAAGTGGCTAAAACTAACAAACAGGAGAAGGAGAAAACCACGAGGCCAGAGTATCCCACTCCTAAGTTTGTTAAGCCAATGAATGAATCTCCTGTTAGTGTTGAGGAGATTGTTGAGCAAAAGAATGAATCTCCAATCTGTTTTGAGGAGATCGTTGAGATTGAGGACATTACGGATCAGGAGTATCCTGAAGTTAAGAAAGTTGAAGTTAAACCTGAAAAAGTGATTTCAAAAGTTGAACCTGAAATTAAGGTTCAACCAAATAAGGGAAAAACCAAAGTTTTAAATTCGAAACAACAAACTTTACAGTCACCTGTAAAGATTTTGCAACATAAAATAGTAAATGAAAGAGTTTCGTATGATAAACCTTCTACTTCAACCTCTCAACAAAAACAAACACTCTCTAAGACGTGTACGCAATGTTCATGTTCTAGAAATGTTTCTCCACCTCCTGTGGTAATTCCTCAGCCTCAACCGTGTGTTGAGACTCGTTCTTGTTTCTACTGCAAGAGACAAGGACATTTAATTCGTGAATGTCCCAAGCTGTCAAATCAGCGCTACGGAAGAGAGATGCCTAGGACATCTGTTTATAGAAATTCCTTTTCAAAATCTCCGCCTAGGCGTTACTCAAACTCTCCGAAGCCTGTTTTGAAGCCAAGTAATGTTGAGCAAAAATCCTTGCCAATTCAAAAGCCCAACATTACTTCTAATATCAATTCCGAACCTTCTAAAGTTTGGAAACGAAAAGAGTCTGATGTTGACTCTTCAGTCGTCAACAATAACACATCAGATAAAAATTCCAATTTGTTTAAAGATAAAATTCTATCTGACGTGCTTATTGTTGATGACCATGGTAGACCTAAGTCTGTAAAGGCTTGGGTCTCCGTTTCTCACTAATCTCTTTCTTTTTGTGTGTTGCAGCAGTCGGAACGTGTGAAAGATAGCTTATGGTATACGGATAGTGGCTGCTCGCGACACATGACTGGCGATGTGTCTCTTCTGACGGATATTAAACCATACTCAGGAGGATACGTTGCTTTTGCGGGAGATTCAGGAGGAACTATTTCTGGAAAGGGAACGCTAACAAATGGAAAAGTTAGCTTTGAGAATGTGAATTATGTGGCAGAACTGACTCACAACTTGCTGAGCGTATCACAAGTTTGTGATAAGGATTACACCACGTCATTCACAAAGACTGAATGTGTAATATTGAAGCCTGGGTGTGTCATTCCTGAGGAATGGGTATTGATGCGTGCACCTAGAAAGAATGACACCTATGTGATGAACATGCGAACTGTGGAGACTACCAGTGACTATACTTGTCTCCTTTCAAAGGCTTCTGAAAAGGAATCACTCCTTTGGCACAGACGGATGGGACATCTTCATTTCCGTAAAATGAATTTTTTGATTAATAATGATTTGGTGAAGGGAGTTCCAAAACAGTCATTTGCCTTAAAAGATGACTGCATTTCATGTCACAAAGGAAAACTCCACAAGAAGTCCCACAAGTCTAAGGTTGTGAATTCTATTGCTGCTCCGTTGGAACTACTGCATATGGATCTATTCGGTCCAGTATCTACTAAGAGCATTGGTGGTCGGTCTTACTGCTTGGTAGTCACTGATGACTACTCAAGGTTTTCGTGGGTTTATTTTTTTACCACAAAAGGGGAGACTCCGGATATTCTGGTGTATTTGTTGGATAAGTTGGCAAATCTATGCAACTTATAGGTGAAAAGGATACAAAGCGATAATGGAACTGAATTCAAGAACTCAACTCTCGAATTGTTTTGTGCTACAAGAGGTATTGAGCATTAATTTAGTGCTCCGAGGACTCCACAACAGAATGGAGTTGCAGAAAGAAAGAACAGGACAATCATCGAGACAGCTCGGACAATGTTAGCTGACTCTAAGTTACCAATCATCTTCTGGGCTGAGGCAGTAAATACTGCCTGTTATGTTCTCAACAGAGTGCTCACGGTTAAGAAAAAGAACAAGACGTGTTATGAACTTTTCAATAACCGTAAGCCAAACCTGCAGTTCTTAGAACCATTTGGGTGTCCATGCATGATTATGATTACAAAGGATAAGGTCTCTAAGTTTGGTGATAAAGCTGTTGAAGGGATTTTTCTTGGATATTCAGTCAATTCTCCGAACAAAAGAGTCTACAACAAATCAACGAATCAGATTGAGGAACATTTTGAAGTGAAATGTTTAAGGTATACGGAACCTCCTCAAGGAACGGGTCCTAATTGGTTTTTCAACTATGGAAACCTCTTTAACTCTTTTAATATTCCGGAAGAAGATGATACGGAAGAATTGGTTTCTATGCTTCATGGACTTGATCTTTCTCAAGAAACACCAGTTAATAAACCATCTGACCCATCTCCTAATGCAACACCCGCACCTCCTCCAACTAATCCTACACCTCCACCAACAACACCCACACCACCACCATCTACATCTACTCCATCACCCACAACTTCTTCATCGGATGTTCCGTCTACTTCCAAGTACATCTATACAAAGGAGCTTCTATATGACTCAAATATGCCTCCTTTAGAGGAACCTCAAGAAGAAGATGAAGTGGAAGAAACAATGGCTTACTCTCACTTATATACTCCTGAAGATGAAGTAGAAGAAGAGTTAGTCTTTCCTGAGTCTGCTGCTACTCCCGAAACTGAGGGAGATTTGAACAATCTGGGCGTGGATCTTGTGCCAACTGCCATACCAGAAACTCGTATACATAAGAATCACCCCATTGATAATATCATTGGTGATCCTCATGCATCTGTTCAAACACGACAACAAGCAAAACAGACTTCAGCTCAGCAGATTTTGGGACTTATAGCTCATATAGATTCATGTCATTTGTCTCAAATTGAACCTAAAAAGGTTGAACAAGCCTTAAAAGATCCATCTTGGGTCGAGGCTATGCAGGAGGAACTACAGCAAATAAACAAGATGAATGTTTGGGAAATTGTTCCTCTACCCAAGGGTCCTCACTTGACGGGTACTCGTTGGGTTTACCGTAACAAGATGGATGATCGTGGGGCGGTTATTCGAAATAAAGCCCGTCTGGTAGTTCAAGGATATAGTCAACTAGAAGGTATTGACTATGATGAAGTTTTCGCTCCTGTCGCTCGTTTGGAATCAATTCGAATTTCTCTAGCCTATGCTTCTTTTAAAGGATTCCGTGTGTATCAACTTGACGTGAAGTGTGCCTTTCTATACGGAGATGTCGACGCATTGATTTATGTGTGTCAGCCTCCTGGTTTTGAAGACCCAAAGCATCCTAATCATGTTTGCAAGCTGAAGAAAGCTTTGTATGGTCTTCATCAATCTCCTCGACTTTGGTATGAGAGACTTGCCAAGTACTTGCTGAAGAATGGTTTTGATAGAGGACAGATTGATTGTACGCTTTTCATCAAAAGGGAAGGAGCGGATTTATTACTTGTGCAGGTTTATGTGGATGACATAATATTCGGATCAACAAATGATCAGTTGTGCAAGGATTTTGAAAGACTGATGAAAGCTGAGTTTGAAATGAGTGCTATGGGAGAACTCACGCTCTTTCTTGGGCTACAGGTCGAGCAGTCTGACAATGGAATTTATATACACCAGTCAAAATATGTCACTGACATGTTGAAGCGGTATGAATTGCTCGATAGTAAACATTATGGCACTCCAATTGATGTGAAACACAATCTTGGACCCAATGAAGACGACGAAGATTGCAAGGAGAAAGACTATCGCTCAATGATAGGCTCTCTCATGTACCTGACCGCCTCAAGACCAGATATAGTGTTTTCCGTTTCACTCTGCTCTCGATTTCAAGCAAATCCGAAGGTGTCTCATATGAAGGCAGTAAAACGCATTTTTGGATATCTCGCTTTTAGGCCATCTCTGGGTCTATGGTATTCAAACGAGAAAAACTTCGAGTTAACTGCCTATTCGGATTCGGATCTCAGTGGCTGCAAGGTAGATATGAAGTCAACCACTGGAGGATGTCAGTTCCTTGGATTGCGCTTAGTTTCTTGGCAGTGCAAAAAGCAGACTGCGGTTGCCATTTCTACAGCTGAAGCCGAGTATGTTGCTGCTGCAAGTTGCTGTTCTCAAGTTCTTTGGATTCAGCACCAACTATGCGATTACGGGTTCAATCTCTCTATGACTCCTATTTACATTGATAATACAGCTGCTATATCTATCACACACAATCCTGTACAGCACTCTAAGACCAAACATATTGAACTTAGGTTCCACTTTATACGGGATTGCTTTGAGAAACACCTTATAGATGTCGTACATATAGAAACCCTTAAGCAGTGTGCGGACCTTTTCACAAAAGCCTTTTTGCGATCACGTTTTATTGAACTGGTCAATATGATAGGTTTAAGGTTCTTTCAGTCAAAGAAATGATTTGTGACTTGGATTTTTAAAGCTTTTAAATTTATTTAAAAAAAAAAAAAAAATTCGCAACCGCCACTCTTTATACTCTTTAGTATTAAAGAAAACGCAAGGTTGCAACATTTTTAAAATAGACGTTGAAGTTGTGTCTGTAAACAACTTGGGATATGATAGTACATTGGGTGACATGCACAAAATGGAATTTTAAGGTTTATCTTGGATGTGTCAGTAGGTTTATCTGACACATTTAAAACAGTTTCTATCTAAATTATCTTCATCACACGATGTATTGGTAGGCATGTTGCACACCGGTCTTTGGGATGTTAAGAAGTATATCTAATACATGTCTATGAACCTATGGTAAACACCATGTGATGTATGACTCTATGTCTTAATTCCTTAGCGTAGCTTGACATACTTCTAATTTTGGATTGATTATCTGAGATCTTTTGGGGGAGTATGTTGGTTGTTACCTCTGTTGTACGTAAGTACAGACCTGGTCTCAATTCAGCATATTCTCAAAACTAAGAAAACGTGAGTCAATGAACTTGCAAAGTCTTAAATTTAAGGTACTGATCAAGGTCGCCAATTGAATAAATCAAGTTTGGTTTGACTGCGATCGGTTTTGCTTAAACTTGAATCAAGTGTATGTCGCTCTGTTGTACGCAAGTACAGACCTGTCACCGCTGGCTTGATTCTTAAAATCGATTCTCTTATATATCCTTCTAAATTTGGAAACTATGTTCTTGTCTGGGTTAAAGGTGTATGTCAATGGTGGGGACCATGGTGAAATATTCATATGAACAATAAAAAGGTTTGACCAAAGACACGGATGTAATATGTTTAGGTGGATAAACAATACCAATAATCGTCTTGAAATAATTTTTATAAAAGGTCTTTTAAATGTGCCACGTAAATTTAAAGTGGACAAATATACTGATGATCGAAATAACACTTACTATTCCTAATAATTGCATGTTATTCCGATATGATCCCTAATCAGACAAAACAACTCCGTCACCAAAAACAGAGTGTTAGTGATTTTATTTTATTTTATTTTTTAACTTTATTTTTATTTTGTATTTTATTCTATGTTCTTTTTCCCAAGTCACTAGTCATTTGAATATTATTTGTTAAATAAAATTACGTGTTAACTGTTTTGAAAATTCAAAATCGACTCAAGTTACATCCTAACTGATTTATGCGACGTCAACCTTGCCATCGCTAGCGACGTCCCACACTACGTCGCAATTAGGGTTAGACTATATATAGTCTCAACCGCGACGTAACTCGTCACACTATTTCATACTCACTAGCGACGTAGCGTGCGACGTGAGCTCTGGCGATTGCGACGTAGCGAGTTTTCGTGCATATTTGGTTCGTTTGTGATTGTGAGCCGTTTTTCTTCCGATTCATTCACGTAGTCTTGTTCTACTCGTTATTCCGCACACTTAGGTACTAATCTCACCCTTTTTCACCGTGTATTTTAGCTTTAATCGTTAAATGGATATTGCGGTTTTTAGGGTTCTCAGTTTTGGTTGAATTAGTTATATAATCGTGATCTAAACATCGTATAATTTATGATTTTGTGATCACCATTCGTTGTCGTACCTTGTAGTGCGTTTAATCTTGAAAAACCCCAAATTTTTTATCTTAGGGTTTCTGGGTTTCTGGGTTTGCGCTTGAATGTTCATCAGTGCGACGTCGGCTGCGACGTCTTAGCCTACGTCACATTATTATTTAATTATCTGCGCCGTCGCATTTTCTGCGACGTCCTGAGTGACGTCCTTCTCTACGTCGCACCATTTTTAAAAAGTGATTAAATTCACAATTAATAGCAAAATGCGACGTCCCCTTTAACGTCGCTCGAATTTTGTGCGACGTCCCGGGCTACGTCGCTATTGTTATTATTCTGATTGTCTGCGACGTCTATTTCTACGTAGCTATCTGACATGCGACGTCACTTCCAACGTCGCTAGTTACAGAAAAATGATATTTTTAAAGAAATTGAAGCGTTGCATTTTCTAACTGATAAAGTTCTATCCAGCAATGGCGGGCGATTTCTTTCAGTTCCTCGCTGAATGAGAAGGACTGTGTTCACTGCTTCTGCCCAAAGAGTGTCACTACTCGCCCCTCCTCGGCTAGAAGGATTATCTTCCAGTCGTGGATTCTTTTGTGCTTTCTGGTGATCAAGCGCCTAAAAGCTACTATCTGGTCACTTAGATATGACCATTTTTGTCTCAGTTGGCTAATGATCCGGTGGGATTCTCTTCTTGTCCTGAATCTTGGTTTTATGGTCTGGAGGAATTCCTTCACTATCATGGATCTTGGCCTTCTGGTCTGGTGGGATACCATCCTTGTCTTGGATTTTGGCCTGACCTTGTCTTGGATTTTGGCTGTATTTGTTTAACCGGGATCTTTGGTCTAGGTTTAGGTTTAGGGTTTAGGGTTTAGGATTTGATATGTTTATTTGTAACTTTGTACTTATTTAACATATCAATGAAACCTTTTCGTTTGTAACAAGTTTGGTATATTTTGTTCGTTCTAACGCTTTTCGAGAATATATTTTATGTTTCTGTTTTTTGCAGATATGGCTTTAGTATTTGAGGCGCGTCATAATACTGCTGCTTATCTTGATGATACTTCCGATAAGGCGGCACCATATCGTCAAATGATTGCATTTTTGAGACGTTCGAGGGTGTTTCATGCTATTGCTGACAACAAGGTTGTTTTTGGGAATCTGATAAACCCATTTTGGAGAAACGCCACTGTTATTACTGACAACAATGTTAGACGGTTGGTTTCCACAGTTCTTGACACTGAGATCACGGTTACTGAACAGAGTATTAGGGAACTTCTTCAGCTGAACGATCAACCAGATATGCCTGTTAGCTATGAGCCAAGTTTTGTTGCGGGGGCTATGCAACGAATTGGATATCCTGGCATTCCCACTGATCAATACCGAAAAGCTAATCTCACACGTGTATGGAGATATTTGATGCATGTGATTATTGTCTGTTTGGGAAATCGAAAAGGTGGTACGGATGGGATGAGCAGAAGTTTGGCTTCTGCTATGTTAGCTTTGGTCTACAACAAGCCTTTTAACTTTTCTGGTTTTATATTCAAGGCCATGGTAGATAATGCAAACGCCGGAGATCAGAAATGGATCTTATATCCGCGTTTTATTCAGCTTCACATCAATCGCCATCATCCAGCTCTTCAAGCACTAGGTGATAATGATCAGAGACTGAAGATTTCACCGATGCAGAATCGGATCTTTACTGTTTGTGCTGGTTTTGAAAAAGGGGTTCAGGCGCCACCAGATGTTGCTTTATTTGGTGCTATTGTGACTGAGAATTACGTGCCGCCTCCGGAACCTCAGTACATGGATGTTCCAGCACCACAGCAACCGCAGCAACCACTTGTGAACATCCCTGTTCAAGCTGCGGGGGAGAATGTGGATGCTCTCTTGGAAAATATTGAGCAATTTGGCCATGTCGAATCAGAAAAATCAGCGTCTCATGATACTGTTGAGGGATCGGATTCTGGAACTGAGGATGATGGTGGTTCAACTCCTCCTGGCTCTGATGGTGCTGTCCCGCACCCGAACGAGATGGATTTTATTCAACGCACTCAACCGCGCCGAGCCAAGAGGATTGCACGTCGTATCAGTGAAGGTCGACGTTATGTTGCACGAAATACTGGGAAACGCATTCGAGGCAGTGATGATCCAACCGACGCAGATTTTCAACTTCATCGTCGCCGTCCTCGTCGGTCTTCTTCTGCAACAGCTTCTGCAAATCCACCTCGTCGGTCCTCTTCTGAAACAGCTCCTGTCATTCCAACTCCTCAACAAGTTTTCGCAGTTGAGCCCACTCCAGCATTTATGCAGAAAATGATGGATGATATGCGGAAGATGCAGCAAAAGATGGATGCTCAAGATGAAAAGATTGCTGCGCAAGCTGCACTAATCGAGGTTCAAGCTAAGGAGCTTGAGGAAACAAAGCTTCGGGTTAATGTATTGGAAGCTAGGTCTAGTGCCTCGGGAGAGATTGGGTCTGGGGGCCCAAATGTAGAGTCACTAGGACCTGAAAATGTAACCCCCACTCCTGTAATTGAAAATGTTAATGAAACTATTCCTCGTTTGGATTATTTTTGTGTTGATGATATTCCAGGACAGTCGAGACCGCTGGCCATTGACTATTCATTCGCTGATTTATCGTTTATTCAGAGAATGGCCAGTGGAGTTGGTTCTGACGTAGAATCCGAGAATGCTTTTGATAATGATGATGATGTTTCAATTGAAGAAGAACAGTTAGATTCAGATGAAGTTTATGATGATGCAAAATCTGAAGAAGTTTACGATGGTGCACCGATTATAGAATCTGACTCAAGTGAAGATGAGAGGCCTACTAAAGTTCAACGTGGAGAATCAAGTTCTTCTGCAAAGCCTGCTCAAGAATCGACATCAACTCTAGCTCAAGAGACACAGGCACCGGACTCAGCAGTTTCTGAACCTGAATCTACAGATATTCCAAGGAAATACACTGCTGAAGAAAAGAAAGAAAGAAACAAGCAATGGTGGCCTAAGGGACGAAATCCAGTTCCTATTCCAGTTAAATGTCAAGTTTACCGGGTTAGTCGAAATTACACCGGAGTTATTAAAAGCTGGAAGTGTCAGAGAAATCTGTTTATGATTAAGAGAGAGGATGGAGTTCAGTACTTCAAAATGCATTTTGATCGATTAAGCACGTTGCCGAAAGGAGAGATTAATAGATTAGCTCAGCTTAAATTGATTAATCCGTTCGAAAATGATTATGCCGAGTTTATTCAGAGGAATTTACGTCGAGAAGTGTTATCGAAGAAATATTCTAAGTTGAAACCGACGTTGGGTACTCGGTATACGTTCAAAAAGAAAATTGATCCAGTTACCAGGAAGCCTATGGTTAAAGTTCACTATCCGCCAGCTAACTGTTTGACTGAGATACCTCTGGAACCAGTTCCTTATTATTTTCTGCGAAGACTTGTTAAATGGGAACTCGATTCACAAACTGGTGAAGCGGTTATTACTTTTGTTCCAGATTCAGAACCGTGGCCAGAAGTTGGAGGTATTTGGAATTTGAGACAATCAACGTTTAGATTGTATGATCCGATGAGTTTGATTAACTTTCATGAAAAAGATTTGAGAAAACTTTATGATGATCGGATTCGTGTTGGTCAGAAGAATGAGTTTAACAAACGTTTGGCTGAACAATTTTACAAAGTTGTTACTGTTTGTGTAACTCATGGAATTCATGCTGACGGACAATTTCCTGCGGGCTGGGTTTAGATGATGAAATTTTTTGAAGACCAAGCTGAAGACACGGGGGAGTTTGTTGATGCAATTTGTGTGTCTGTCAGTTTGTCTAGCTCATAATTCGTTTTGTTATTAGTTTTGAGTTTCCTGACTCCTGCGACGTTGTCTGTAACGTCGCAGGTGCGACGACAGGTTTTGGGCCTGCGACGTAGTCAACGTCGCATGGGCTTGGGCCTGCGACGTCGTGTGCGACGTCGCAGGTGCCGGTTTTTGTATAAAAACATTTTTACGTTTTCTGTTTAGGGTTGACGAAACCCTAAACGCCAATCAGTCGAAATCTCTGTAAGCTAGTCGATTACAAGCAATAAAGAACGTTTTAGTTTGATCTTAATTGTGTTTCATAGTTTGCTTATTGTGTTTGTGATCTAATCGTTTATTCCGCAAGCAATTGGATTGACTCGGTTCCGTTAGATCCTAGTATAGGGACAAACAAAAGATAAAGCAAACGACATCTACATGCAACGTTTGTAAATTAGTTACATTCCCATAGATATAATGTTTGAAAACTTAATGTTTTCGTTTACAAAAATGTAGTTTCCTAGAGTCCACGCGTATAGCGGGAGATTCTATTACATAATCGAAATATACAAAAGATAATGCTAAGAATCTCCGTTAATGCAGTTGTGTTGAAATCATGCGACTCTAGCTATGTCCTGGAGTAATCCTACTCCGTCTGTGTACCTGAGAATACATGCTAAAAGGGTCAACACGAATGTTGGTGAATCTCACAGGTTTGTAAGTAATATCAGTTTTGAACACAAGATTTCATTGGTAGTGCCCGTAGGCGTAAAATCAGTATTTGCAATCCAGCAAATGTAAAACCAGTATTTGCAATCCAGCAAATGTAAAACCAGTATTTGCAATCCATCAAATGTAAATAAGTAAGTTATACCGTTGCCATGAGGCTCATAATCGAAGCTTAACCCGTAAGTAATAAGTTGCTCCCGTGACATGCTCGTAACTGAGCAAGCATATGTAACGAATAATAGTCGCCCGTTTATACAGAACGGTTCGTGGTAGCGCTACTACCCCGGGCGGGGAGGGTCATTTCCCTAATGGATCCATTAACTAGTGTTCGCGCTTAAGTCCATAACTAACGATATATGATGGAGAGACTTCTGTAAATAGTAACCAACTCTTGCAATTCCGTTTGGTATAGTAAACAGTTTTAGTACTTGTGTTCAAGGAAAAGTAGTAGCATGTTTCTCCCCCAATAAGATAAAAAAGTAAAAGTGGGGCCGTAAGACTCACCTGAGTCTTGTAGTAAGCAGTAGCAAATATCAAGTAGTAAGTACAGCAAGTAGGTTCTCCGAACCCGTAATCCTTCCAATGCCTAAACATATGAGGTTATGTAAGTATGTGTCTCGCGAGACGTTTCGCTTAGTTGTACACAACTAGTATGTCCAATGTTTGTCCGTATGTTTGTAATCGTTTGTTGTTAGAAAACATGTTTGGCCCGTTGGTGACGGTTTGTAGCAATAGTTCTAAGCTGTTATTATTGCGTTGAAACATCGTATTTTAGAATGACTTTGCTACAGTAAATTGCTACAGTAAATTTGGCTTTGCTACAACGAATCGCTTCAAAACTCTGATCCTGCGACACAAGTATATTGGTATGCGACACAAGCGTTGTGTCGCATAGGGATGCGACACAAGAGCTTAGCGACACAAGGGTTGTGTCGCATAAGCGTTCGATGCTAAATCAATAGCGACATAAGGGTTGTGTCGTATTTGGTTTGCGACATAATGGTATGACATAAGCTACGACACAAAATACGACGCAAATGGATTTATGCGACACAAACTTGCGACACAACCTGCGACACAAGCGTTGTGTCGCAAAGATGAACACCAGCCCAGAAAGTTGCGACTGATGCGTTTTTCCGATCCAAAACCCAAATCTAACACATTTTTAGGCTGTAAAATCGTGTCCTAATCCTTCATTTAGTCATAACTAAGTTGTGTACACATTATAACATCAAAATATTACACCAAAATTAGTAAATCTAAGTTTTTAGAAATTTTCTTACAAATGCAAATCGGAGCTAGAGGAGGCCGAAAATGATGATGTTGCCTTTGTTAATCTTGTTCCTTGTTTGATGGTGATTCCGAAAATATGAATTTCGTGGGTTGATTTGTAAATCCGAAATTTTGGTGTGGATTGGGTTGAGAGAGTTTTTAGGGTGTGTGTGTGTTTTGAGTAATGAAAATGAAAGAGAGGAGGGTGAGGGAGAGGGGGTTTGGCTGATCCCAAAGGGCAAACGAGGGGAAAACACTCCCAAAATGCAATATTTACTCCGCGTTCTAATTGGTTGATTGCTCGTTTTTAGTATTTAACCAAACAGTTATGTTTTAAAATGCTATCCGAATATTTTAATGAAAAATACTTGTAAATGTTTATCAAAAATACTTGTCGGGATATTTAAATTATTTGGTTTACGTTTGATACGTTTTTGTTAAAATATTCGTAATGTTGTCGCGCTCATATGATAGTGTCCGTTTAAAAATGTATTTATACAGTAAAATATGTTCCCATTATTCAAATAAGTTTTGTCACCAACGTCCAAGTAAAATGTCTCGGACTCTGTCCGGTTGATTCGTACGATTTATCCAAATCGCGTAAGTACACACATATATATAATTCACCTTATATATACAAATAGAGTCTGTAATTAGTCCTATTACATACTAATTACAACTAGTTACAGATAATTAGGCATAATTAATTATCCTAATTAGGCAGGTGTTACATTCTCCCCTTGTTAAAGAAATTTCGTCCCGAAATTAGCTCGAGTGCACGGACGGTGCTTTGTCTGGAAAGAGATGTGGGTATTTCTGTCGCATTTGGTCTTCCCGTTCCCAGGTGAATTCAGGACCACGTCTTGAATTCCACCTGACTTTTACGATGGGAATACGACTCTGTTTCAATCGCTTGACCTCACGGTCTATGATTTCCATAGGTTCCTCGACAAAATGAAGTTTATCATCGATTTGGATTTACGTCGAGCGGTATGATCAGTGTCTCGTCAGACAGACACTTCTTTAGGTTAGAAATGTGAAAGGTGTTGTGAACGCTGCTAAACTCAGCAGGAAGTTGCAGGCGGTATGCCACTGGACCAATCCTTTCAAGGATTTCGAATGGTCCGATGTATCTAGGGTTTAGTTTGCCTCGCTTTCCGAATCGAATGACACCTTTCCACGGTGCCACTTTGAGAAGTACCTTGTCCCCTACCTGGAACTCAAGGTGTTTGCGTCTCACGTCAGCATAGCTTTTCTGACGATCACGTGCGGCTTTCAGCCGGTTTTGAATACCAATGATTTTCTCAGTAGTTTCGTGAATGATTTCCGGACCCGTGAGTTGGGAATCTCCTAACTCAGTCCAACAGATAGGTGATCGGCACTTACGCCCGTAGAGTGCCTCGAAGGGTGCAGCCTTAATGCTGGTATGGTAACTGTTGTTGTACGAGAACTCGCACAACGGTAAGTGGCTTTCCCAAGAAGTACCGAAGTCCACTACGCAGGCTCGTAGCATATCCTCCAGTGTTTGGATGGTTCGCTCGCTTTGACCATCGGTTTGCGGGTGATAAGCTGTACTCATATCTCGACGAGAACCGAGAGATTTCTGTAACGATTGCCAAAAGTTGGAAGTGAAACGGTTGTCTCTATCCGAGATGATCGAGATAGGTACACCATGTCGCGAAACAATTTCTTTGACGTAGATGCGAGCCAAACGCTCCATCTTGTCAGTTTCCTTGATGGCCAGAAAATGAGCAGATTTTGTGAGACGGTCCACAATCACCCAAATGGTATCACAACCGCTCGAAGTTTTCGGTAGTTTGGTAATGAAGTCCATGGCAATTTGCTCTCATTTCCATTGAGGAATTTCAGGCTGTTGGAGCAATCCCGAGGGTCTTTGGTGTTCGGCCTTGACTTTGGAACAGGTTAAGCATTTACTGACGTACATGTCGATGTCAGCTTTCATGTTAGGCCACCAATACAACCCTTTGACGTCGTGATACATCTTGTCAGAACCAGGATGTATAGAGTATCGAGATTTGTGAGCTTCAGCCATCACCAAATCTTGCAAGTTTCCGAATTTGGGTAACCACACCCGGTTAGAGAAGTATCGAGTCCCATCGGGTTTGATTTCGAATTGTTTATCCAAGCCTCGTAAGGCTTCATTTTTCAGATTTTCATCGCTGAGTGCTTCAAGCTGAGTGATAAGAATTTGATCAGGGAGCTCGTTACGAATTGTCATAGAAAGTGCTCGGACTCGAAGGGGTTTCACTCGTTCTTTTCGGCTTAAGGCATCGGCAACTACGTTTGCCTTGCCCGGATGGTATTTGATCTCGCAGTCGTAGTCACTAAGTAACTCAACCCAACGACGTTGCCTCATGTTTAGATCCTTCTGATCGAATATGTGTTGGAGACTTTTGTGATCGGTAAAGATAGTGCTTTTCGTACCGTAGAGATAATGCCTCCAGATTTTCAATGCGAAGACCACGGCACCTAACTCGAGGTCGTGGGTCGTATAGTTTTTCTCGTGGATTTTTAGTTGTCGTGAGGCATAGGCAATGACTTTTTCCCGTTGCATTAACACGCAACCAAGTCCTTGGTGTGAGGCGTTGCAATAAACTTCGAAGTCATCGGTGCCCTCGGGTAAGGACAAGATTGGTGCACTGCAAAGTTTATGTTTTAATAGCTGGAAAGCTGACTCTTGTTTATCAGTCCAATCGAACTTCTTATCTTTCTGAGTCAATGTTGTTAAGGGAACAGCTATTCTTGAAAAGTTTTAAATGAATCGGCGGTAATAACCAGCAAGACCTAAGAATTGTCTCACTTCGGTTGGAGTGGTCGGTGACTCCCAGCCCTTGATTGCTTCAATCTTGGCGAGATCATCATGAATTTCCTGGCTGTCAATCACGTGTCCGAGGAATTGAACGGTTCGAATCCAGAACTCACACTTAGAGAATTTGGCATATAACTCTTCGTGTCTAAGGAGTCCTAGAATGGTTTTCAGATGTTGAGCATGTTCCCGTTCATCGCGAGAGTAAATCAGGATATCATCGATAAACACAATGACGAATTTGTCAAGATATGGTTTGCACACCCGATTCATAAGGTCCATGAATACGGACGGTGCGTTGGTTAGACCGAATGGCATCACTTGAAATTCGTAATGCCCATAACGAGTTCGGAAAGCTGTCTTTGTGAAATCATTGTCGAGGACTCGGAGTTGATGATAACCTGACCGTAGATCAATCTTTGAGTAAACACTCGATCCCTGGAGTTGGTCAAATAGGTCATCGATTCTAGGAAGCGGGTACCGATTCTTTATGGTTAGCTTATTCAGCTCTCGATAGTCGATACACATGCGGAAAGATCCATCTTTCTTTTTCACGAACAAGACCGGAGCTCCCCACGGCGAGGAACTTGGTCGAATAAATCCTCTGTCCAGGAGTTCCTGTAATTAGTTAGACAACTCCTGCATTTCGGATGGTGCTAGACGGTACGGGGCTCGTGCCACGGGTGTAGCCCCTGGCACAAGTTCGATTTGAAATTCAATTTGTCTAGGTGGCGGAAGTCCGGGCAAATCCTCAGGAAAGACTTCCGGGAAATCCCGCACGATTGGAACATCCTCAAGTCGCTTCTCCTCCGACTTCTTCTCCGTTACATGTGCGAGGATGGCTTGATACCCTTTTCGCAGATATTTTCTAGTTTTCAGGCAGGATACAATATTCAGATTCCGTCTGCCGGTCTCCCCTTGTAGGACTAAGGTTCCACCGGAGACAAGAGGTATGCGAACGAGTTTGTCATAACAGATGATTTCAGCTCGGTGCTCGGATAACCAATCCATACCGACAATAATATTGAAGCTGCCGATCTCGACAGGGATTAAATCAATGGAAAACGTTTCGTTCGTAAGGTTAAGTGTACAGTTGCGTATGATGCTATCAGTCTCAATCAGTTTGCCGTTAGCTAGTTCTACCATGTATTTAGCATCTAAGGCAGTGGGAGTTATATCAAGTAAAGGGCTAAATTTCTCAGAAATGAAACTTCTATCGGCACCGGTATCAAATAATACAGAAACAGTAAGGTCATTGAGAAGGAACGTACCCGTCACGACATTCGGGTCTTGTCTGGCTTCCCCAGCCTTTATAACGAATGCCCTACCGCGAGCAGGGTTGTTGTTGTTTTTCAGCTTTGGGCAATCTTTCTTGAAATGCCCTGAATTTTCGCACCCAAAGTAGGCCTTTGGTGCATTAGTGTTGGGGGTAGGAATATTGGCCCGGCAATCCTTGGCTAAATGCCCGAACCGTTTGCAGTTGGAGCAAGGGCAAGAACCGTCATGATGGCGGTTGCATTTGGAACAGTAAGGTTTGTTCCCGATGTACCCTTTCTTCTCCGAAGTCCCCGATGAATAAGCCTTAACAGACTCAGGCTTTTTGTTGGAGGTTTGGTTGGATGAGTTGGGGTTTCCTTCCCACTTACGTTTGTTGTTTGCAGATGGGGTTGATGTTGTGCCACGGCGGACAGAATTTGCCGTTAGCTCATGGGCCATACGAATGGCGCTCTGAATAGTAACCGGTTTGGATGATGTCACCAGGTCTTGGAGTCTTTCAGGAAGTCCATCAACATATTTCTTGATCCTCTTGTACTCAGGATCGACCATGGATGGGTACAGAAGTGCCAGTTGGTGGAAACGGTTGGTGTAACCAGTGATGTCATCACCCTGCATTTTGTGGTTCCAGAATTCCACTTCCAGTTGTTTCATTTCATCTCTGGGACAGTACTCGCCCCTCAACATCTTCTTCAACTCCTCCCACGGGAGTTTGTAAGCATTATCAATACCCACAGTCTGGGCATAGGTGTTCCACCAGGTGAGAGCGGTGTCAGAGAAAGTATTGGCGAAGAACTTGACCTTGTCTCCCTCTGTGCAGTTGCAGATAAGGAATACAGATTCGATTTTCTCGATCCAGCGTACTAGAAAGATAGCTCCTTCAGTACCTGCAAAGCTCAAATGTTTGCAGTTGTGGAAGTCCTTGTAAGAGCAGGGTTTGGGTTGCAGCCCGTTAGTAGCTAAATCCTCGCTACCAGAAGTCGGCGTTCGGGTAGCCAAGGCTTGATCCACACTGCGGGCAATCAACCCCGCGATTTCAGCTTCACTGAGGGTGACTTGTCGGCGAGGAGGCATGATGCTGAACAAGAAAAGAACAAGGAAAGAAGGATAAGATAATTGCAAAGAAATTATGATATATCACAAGTGTATATGATGAGATACACGATAACAGTACGAAGTGATAATCATATTCCATTTAGATAATCAAGTTGGATACAAGGTACGGGTTTTCCAAAAGATTACAGAGTAATAGTAGTACAAAAGTGCAGGGAATTATTGAATCCGGTCGAATTACACAAGTCCTATTTTGGCATATAATTGATTACAAGGTGAAGACTACTCTAGTCTTGACGTAAGTTGACTTGCTCCATTAGCGCAACAAGGCGATCCACGGTTTCTGCAAGTCTGTTGGCTTGCCTGGCGTTGTCTTCAACCAAGGCCAGTCGTTGTACCAGTGCTCGAGAGTACTCCTCAGTCTCCTGTGAACGTTGTTCACATTCTTCTAGTCGGTTTCTTATGAGTTCATCCGCACCTAACTCAGCGGTCATTGAATCCTGGATTATGCTTACAGAGAGGTTGGTATCTTCTTGTTCTCGTTGGAGTAGTGATATATGATCAAGTGCTTGGCGGAGCAGGTAGGTCATTCGGTGTTGTTCCCGTTCGAGATTTTCGAGCCTTTGCTCTTGTTGATGGAGTCGGGCAGCCAACACTGGCACCGTGAGGTGTGCCGAGTTCCGAGAGTTATGAACAGGATAGGGGCTGGTTCGAGGTGACCTAGTGGTCCTCCTGGCTACTCGCGGGTTTCGAGATCCTTGCGGATGAGAGCGTGACGAATTGGGTGGTGTGTTTTCCATTCCTGTGGCAGAGTGTAAGTAAGACGAGGCTAATATATGGGTAAGTACATAATATCCAGCCTAGTGTCTAGCACGTACCAAGTAATGGTCTGGTTCTCTCGTGGTCAGAGTCAACTAACGTATCCCCGTTCAACATAATCGTTTCAGACCTTACATTATCTTTCCTTAATTGTACATAGTTGATCAGGCTATGTTAAATTAAAGTCATATGCTGTAATTCCTGAACCAGTCATGCCTAATAAGGAAATACTGCCTAACGGTCATAGTCTAGGCCCACTAAATGCAACCTAGTTCACTATAACCTTAGGCTCTGATACCAATCTGTAACACCCCCAAATTCACTGTTTGGCGGAAGCAAGTTTTGGGGTGCTACTAATCAAATATCACAGCGCAAAGATAAAGCAAACGACATCTATATGCAACATTTGTAAATTAGTTACATTCCCATAGATATAATGTTTGAAAACTTAATGTTTTCGTATACAAAAATGTAGTTTCCTAGAGTCCACGCGTATAGCGGGAGATTCTATTATATAATCGAAATATACAAAAGATAATGCTAATAATCTCCGTTAATGCAGTTGTGTTGAAATCATACGACTCTAGCTATGTCCTGGAGTAATCCTACTCCGTCTGTGTACCTGAGAATACATGCTAAAAGGGTCAACACGAATGTTGGTGAATCTCACAGGTTTGTAAGTAATATCAGTTTTGAACACAAGATTTCATCGGTAGTGCCCGTAGGCGTAAAATCAGTATTTGCAATCCAGCAAATGTAAAACCAGTATTTGCAATCCAGCAAATGTAAAACCATTTTTTGCAATCCAGCAAATGTAAATAAGTAAGTTATACCGTTGCCATGAGGCTCATAATCGAAGCTTAACCCGTAAGTAATAAGTTGCTCCCGTGACATGCTCGTAACTGAGCAAGCATATGTAACGAATAATAGTCGCCCGTTTATACAGAACGGTTCGTGGTAGTGCTACTACCCCGGGCGGGGAGGGTCATTTCCCTAATGGATCCATTAACTAGTGTTCGCGCTTAAGTCCATAACTAACGATATATGATGGAGAGACTTCTGTAAATAGTAACCAACTCATGCAATTCCGTTTGGTATAGTAAATAGTTTTAGTACTTGTGTTCAAGGAAAAGTAGTAGCATGTTTCTCCCCCAATAAGATAAAAAAGTAAAAGTGGGGCCGTAAGACTCACCTGAGTCTTGTAGTAAGCAGTAGCAAATATCAAGTAGTAAGTACAGCAAGTAGGTTCTCCGAACCCGTAATCCTTCCAATGCCTAAACATATGAGGTTATGTAAGTATGTGTCTCGCGAGACGTTTCGTTTAGTTGTACACAACTAGTATGTCCAATGTTTGTCTGTATGTTTGTAATCGTTTGTTGTTAGAAAACATGTTTGGCCCGTTGGTGACGGTTTGTAGCAATAGTTCTAAGCTGTTATTATTGCGTTGAAACATCGTATTTTAGAATGACTTTGCTACAGTAAATTGCTACAGTAAATTTGGCTTTGCTACAACGAATCGCTTCAAAACTCTGATCCTGCGACACAAGGATTTGGTATGCGACTGTGTCGCATAGGGATGCGACACAAGAGCTTAGCGACACAAGGGTTGTGTTGCATAAGCGTTCGATGCTAAATCAATAGCGACATAAGGGTTGTGTCGTATTTGTTTTGCGACATAATGGTACGACATAAGCTACGACACAAAATACGACGCAAATGGATTTATGCGACACAAACTTGCGACACAACCTGCGACACAAGCGTTGTGTCTCAAAGATGAACACCAGCCCAGAAAGTTGCGACTGATGCGTTTTTCCGATCCAAAACCCAAATCTAACACATTTTTAGGCTGTAAAATCGTGTCCTAATCCTTCATTTAGTCATAACTAAGTTGTGTACACATTATAACATCAAAATATTACACCAAAATTAATAAATCTATGTTTTTAGAAATTTTCTTACAAATGCAAATCGGAGCTAGAGGAGGCCGAAAATGATGATGTTGCCTTTGTTAATCTTGTTCCTTGTTTGATGGTGATTCCGAAAATATGAATTTCGTGGGTTGATTTGTAAATCCGAAATTTTGGTGTGGATTGGGTTGAGAGAGTTTTTAGGGTGTGTGTGTGTTTTGAGTAATGAAAATGAAAGAGAGGAGGTTGAGGGAGAGGGGGTTTGGCTGATCCCAAAGGGCAAACGAGGGGAAAACACTCCCAAAATGCAATATTTACTCGGTGTTCTAATTGGTTGATTGCTCGTTTTTAGTATTTAACCAAACAGTTATGTTTTAAAATGCTATCCGAATATTTTAATGAAAAATACTTGTAAATGTTTATCAAAAATACTTGTCGGGATATTTAAATTATTTGGTTCACGTTTGATACGTTTTTGTTAAAATATTCGTAATGTTGTCGCGCTCATATGATAGTGTCCGTTTAAAAATGTATTTATACAGTAAAATATGTTCCCATTATTCAAATAAGTTTTGTCACCAACGTCCAAGTAAAATGTCTCGGACTCTGTCCGGTTGATTCGTACGATTTATCCAAATCGCGTAAGTACACACATATATATAATTCACCTTATATATACAAATAGAGTCTGTAATTAGTCCTATTACATACTAATTACAACTAGTTACAGATAATTAGGCATAATTAATTATCCTAATTAGGTAGGTGTTACAGCGGTGGATGATTTCTTGACTGGTGGTTTGACCACAGTAATCACTAGGGGTGTGGTCAGTGACGTGGTCGATGTAGGGGCAGAAACGGACAATGGTACAGCAGTGATAGGCTGGGGTGCAAGTATCCCCTGTTGTTTCATAAAATCCAGTAGAGACACAGTCGCTGGTTTAGAAAATATTTGACTTCCTACTAGTGTTGGCACAAAACCAGTGAAAGATACTCTATCATAGGCTTTAAACTGATCTTTAAAGATCAGTGATAGAAACTTAGGATAGGGCACATATTTTGCCATGGTCGGCTCAGCGATCCGATTAACCAGCTCGTTAAGGATCACACTTGCATAGTCAACTTTTAGCGAGTTAACCAGTGACCAGCTGATTTGTGCCTCTAGGGAGCTGAATTGATCATAGCTCCCTGTTGTGCCCAAACTTTGAATAAAATTTGAAAATAGGGCATTCCAAACACCATCCATTTTGGATTTGTATACAGTGGAGTATTTACGATTACCACTACCATCAACGGAGTATTTACAGTCAATCCCAGTGAGATTGACTAAGCCTCCCTTGGCTACATCTCCATCAGGTAGTGGTATATAAACAGCATGTACATGTAGTTGTAAAATAGTACGGATGATGGAGGCAGTAATGATTATCTTTTGACCACCATTATCGATAAAACCCTGAAGTTGTGAAACACCATTAATTCCGTTTTACCATAAAACATTTAATTTGAAATCCGTTAAATTAAATATAAAACGTATTAAATATAGCGAATATTTGTCGATTTAAATTCCACCATTAAATGATATCTCGGGGAGTGAAAGTCCCTGGAGATACATAATCAGAAACCTGATTTACCACCGAAAAAATAGTGTCAATATCATAAAGAGATAATTTTGATCATATATCTCGCTGAAACTTTGGCTTCCTGATTTAATCACAACTTAGAATATTGATTAAATCATTTAGATTAAGTTTCAGATTTAATATAGATCACTGTTATCAATTTCAGATAGATACACTTTATTAAAAAAAAATGAATATGTATTATGTCTTAGATTAAATGTATATCAATTCTTTATTATAGAACTCACTGATTAAGTCACAACTTAGAATACTGCCTAGATCAGCTAGAAATAACATGAAGAGATGATATTATTTTTAACTTTGAGACATAATAAATATTCATTTGACTTTATCAATTAAAACAAATAGAAAGACATAACTAACTGATCACTGAACTTGCTGATTAGATCAGTGAAAGTCAGTTAATCAGTGAATAAGTTCTTCTAATAGTTATAAATGATAGAGTCCATTTATTCAAAGCGATTTAAGAGATAAAGCAAAAATAAATAAATAAATTCAAAGAATTTATTTATTCATTTAAGTTTAACATACCAAGCTCGCCGATGAGAAAGTTAAATCTCTTCTCATCCAAAGGTTTTGTAAACAGATCAGCGAGTTGGTAGTCTGTTGGAATGAAGTGAAGTTCAATGTCACCTTTCATCACATGGTCACTGATGAAATGATATCTGACATCAATGTGCTTTATTCTTGAGTGCATTACTAGATTGTTTGCGATGGCTATGGCACTTTGACTATCACAATAAATTGGTATTTCAGTGAAATCAAAGCCATAGTCAGCAAGTTGATTTCTCATCCAGAGAATTTGAGCATTACATGCACTAGCAGTGACATATTCAGCTTCAGCGGTTGAGGTTGAAACTGAATTTTGTTTCTTGTTGGACCAGCTAACAAGCTTTTCTCCTAGAAATTGACAGCTACCAGATGTACTCTTTCTATCCAGCTTGCATCCAGCATGATCAGAATCATAATATCCCTTTAGTGAGAAATCTGAACCAGTTAGGTACCAGAGACCAAGATTTGGTGTACCCTTCAGATATCTGAATATTCTTTTAACAGCAAGTAGATGTGATTCCTTTGCATCAGCTTGATACCTAGCACAGAGACATGTAGCAAACATAATGTCTGGTCTACTTGCAATGAGATACAGTAGTGATCCGATCATACCTCTGTAAGCAGTGATGTTTACAGATTTACCATCAGGATCAGCATGTAGTTTCACTGCTAGTGACATTGTTGTAGCAAGGGATGAGCAGTTAGTGAATTCGAATTTCTTTAATAAATCTTTAACATATTTTCCTTGGCTTATAAAAATTCCAGTTTTGGTTTGCTTTATTTGCAGACCAAGGAAAAATGTTAATTCACCCATCATGCTCATCTCATAACTTTAGGTCATGAGATCAGAAAATTCCTTGCACATGTCACTGTTAGTAGACACGAAAATGATATCATCAACATATATTTGAACTAGTATGACATCTCTCTTATCTCTTTTAATAAACAATGTGCTGTCAATCTTACCTCTGACACAGCCACATTTTATCAGATAGACAAAGAGAGTATCAAACCAGGCTCTAGGAGCCTGTTTTAGTCCATACAGGGCTTTATCCAGTTTATATACATAACCAGGATGCTTTGGATCAATGAATCCAGGTGGCTGCTTGACATATACTTCTTCCTGCAGCTTGCCATTAAGAAAGGCACTTTTCACATCCATCTGATATACTTTGAATTTCTTGTGAGCTGCATAGGCTAGAAATAGCCTGATTGCTTCAAGTCTAGCCACTGGTGCAAAGGTTTCATCATAATCAATGCCTTCTTGCTGACAGTAACCTTGTGCAATCAGTCTAGCCTTGTTTCTGACCACAACACCATCAGCATCCATTTTATTTCTGAACACCCATCTCGTTCCAATCACTGATTTACCAGCAGGCTGATGCACTAATTTCCACACTTTATTTCTTTCAAACTGAGCAAATTCTTCTTGCATAGCTGATATCCAATTATGATCAGTGAGTGCTTCATCCACCTTCTTTGATTCCATCAGTGAGACAAACCTAACACACAAACAAAAGTTAGCAGTTGTTGATCTAGTCTGGACTTTGGATTTTGGATTACCAATAATCAATTGATTATCAATATGCTTTGTCCATTTAGTCATTCGCTGAGGTTCAGCATTGACTGTTTTATCCATTGTTTGTCATGAAGACTGATCAGCATTGGAACAGTGAGTGTTATCATTTTGTATGCTTTGGTTTGGACAGTGAGTTGGTGATGTTGGGTTGTGAGTAGGCAAAGACGATGTTCCTGAATTATTCCCAGCTGAAGTAGAGCCAGAATTATCTTCAGGGACATTATCTTCCCTTTCAGAATCTGATGAGAAAATTTCATATTTCTCAGCATTAACTTTGTTGCTGATTGACGAGTCACTATTCTTTTTAGTTAAATCATTAAAATCAAGAGATTCATATTCTTGTGGATCAGTGAGTGACTCATCATAAGCTTCATCAAAAGTTACATCCATTGATTCTTCAATGCATTCTCTTCTTTTATTATAAACTCTGAAAGCTTTAGAGATCATTGAGTAACCAACAAATATACCTTCATCAGCTTTTAGATCAAACTTTCCTAAGTGATCTCTTTTGTTTAAGACATAACAGGTACTGCCAAAAACATGAAGAAAACTTATATCAGGTTTTCTCCCCCTTAATACCTCATATGTTGTCTTACTATGTCTTTTTACAATCAGTGACCTATTCTGAGTGAAGCGGGCTGTACTCACTGCTTCTGCCCAGAAATAGGTCTTAAGACCAACATCAATGAGCATTGACCTGGCATATTCAATCAAGATTATGTTTCTCCTTTCAGTAACCCCATTTTGTTGGGGTGTTCTTGGTGCTGAGAAGTTTTGAGAAATGCCTTTTGAATCACAAAAACTTTCCAGGTCAACATTTCTAAATTCAGTACCATTATCACTTCTTAAATGTTTGTCCAAACTACCATTTAAGTTCTCCATTTTCTTGATAAAGGATATGATTTCACTTGCTGCTTCATTTTTGGCTTTAAGAAAGAATACCCAGGTGTATCTAGAGTATTCATCCACAATTACCAAACAATATCTCTTTCCACCAAGACTTGGAGTACTCACTGGACCAAACAAATCCATATGGAGTAGGTAAAAACATTCAGTCACTGATGATGTTTGTTTACTTTTGAAAGATGAGCTATGATGCTTTCCCTTTTCACATGCTGAACAAAGCTTATCTTTATCATAAGACAATTTTGGAAGTCCAGTGACTAAACCATTCTTGCTTAATTTGTTGATAGCTTTTAGGTTCAGATGAGAAAGTCGTTTATGCCATAACCATTTTTCTTCTGAAACATTTCTATAATAAAAGCATGTTCCTGACTGAGTTGAGTCCATATTGACCACATATGTATTTCCCTTTCTGTTAGCAGCCAGCACATCACTTCCCTTCTTGTTGTAAACAACACCAGCTTCATGATCAAATAACACCTTCTTTTTGGAGTCACATAACTGACTGATGCTCAATAAATTGTGCTTCAGTCCTTCCACATATGCAACCCGCTTGAACATCACATTGCCATTTGTTAAAACACCATAACCCCTTGTTATACCAACCTTGTTATCACCAAAAACTACATCAGGACCTCTTTCTTCCTGGTAGTCACTGAGCAGGGACTTACATCCGGTCATATGTCTGGAACAACCACTGTCCAGATACCAGATAGTCTCTCGAAGAATGCCCTGCATTAATAAACAAGATTTGTTTAGCTGGTGAACCCATCCTGGGATGGGTTCATAGTGGCTGAGCCTTGGTTTTGGCTTCCATTGATTTGCATAAATGATATCTGAATGCTCACTGATAGTTAGACATTTTGAAAAAGGTGTTGCTGAGCATTCAGAAGACAAATGCTGTCTGTTGCCACATTTATAACACTTCTTATTTGCATAATTGGCTTTCTTGTCCTTCTTTGGTTTAAGTTGCTGAGCTAACACTGACTCATAACTTTTCTTGCTGATGTTTACCTCGTGTTTCTTTGACTTAAGGTCACTGATAAGATTTTTTATCAGTGACTGAAACAATGTCAGAGAGGTTGCTGATAATCTCTTTATCATCAGTGATTGTTTTGGTGAGATTTAGATTAGCCAATGAGTTATTGTTTTTCAACATTTTTACTTCATCAGCAATCTTTGGTATGTCAGAATCATCAGTGACCAAATTGCTTTTTGTGAAATAGTTTGGTTTTGGCTCACTGAAGATTGACATTGGTTCAAACACAACTTCTGAAAAGATTCCATCAGAATCAAAGATTGGATCAACTTTTGTTGAATCAGCGAGAGAATCAGCATATTCATAATCACCTCCCAAAATAGCTCTAGCTTGCTTTGGGATTTGATTATTAATACATTGATTTACTCTCGTTGTAGACTTACACCATGACTCCATGACTTTCTTAAGTTGTAAAAACTTTGTTTCAAATTTTACTTTCTCTTGAATACATACTTGATTTGCATGTATTTGAGCATCAAGATCTAGTTTCAAATTCTTTACATTCATCATGTTTTCATTTTGATCATGGAGTTTAGATTTTAAGTAACTGATCTCATGATTCTGCTTTCTTTGAATGTCATGAGCATTTGACAAGTCAACCATCAAAGATTCAAAAACATTATTCTTTTCAGTAGTTGAATATGATTTAAAACAATGTACCTTGTAGAGAGTTTCAGGATCCCATCCAGATGTTGAACATTTGTGAGCTACTTCTTTGATATCCTCATGAAAAGCAGCGTCATCAGCCATCAAACAGTAATCCTTATCTAAACAGATCATTGCTTCTTCTTCATCAGATGATGATGATGAGTCAGAGTCACTGAACGAACCTTCTTCAGCGACAAAACCCTTACCCTTCTTCTTTCCAGATTTGGACATTACCTTCAGCTTCTTGTACTTTGCTTTGTACTTGTTGTACTTGTCATTTCTAAAGCTTGGTTTTGGTTCAGGGAGTGGGTTAATTGACTTAGATCTACAGTCAGCAGCGAAATGACCAGGTTTGCCACACTTGTAGCAATCACCTTTTGATTTGAAATTATCAGATGATGGAGCACCAGCGAATCTTTTTGATCTGGTATTCCTTCTGAAATTTGCAACCATCATCGCCATGTCTCTTTCTAGCTTCTCTAGACCCTCATCATACTCATACTCTGACTGTTCTTCAGCTCCTTCACCTTCTTCATCAGCTATCAGCGACTTCAAGCTTATCTTTGAGACTTTTGATTTCTGTCTCTGATCAATTTCTTCAAGCTCAGCTACAAGGGCATTCGATATCTTCTGACTTCTAAGTGTTGCACGAATATGCTCACTTTGATCAGCTTGCTTTTCAGACTGCTCCCAGTTGAGTAAGATACCATAGACTTGAGTAAGATTCAGCATTGTATAATCATTCATCTGTCTTGTACAGGTAGCAATGGTTCCCCAGATTTTTCTTGGTAAAAGTTCAAGGAACTTTTCAACAACAAACCTCTGTTCTTTGCCTATACCAGCCTTTTCCGTTTTGTTCATTAGTGACTGATATCTGGTATAAGTAGAAGACAAAGACTCGTTGGGTTTCATTGCGAACAACTCATACTGGCGAGTGAGATTGACTTCCCTGCAGCGAATAATATCAGGAGTACCAATATATATGTTCCTTAGGGTGTCCCACATATCTTTGGCAGTTTTGCAAAGCCTAATTGATTCAAACACTTCATCAGGAAGTGCCATTCCTATGTAGATTTTAGCTTGTTTATCTAACCTTATTAACCTCTTGTCCTCATCTGACCATTGTTCCTCTCTCTTGGGCACAACCACTTCTGGTATAGCCGGAGTAGTTGCTGTAGCAGCAACAGCAGGAATAATAGTGGTAGGAATATGAGGACCATTGGTTATAATGTTACAGAGACGATCATCAACAAGATCCAAAAACATCATCATCCGGGACATCCAGGTCTCAATCCTAGAGGGATCAAAAGGTGGAGGTTTGGTAGTAGAACCATTTCCCTTTTGATACTCAGAGTCGACACAACTGTACTTTACTGATTCCATTGCAGATCTGGTTAATTATTTTAAACCAACTCTACTCTAATACCAATTGATAGTCCCTTAATCACTATTGTTTAGTGATATGGAATTTCAATAAGTAAAGTTTAATTGTAGAAGGGGGGGTTGAATACAATTAAAAACTTTTTCGATTTTATCTAAGTTAATTTATCAAGTTTTTAATTGAGTTATCACAAACAGAGTATAATAACTTAAAGAACAAACATGCAATAATAGCTGAACTGTGAATTTTATTAATTTCAAAATTCACTGAGTGTTGATTGCGGAATAGACTAGCCTAAGCTAATCTAAATCAAACACTAAAGCTAATTATTACAAAGGAGATGAACAGTAGTGGACAAACACGCTAACTGCTCACTCGCTGATCGCTGGTACGTGCTTAGACAGACTACTCACTGACAGACAAGTGATTAACACGTACACAACAGCAAGTTTCTAAGTACAACGTACTATTCTATATATACTACAAATATCCCGTAAATATCTCCTACAAAATAGGATCTGGAATGACACGTGTCGCTGCTTGATTGGCTTGATCACTGATGAACCGATATTCTGCGGGTCCCAATTCTGTTACCGCAAATATCTTTTCTTCCTTAGCACCAATCACTTGCTGCCACGTAATTCCTCAGATATTTTAAAGTACGAGGAACACTTGCTGACATACATACGAAGAGCGACTTGTACTTGTAAAGAAACTTTATTGATGTAGTCTCTGCAGATGTAATAATCCTCCTCACTCACTACGAGCTATCGTGCTCTTGTAAAATAACTTGAAATATATATCTTCAGCAACTATCTTTTATTAGGGCAGTAACTTTTGCCTTTATTCTTTTAAAGATGTAAAACTCTCGCTGCTAGTCTCGGAGTCAGCGACACACCAAGTTGAGTTTTAATCTTCCTCGGTATATCAGTTAGAATAGTATGAACAGGGATCAGTGAGTACATACTTTTAGCAACAGCAGCTTTGACTTAATCATTTCCTTCATCAAGTTTGTTATCATTGAGTTGGTCAGCGACCAGTAACTCAACACCTTCCTTATTTTACCATGGAGTCTAAGAAATTCATAAAATAATCACAAACATCATCATGACATCCTTTCCTGATCTTTAATTTCATTTTTCAGTTTCTAAGGGTGCGTTTAGTTATAAAAAAACTCCCCACTTTTTCAGAAAATTTTTCTGAGAAAACAAAAAAATTAGAAAACGTGTTCAAATTCGAGTTTTCTAACAAACTTTTCTAAAAAAAAGAAAATTCTTATTTTCCTTTTTATAACTACAAAGTTGAAAACAACTTTGGATGGTTTTCTAAGTTTTCCATCTCTACTCTTCAATGGAAAAGGAAAACTCCACCCCTTACAACTAAACACGTTTTCTATATTTTCCATGCATTTCTAGAGAAGTAAAACACTACTAATTCTCTAGAGAAATGGGAAAAAAAAAATGAAAAAAAATTTTCTGTAACTAAACGCACCCTTAATTTCCCCTTTATAATAATATAATAATGATAGATGTTATAAATCTTACGTTACATTTCTGTATCGTTACTATCACATATGAGGTCTCATTGAATTAGGGTTAAAAGGTTTTGAAGAATTGAGGTTATTTGTAGTATTCTACATGGTTTGTATCTAATTGGAGAAGAAGGGTAACAAAGTCATTTAGATAATAAATTAGTATTTAAACAAGAGTTTTAAGGATAATTGTGATTTAATTCATTATTTGGATGTACGTGAGAATATTTAAGATTTGAAAGGATATTGACGTAATTTTAAAATTTGTATGGATATTGATGTAATTTTGAATGTTTTCAAGGATATCAATGAAATTCTCCCTATAGTTAATAGTATCAAGTATATTTACATCTAAGTGACTTTTACTATGAATATATATATATATATATATATATATATATATATATATATATATAACCTCCACCTACCTAGTATATATATATATATATTTGACGATCATAATATGTTTACCAATTTTGAATACATGATCTAGCAATTACCCTATTGTATTTGTGATGGCAAATTATACCTTGTTTCTCATCAATCTCTCATTTCCATTCATTATTTGTACCAAACGGTAGAAACATTTATCTGCTATTTTCTATAGCCATTCTCATTCTTTGCATTTTCATTCTCATTTGTGATTACATTCTTTTCCATTCACTCATACCAAACGCACCCTAAGGCTTAAAATCAAGAAAAGTAAAGGTTGATTTCTAACGTGAAAATTGTATATAATGTAAAGATAATCGACACACTTATCGAAAGGAAAGATCGTGACGTGAAGGGTCAAATGGATGGTATAATGAGTTATGGGTATAACTCTCGTGTAGATATGATGTAACACCCTCAAATTTCGGTTTGCGGAAGCGATCGGGTCGGGTGTTACCAAATTAAATATCACAGCATAAGATACATAATGAACGACTCTAAATGAGACGTTTGAAAATAATTATACATTTATGAAATTTAAGTATTTACAAGTTGCGAGTTCGCATAAAAGTAATATTACATTCTACTAGTACTGAGTAAATGCAATAAATATCCTGAGTATTGAAAACATGCGACTCGAGCTAGAATCCTGTAGTCCAATCCTACTACAGCAGTGTACCTGAGAATGCACACTAAAAGGGTCAGCTGAAAAGCTGGTGAGTTCACAAGTAATTTGTAGAAACAAGTAGTTCGAGTAATAAATGTTTCATTCAGAAATATCAATCAAGTTTAGCAGTTTAAATAACAACAGTTGCCCCTCGAGGCAGTTATAAGTAATTTATGGTAAGCAGGTGAACCTAATCAATAGGTTTCTAATCAAGTAAAGGGGACCAATCCCCAGCCTGGGTGTTATCCGGTAAGATATTGCCACCTGGCAATATGTATACGAGAGTAGCGTAAGGTGACTATCTGTCGTGCTACTGGCCGCAAGCAATCAAGCAAGAAAGTCTTAGGCAGTCGGTATTGCTCCCCGGCAATACGGTACGGATAGTTTGTACGGTTTCAAGTATTAGTACTACGGTTACTAATAGGTCACGATGCCACCTGGCATGAAAGGTTGCACCCCGGCAACGTTATCAAGTTATCTGTTTTGTAGTAGTGTCATATCGTACGGTTTACAAGCACGGTCAAGTGAGCAAAAGCTCGTAATTTCCTGAGTCTCTGACTCGTAAGCATCTAGTAATCACCTACAGTGATGGTAATGGTTTCGTAATCACGGTCAAGTGAGCAAAAGCTCGTAATTTCCTGAGTCACCGACTCATAAGAATCTAGAAATCACCTACAGTGATGGTAATGGTTATCCCCCAAGGGAAGTGTCAAGTTATGTCCCGCAGGACCATGTTTAAGTAAATTAACCAGTTATAGAGCCAACGACCCCGACCGTAATAATTCGTAGGTCCGTTGCTGAAAGTAAGTAAAGCATAATCCATATGCTGAGTATGAGTAACCGTGCAGTTCCGCAGAACTACGATAGAGCATGAATCCACATGCTGAGCCAACGACCCCGACCGTAATAATTCGTAGGTCCGTTGCTGAGTGTAAGTAAAGCATAAGTCCATATGCTGGAATGAGTAACCGTGCAGTCCCGCAGGACTACGATAGAGCATGAATCCACATGCTGAGCCAACGACCCTGACCGTAATAATTCGTAGGTCCGTTGCTGAGTGTGAGCATTTAGCTCGTAAGTAGGTTGTACCACCCACCGTGGTATCGTGAGCAATCCAGCTCGCAAATAAGTTGTACCACCCACCGTGGTATCGTGAGCTCGTTTGTAAATCCGTAATACCAATCACATTGGTATCGTGTTTGTACCACCCACCGTGGCATCGTTTTGCTTCACATATAGTGACAGCGTCCGTTATTCTCCCGCAGGAGATGCAAGTAATCGTTTTGGCAGTACATGACATGCCGCAAGCAAGTTTAGCCCAAGGCTAGTAAATTGTTACAGGCACTCAACAGTACCTCAAGTTGTTACGTAATTCACAGTAGTATATCATACTAAGAATTGTAGGAGCGTCACCTAGATGTAAGGGATAATCGTAATCAATAGGTAGGTACGTATCTACGTCACCTAGTTTGCCTGAAGTAATATGTAAAGTCTAAGTCACTTAACTGTAGGGAAGTACTCTCAGTACTTAGTTAAAGTCATCCGTTAGTTCATAAAGATAGTCATCACTGAACTAGCAAGTCGGTGCCTCTAGTTGGTATTCACAAGTCCACTAGTCATTACTAGTAATTAGCAAGTCAATGATGTAGTGAGGCATTTATTTCCTAGATATTATATGTAATATAATTCTAGGTGTTACTAACACAGTCATACTTAATATCCCCAAGTATGGTCAAATGGTTCGTAGCTGTCGCGGTCTAGCACCGTTACCATAAACTATAGTAAAACATTTGTAACGGTTTGAACAGTTGAAAGTAGTAAAACAGGAGTATGCATTCCCACCCCGAAATCAGTTGGAAAAACAGTGAAAGAGTGGGGTGATGAACTCACCTGAGGAGCTAGCGTCCTAGCGTAACGAGTCGTGCCAAGTGAAATCTCCTAATGTCCTAAACACGAGAGATTTCGTACGTTTGTAAGTGCGGTTCGTTATGGATGGTTCGTAATAATAATTCATATTATTATTAGGTTTGAGTTTTCGTATACTTCATAAAGTATATTTCTTTTGGAGTACAAGTCGTATCGTATTTAAATTGTCTTTTGAAAACGTTTTCCGACACTTAGAAAGATTTGGCTAATTTCTGTTTTCTGCGACATAACATGCGACACAAAAATAGTTCATGCGACACAAGGGTTGTGTCGCATGGTGCGACACAGAAGTTCTGCGACACAGTGGTTGTGTCGCATAATGCGTGTGATGCTAAATCAATAGCGACATAAGGGTTGTGTCGCATGGAGTCTGCGACACAAGGATACGACATAAGGGTTGTGTCGCATGAGTAATTCATGCGACACAGTATGCGACACAAGGATTGTGTCGCACTGAAGAACAGCAGCCCAGAAACCTTCGGGTTTCGCGTTTTTCCGGCCAAAATCGCAAATCAAACGCATTTTCAAGCTGTAAAATCGTGGTTTCTTGGTTGTTTAGGTTATAAGCAACTTAGGTAAACATTATTACACTAAAACATTACCCCAAAATGATTAAATCTAAGAATTTGAGAAATTCTTACAAATGCGAATCGAGGCCAAACGAGAAAGAAAACGATGATGTTGCCTTTGTTAATGTTGTTCCACTCGTGAAGGTGATTCCGAAAATGTATGTTGATGGTGGTGGTGGTGAAGTCCGGTGGTGGTGGCGGTGGTTGGTGGTGATTATTTTAGAGAGAAAATAGGATGGAGAAGATGATGAAAATGAGATGAAAAATGGGGAGGGAGTTGAGTTTTGTCCAACCCAGATCCTCAGTGCGCGGACTGTGGTCTCCAACCACAGTACAAAATACCCGTGTTTTATTTGTCCAGTCATAATATAAAATAAAATCTTATTTATATTATATAAAAATGTTTTCTAATGAAAGTATTTTATAAAAATACTAATTGGGGATAAAAGTTAAATCGTTTAATTGAAGTTTAAATTCAGCGCGAAAATTGACTTTTTGACGAGGTGTTACATATGATTTATGAAAATTTATAATATTGTAAAGATTCTTGGTTCACCGGGTCTTGTACTACCTTAAATTATTAAAGCTATAATTTGGTACTTTGAACTTGGTAACTCGGTCAATTAAAGGACTTGACTCCGTCACGTGAGAAACATAAGGATTTTTCATGTTATGTATTTGACGGAACTGCATATCTCTGTAATCCAAACCAAACTAAACCACTTAAATCAGAAAATTGATTACGAATTTAAGCCAATCCAAAACCCAAAGTCACGATGCTTCATAATTGATTTGTTAATTAATCCAATCAAAGGGTTATTGGGATGACTTGCTAATACACTCAGATTTCAGATTCGACGTAACCTTAATAACGGAAATATGGAAGCGATTCATGATCTGTATAGATCAAGGAAATCATGTAATTGTAAAAACAAATAACAAAAAAGAATTCTGAAAGGAAGAAAAACACTTTGACACATTTTCTGACTTCAGCTTGGGATATAAATTTTCCTTTCCCATATTTTATTCTCAGGCTACGTTATTGCTTAGCTCACTATAATGATCATGATGATACGTAGATTCACATGTACGAGTTACGAGTATAGATTTTGGAATTAATGATGGGTACGTATATCTGATAGCTAGTATCAATAAATAACATAGAAGCGTAATTAATAACAGGAATGAGATGTATTATGAAACATGAGAGAACCTAAAAGAAAAATGATTTCTCGGTGGCGATTTCCAATTTGGTAACTTTATATTAGATATATAGTTTTACGTCACATGTCTCAGATGAGAGCCGAACTTTATAATAACGGGTAAAGGATGTCCAATAAGAATTCATCATTATTTATGTACCGTAAACATATATATGAATATTAAGTTTTAGAAAGGAAAAGGAGTGTGCCTCTATCTCTTGAGACTGTTGCTATTTATAGGAATGAGAAAAGTTTCATTTTCATTTATTCGTTGTATGTACCCGTACTAAGTGTGTATAGTGGTACATGTTAATAGTAATATGTTTAGTTTAGTCTACGATATTACCTGAATGGAAAAAAATCTCAATCTAACCTTTAGTGTTTGTCCCCATGTGAATGTTTTTCTGATAGCGCCCCTGACTAAAGCATAATGGTCCTATTTGCATGTAACAAACTTACTTACTAAAAGGTCTACTTTTGGTAGTCGGACCAACTCATAATGTAACAATTACCCATATAAAACTTTGATTGAAGTTGAATTCCGAAAATAATGTGAACTAAAGATTAACGTTAATTATACACATAAATATTGGTTAATGACTATAACCGAAACATATTTATCTTACACTCGTCTAAAGGGTATAACTCTTTCTTTCAATGTCTTAGATGTTTAAAGAAAAAGACAAATATACCCTTATCTTCAATGAAATAGACCGAATTACCCTTAAATAACTTTAGAAGCAACATATAATGTTCAAGATAAAATTATATATTAGTGTGAAATGCAATTTAGTCCATGAATAAACAACTGTACATTTGGAAACGTTAAATAAAATGCAATTAGCCCATAAATAAACAAGTGAACTTTTGAAAATAACCAAAGCCCATAAATTACCTGAATTGTGATTTATGGGGATAAAAATAATGCAAAATAGACACATCATTTAATTTAATACTAGTTACATTTTTAGGTTGTGCATCTAAAAATACTTACAGTTAACATTAATTATTTATAAAGTTATATATATATTATTTTTAAAGTCGGTGAATGATCAAAACGGAAACAGACTATTATGTATTCTTCTCTACCATTGTCGAAAACCAACACATCAACAAACATAATTACTATGATATCATAAATTAATTTGATATAAAATTAGTGGAATAAGTTTATTGTAAGATTATCAGTAGTCCATCAACATTCAAAGTTGAGTGATCCAAGTGTATATTTAAGGGATACTTATCATTTTCAACTATTCAAAAGGATATATATAGATTGAGAAAGAAACAAAAATGGCGTGTCAATTAAAAATTAGACAATTAATAAAACTTTGAACTTAGAGCATCTCTAATTAAGGTTTCGGTAAACCTTGTTTATGAACAAAAAACTGTTTAAAAGGTTTTTCACATTAGAGTTATTATCATTATTTTTTTGTAAAGACTTAAAAATTTATCAAGTATTTTATGAAAGATTTTGACAGATCTTGACTTGATAAGTTAATTAAAAAAACTTATGTGCATAGAGTTAAACAAAGTTGATTACATAATAAGAATATGTTAAATAGTTGTTGTAAAATGAATTAAAAAATAATATTAAACAATGTTAAATAGTATTATAAAAAAATGTTAGTAATTTTATAATAGAAAAGGGTGATGAGGTGTCACATTTTAGAACAGCTTGTTTTCTTTATATATATAGTATAAGATAAGATAAGATAACGAGACTAAACGGAACAAGTACTTAACTGCTTTGCATGGGTACTTTACTAATACTGATTAACGAGTACATTCATAAGTAATGATTTCTTAAACCCTTTTTAACTAAAAAAAATATATAATTTAGACGTGGATTGTGTATATACTGTATTTTATAGGGAAATCAAAATACGTATTCTCTCCATCCTATCACCAGCATCCAAGTTTGAAAATGCACAAAATTATAAAAACTCCACTAACTTTATCATCTCTACTCACTTTTGATTGATCGAAACACAAAGCAAGAGACTTAGGATGCGTTTAGTTACGATTAAGTATCTCCATTTTTCCTTTTTCATTTTCCTAAAGTTTTGTTTCAAGTATAAGGTTCTCATTTTCTAAAATATGAAATGTCAGCAATCATAAATCATATTTTGCTTAGCAATTTTTCACATCACTCTATATATTTAAAAGAAATTCAAAATTATGTAACCCTTCTTAAAATAGATTACTATAAATTAATATTGACCCTTTAATGCATAAGGGCAATTAATTAGGTCCATTGATTTTCATTTCCAAACTAGACTACCTAATTAGCAAAGTGCCTCAAAGCCAAAAGACTCTATTACCCTTGAAGAATATGCATTATTACCAATTATTAATAGTAGTATTTAAATTTAAATAAAATTATAAATAATCTTGCTTTTCTACGATTAAGGTTTCTGTAATGTACGGATTAGTTTTGCTCAAATCTATGATCCGATTTATTTATTTTAAATTTGTAATTAATTTTTATAAAAATTATATTTGAATTTTACTATTAACTCAAATAATCAAACTCAATTATTGCTGATACAATTCTAATACAATTGTTTAGGTCTCATGTACCTTGACTTTATTATATAATTGATCACCAAAATATCGTCACACTTTATAAGATGTTGAGACGTTAAAACATTTTTAAATGTGTCCAATTATAATTCGCACGAATTACATATTTTACCACCTTAAACCATGTAAATAAAATTACATAAAAATTACATATGTACATAAAATCTCCAACTGTATACTAATTAAAACTCTATAATCAATACAACTAACCAATAAGAACATCAAATTCTCCGTAATCACCCAAAGTCAAACATCAATGATTGTGACTTTGTGAGTGGATATTTGGATCAACAAGGTTAAAATAAAGCTTGAGTTTTAGAGTTGGTCTATAATGAGAAATAAATAGAGTGAAAGAATTCTTTACAACATGTGGGTAAGATAAAAGATATTATTAATATTGATTTTTAGAGTTTTTATCATTATAAAATTAGAGATTCAGGGTACATATGTAATTTTAAGTTAATTTGGGTATATTTGATATTTATATAGTTTAAGGTGGAGAAATATTTAATTCTCTCATATAAGAGGTTACTTTTTTGTAAAGTGTTTACACACTTAGCGTTACATGTTAATGTCTCATAAATACATAAACAATAGGTAAAACATGTTTTATGCATTAAACAAATCAGTAGCATGTCATTTCATAAATACATAAAACATACTACTATTTTTTACTTTGACAAAATGTATCATTCATACTATAGTAGACCACATGTGGTTTACTACATTATAAACCAAAAACAAATTTCTTCAACATAAATGTCGATTACTTGATCCATACGATACCCTACTGGGTTAATTACACATCCATTATTACATAAGAACCTTTATAGTTCAAAAATATAAACCAACAATATACTACATATGATGCACAAAAACTTTAAAGATGGAAATGAATTAGATTTATTGTCCGGATTAAGAGTTTTCACTATAAACCGCGATACATTGTTGCCGTAGCGAAATAAAGATTTCATCCTCCAATTCGTTTTTGTTGTAAAAGTGACATATCAAGTATCATCAATTCTTTAGGGGATGATAATGAGATTGAATTTTATATTCTTTCATCCAATTTTTTTTCTTTCTTTAAATAGTATACTATAATACATTTGTATTACTACATATTAATTGTACTCAACGCTATCAGATTAAAAAACAGTTGGTAAATTTATAATCTTTAGAATATAAATAAATTGAAATTATTGATTACCCCACGAATTCGCGGGTTATAAACTAGTAGTAAAATCACAATTTAAACACGTTTTCTATTTTTATTTTATTTTCTTAAAAAAAAATTCAAAGAAATAGAGAATCTTTCCTTAACTAAACACACGGGTTTGAACTTCACAATCACAAGTAAACATAGAAATGCCATCATCTATCATCATCTCTCTGTGTTCCCAATTATTTATACAATTGACCATCTTTTGACCGATGCAAAATGGCGTCTGTGTTAACAGTAACGGGAACTGACGAACGGAGTCCCCTTCTTCAATCTGCCGGTGAGATAACGCAGTTTGTTTCACCGTCCGATCACCGTTTATCTGCTAAGCAACGTCTTCTTTCTCTCGATGTTTTCCGTGGTTTAACAGTTGCTGTACGTATAAACTATAAACCCTAGTTGACAGTTTTAAGTTGTGTATCTACATGTATTTATTTTAATTGCGTTTACTTATAACAGTTAATGATTTTGGTTGATGATGCTGGAGGAGCTTTTCCTTCGATTAATCATTCTCCGTGGTTTGGTGTTACAATTGCCGATTTCGTCATGCCGTGTTTTTTGTTTAGTGTTGGTTTATCAGTGACTCTTGTATTCAAGGTATGCAGTTAGGCTTATTTTTGAATTACATGTTTGCAGTTAGGGCTGTAATCGATTCTAGTGGAAGATTTCGATCAGAATTTTCGTTTATTTGGTAAAAATGATTAAACTTATATCTCGTTCATTCATTTAGCGTTGTGAACGTTCGATAACCATTCATTAAGAATCATTTGTTTGTGTTCAAATATTATATATCTTGCATCAAATTATTTACTTGTAAATGTAAACGTTTTTCAAGCTTAATTTGTAAGTTTTATACTTGGATTGTACTATTCCATCTGTTTAAACTAGAGGTGTCAATTTTAGACCCATTGGTTATCTATGGGTCAACTTGGTTAATCTTTATGAGGGGGTGGGTTTGTTTGGTGACTTGGTCTCCCCCATTTTTTGGATGGGTCTAAATGGGTATTTAATATAACCTCCAATTGTATAACAATTAACCAACGGGTCTAGCGGGTAATTTTTTTTTTTTTTCACCTCATTTCATTTTTCACTCAAATAAAAAAAAAGTTTGGTGGAAACCTGATGGGTCGACCCGACTCGAGACCCATTTGACTCGGACCCGTTTAGACCCATCCTCCTAAATGACCCATCTGGACCCGGACCCATTTAGACCTAAACCCATCTAGACCCGTGACCCGACCCGACCCGACCCATTCATTTTGCCACTTATAGTTTAAACATAAAGTTTTTTTTGGAAGGTTTTTTATAAGTTTGAATATGCAGTTTAATCTTATTTTCACGTATTGGTTATGTATGTTTGTTTGTGTTCAGTTTGTATTCATTTGAATTTGTTTAATGTCTTAATGAATGAACATAAATGAACACGAACAAATCTTTTTCTTAATAATTGAGACGAACATAAAAATGTGTGTGTTCATTCATTTGACCGGTAAAATATAAACGAAGGAACGAACACGAAAAAGCCATGTGCGTGTTCATTCAGTGCAGTTACAGCCCTGTATACTTATAATGATAATAAGTGAATGACAAGCGAACAATTTGTTTGTTATCCATAATGTAATGCAGAAAGTTTCTAACAAACCAGCAGCCACCAAGAAAGTGGTATTCAGAACTATCAAGCTCTTTCTGTTAGGTTTGATTCTGCAAGGTACTCCTTTTTCCTATTTATGCATCGAAATTGCATATGGATTACATGAGTTTATTTTGGAATTGGTTAGGATAGAAGCTAGTACAAACGGTTTATATGGTTCACACAGTTTGAGATAAGTGAAGAACTTAGCTTGTTGAGTTAATTTTGCATTTGATATGTTTTCAACATGATCAATGATGTTTAGAGTTTGTTGTCAGAGTTTAGTTCATACGTTGTTATGTACTGAGTTGAATTTGAAACTCATTGTTTATATTCCTCCAGGTGGATACTTCCATGGGCGTGATGATCTAACTTATGGAGTCGATCTCAACCAGATACGGTGGATGGGTGTATTACAGGTATCTCATAAGCACGGTGTAAATATACTAATGAGTTGAAAGTGCTCTAGAGAAAGTGAATATTACAAGATTATAAAAGGGATGATTAAGGACAGTTTGAGGATATGGAATTGATATCATGGCCTGAATGCAGATAATATATTGATTAGTTTATTTACAGCCTTATATTGGCATAAAATATTCGAGTATAGCATTTAGATAGAGAAGTTCTTCTTTGGTTGAAGGTGGAGAGGGTTACAGACTTACAGCCAAAAGATAATAATATTTCCTAATGTGCCTGCGTTGAATATTCTTACCTCACTGCTCCGACTACCACTAAATCACTTATTGTAATTCATGATATACAGAGGATTTCAATTGGATATTTTCTGGCTTCAATAACTGAGATCTGGTGTGTTAACACTAATGAAGTCAATTCATGCATAGCATTTGCAAAGAAATACTATGTTCAGTGGTAAGTTGAATTTTCAGATGTAATCTTTGTAATATGCTCTAATAGACTACAACTAATGATTAAGTTTTTCTAGCCAGCAATCCGAGGTCATATAAAGTTACTGTTATTTGAAAAATGAAATGTTACATGGGCCTATTAACATTGGAAATGTGTGTAGAAAATACAAGTCTTTTAGTGTGGTTTAATAATTTGGTACACATTTCTCATTTTCACATGCTAATCATTTTCTTATTTTCCAGGGTGGTTATGTTCGTACTAGGTGTAATATATATGTCATTATTGTATGGTCTTTACGTCCCAGACTGGGGCTTTGATGTTGTGACCACGAACTCCTTGTTATCAGTACCAAAATCTGGGAATGAGACTCAAATTGTGAGTATTATACTGTTCCAAGACAATCATCTGTTTTATGACTTCAATAATCTAAATTTACATTACCAATATAATTTGATAGGTACACTGTGGAGTGAGGGGCAGTCTAGAACCTTCCTGCAATGCAGTTGGCCTTATCGATCGTCTTCTCCTTGGTGAAAGTCATCTATATCAACGTCCTGTATACAAGAGAACAGAGGTCCTCCTCTGCTCCTGCTAACAAACATGTCCTACCTGTTGTGAGCTCTTGCTGTTATTGCTCTTTGTGCAGCTGACTTATTAAGTGCTTATAGGAATGCAGTATCAATTCTCCAGATTATGGACCCCTACCACCAAATGCCCCTTCTTGGTGCCTTGCTCCGTTTGATCCAGAAGGCCTGTTAAGGTTGGTTTTGTTTAAATTTCTGATTGAAACAGCAGATCTGTGAGAATTGATTCCCGTGCTGTTTTATGCTTCACACTCTAACTAATGTTGAAACGATGATTATATATCGTTTTGTTAGAAGATAATTTTTATGCATATATTTTCAGTTCGTTAATGGCCGCAGTCACTTGTTTCTTGGGTTTGCAGTATGGACATATTATCGTGCATTATAAGGTACAATATGATGCTTCTTGTAACTTGCAGTACACTTATGCCAATTGCCAAAACTGAACTGCTATGTTGTTCAGTTTTATCATTATACTTTAAAGTTATCTTCTTTATTCTTTATTTTAGGGTCATATGCAGAGGATTATTATATGGTTGGTTTGCTCTTCCTCTCTGCTTATGTTGGGATACGTGTCAATGGTCATAGGTGTATTTTCTTACTTCAAAATTTTTTGAAAGGAAGTGGCTCATACTTTCAATTAGTAATATTTCGTTCTGCGCGATCTCTTTCAGGTAACCCTTTATCAAAACCATTATACACATTTAGCTACATGTGCATCACAGCAGGAGCATCAGGCTTTCTCTTAATTGCTATGTTTTACATAGTAAGTCATAATACAAGCTAGATTGCAAAATAAAACCATAAGTTACTGTAACTGCAATCATTTTAAAGACTTATGTGCTTATCTTCGCATATAGGTCGATGTTGTCCATATCCAAAAACCTACGATGTTGTTTCAATGGATGGGAATGAATGCGCTCATTGTTTACGCTTTAGCTGCTTGTGACATATTTCCAGCAGCTTTACAAGGTGTCTATTGGCGTTCTCCTGAAAACAACTTGGTAATTTTCATCTTTCATTTATATTCATGACGTTTTAGCACAAAAGTTACAAATCTTAATTTGGTTTAATCTTGAAAGTAAAATATGCAACTTCAGAATATATGTACAACATTTTGTGTGCAGGTTAATGCTACAGAGTTGCTGTTTGAGTCTGCACTTCACTCTGACAAGTGGGGCAAGTTGGCATTTGTGCTTTTGGAAATTATATTCTGGGGTCTAGTTGCAGGATTCCTTCATATCAAAGGGATTTACTTTAAACTATAAATATGCCAAAATCTTCTCCCCATGTAATTATCAACTTTTTTAATTGCTCACCTTTGTCTTTTTGTCTTTCTTTTTGGCTTTTTTTTCTTCCTTTTTTCAATGTGGTTAGCGTGCACATTATGACCTTAGTACAGTAACATTTTTACTTTATTTAAAAAAAACTTTTCTGCGTAACCTCTATCAAACCATCTGTTGCTTCTAATATGTTTATTGCATAACCTCGCGTGTTAGTCACCTGTAAATGCATCGTTTAGTTTTGTGATACGATAATGACGAGTGTGTCATCTTCTGAGCTTGCATCAAGTCATCATTGACTTTGATATCATTTTGGAGGTACAACCTTTATGGCTTTATCAAATAGAGGGAACAAAAACATACTCTATGAAATATCAACCGATAACAAAAACATATGTATATCCCCGGAGGCCGGATACATTAAAATGGACCAAGGCCCAATACTTGAGGCCCAAGATATTAGGCCCAATGTTATCACTGCAGCCCTAAAGCAAAACAACCAACTGCCATGTGTTCGATATACAAAAGATCGTGAACTTAAGTAGCCCTTTTTATTTTTTATTTTAATTTAATTTAATTCTAATTCTAATATTAATTTTTATGAAGTGTTAAATCTTCTGTTTTGTTCGTATTCGCTTTAATTTCACACACACTCGCAATTTCCGTTGATAATTTTCAATTTGTGGTGCGAAATTTGAAAATGAGAGTGGAAAAGGTTGCGGAATCATCATTATCATCAACTAGTGTTATACCAGAAACTGAATCTGTAAATCCTGTATCTATATCTACATCATCATCTGTATCTATATCTGTATCTCCAGCGTCATCATCAACAACTGTAGCGTCGCCAAGTGGTAAACGAACTAGAGATCCTGAAGATGAGGTTTACGTTGATAATCTTCACTCTCATAAACGTTATCTCAGCGAGGTATTTTTTATTTATCTATTTAATTTAAATTTTGGAGAATTTTATAATTTGATTTTCCGTACGGTAAAATTGAGAACATATGGAATTTGATTGGTTGATACTTTTAAGTAAATACGGAGTGATTGTTTTTATTTAAGAAAAAGTTGTGGAAGTTTTGGTTATTACACAATTTGTTGGCTAAATTGAAGAAAGTCAGTAATAACATATTTATTATTACGGAGTATTATTCTTTTATATTATTTTTATTTTATGTAATTTTTATTGTTTGTAATATTTTAAGGAGTTGGGGTGGTTGAATCATGAATTTCTGTTTGGGGCTTTTATAGGGTGTTTGGATGTATGCTTGAAGTGATTATATTGACTTGAAATAGTAATTATTTGTTTCGGGAATGTTTGGCAAAATTGCTTTTGAATGTGATTTATCTGTTATTTAGGGTCAAATTAGTTAGATTTTGAGAAGTATGTAAGTAGAGTCGTATAAAATCATAGTGGTTGAGATAGATGTTAAGCTATCTAACTATCTCCGGAGTTAATCAATTAAATTTTTTCGTCACTGTGGAAAAACACACATAAAGACAAGGGGGTGTTTGGCTTAGCTTATGAGATTGACCTCATGTTTATGCTTAAAAAACTCGTTTAAAAAGCTCCATCCCATTGGCTTCACAAAACTGGGTTTATCATATCCTAAATAAGCTAAAAAGTCAAAATGTGTTTGGCAACTAAAAATGGCTTGTTGCTTTTAGATAATGCAATAGGCTAAAAAGCCATGTGAAAATGTACTAATTGAAACACCAAGTACTAAGCTATTGCTTATTGCTTATAAGCAATAAGCAATTAAGGTAGAAAATTGAAGCTTATTTTGAGCCTCCTCGCAGATAAGCTCCATAAAATGGGCTTGTTGAAACACTAATAGGGGAGCTTATTAGGTAGAAATAAGTTATAATAATAGGGTTAACTTGGTTTAATTCTCAAAGTTTCAACTTTTTTTCGTTTTAACCATTCAAGTGTTTTTCTCATTATTTAATCCTTCAAGTTTCAAAATTTTGGTGGTTTAACCCTTTAAGAGGATAATTCACTCTTTATACTTCCAAAGTTTAATGGTTTAATCACTAAAGTTTACTTTTCATAACGATTTTGCCCTTTTGACTTTTTTAATTTAATCATCGAACTTTCAAAAGTGTAATGGTTCAACCCTTTGAAGGGTTCAACCCTAATAAGTCAACGCAAACTTGAAGGATTAAATCATGAGAACAAAACTTGAATAGTTAAAACGGAAAAAAGTTGAAACTTTGAGGATTGAACCATTATTAACCCATAATAATAAGCATACCCAAAACACCCCTCAAGGAAATTGGCCAGTATGCTTCATACGAAAGTTGATAGTGTTTAACAGAGAGGGTAAGGAACATTGTAGTTTGGTATGCCATTTCAAACAAACTAAGATATTGGAATGTTGTAGATAATGGCTTCGAGCTTAAATGGACTTTCAGTTGGAGACCCCCTACCTGAAAACCTCATGGATTCTCCGGCAAGATCCGACAGCATGTTTTATTCAAGGTAAAAAGCTCGTTCTTTTACCAATGCAGTTATCTTTCCTACTAGATTATAGATTACATTGGTGCAAATTAAAAATGGTGATTTTGATCTGAACTTTTCTGAAGTACATTACATAAATTTCAATTTATGCTTGTTTTGTCGAATTGTGGAAAGTGTGAATCCGTTGTGATCATCATCGTGTGCTTACTCCTTGAGCTGTATTACAGTTAGTTTGTGTTTTGGCCCAAGTTTTACTTTCGGAAGTAGAATTATCAAAGGCGGGTATATAAAGATATGAGAAAAGTCGGAGTTTCTGTCAAATTGTTTTTGCACACAGGTGACATATCATTGAAATAATTTTGACATACTTTTATTGAATCCACATCAGGTCCCTGCAAATTAGGCTTTCAAACTCTATGGCCATTTAATAAGTTTACCCTTTTCTACTGTGAAAAGAACGACGAATATCAAAATATAAAAATCTAATGCAAGCTCTGGTAACAACTAAGGGAATAGGGTATATTATGTCTGATGTACATATTCATTAATTAGCCATTTAGCAGTGGTATTGGGTTTTTTGGTTTATTATTAAAAGATTTGTGAACATTGAGTGTTGGTCCTAATTTCAGGGATGAACTGCCATTGCAGTATTCACCAATGTCAGAAGACTTCGATGAATGTAGATACTACGAGAGCAATGCATGTTCACCATCCCCATCCCTTCCTGATAGCCAACCGACTAGCCCAGTTTCTCCATATCGGTTCCAAAGACTCGCTGCAAGTACATTCTCACCTGGACCATCTTACCCTTGTGCACCAGCCGTGACACCTTCACAGGCAAGACAACGTGGGTCCGAACCAGAGGGTCGGTTTCCATCGTCCCCTAGTGACATATGCCACTCTGCCGACCTAAGGAGAGCTGCATTGATGCGATCTGTGCAAATGAGGACTCAGCCTATGGGTTCATCTCAGTACGATACATCGTTTAGCCCAATTCAAGAGACGGTGCAACCATGCCCATTTATCAAGTCTTTGGTTCAGGATGTTGATAGTGAGTGTCCCATTCATGAAAAATCTTGTAGGGCATTGAGCATGAATATAAAAGGAGATGATGAGGCCACTGATTAATAATATCTCTTGTATTTTCTTTTCATCTCATGGGTTAACAATATCATGCTTGCATCTAACAACCATTATCTCAAATGGTTTAATTTTAAGTATAATGATCAAAACATAATCAACACCATTGTCATTTATTTTAAATTTTTATATGTTTAAATATAAAATGATCAAATGCTTAAAACAATATTTATTAATGGGAGTTGATATATACAACAAATAAATTACTCCATACAACAAACTGTACAATTATTAAAGCTCGCAGTACAAACATTGTGAAGCATAAAATTGGTGTCCGAATTAAAAAAATTTGTTGTATTTATCACCTCCTTTATTGATATATACTACACATGTGACAAAACTTGTCACTTTCTCTTCTACTTTTATTAATGGATTAAGCCCATAATCTAACAAGAAAAAGCTAATGGGTTCAATAATAATACACAACTTAAACGGTAGGGTTTATCCGTTTATGTATTTATCTTGTTTTATATTAGCTAACCTAGAGAAGACCAAGTATATGCATGCATAAATACCCTTTGTGGCAGTAATGCCAAATGTCGTAAGAATTCGTTTTTCTTAATCGAGTTGATTAGTCAACTAATCAACAAGGATGATTTGTCTTTGACGTAAGCAACATCTTACAAGTTGTTGGAACTGATCGATCAAAATCAGATGTTGCCTATATTGGTTAACTAATTCTTCTATTAGGTGGCTAGTTAAGTTGGAATTAAAAGTTGTAGCTGAAATCTCATACGAAGTATTGAATCTTAAGACTCTGCGTCACTAACAATTCTCCATACACCATATTAATTGTGTTTTACACTGTAAAATATAATTAGTGCCATAATAGTGTACGAAGAATTTTTGATGATTTACAATTATTATCTTAAATGTTTTGTTACTAATGGTTGGGCTCATTGATTTAGAAGCCCACAGTTGACTTTTACGAAAGGATGATGTAAATTGTATGCAAAAAGTCTTTATTAATTAGTCAATTTCTAAATTAGTGGATTCATTTATATATAGCAGAAGCATTGTAAATTTGAATAAAACATCGTTATTACAAAAAGTATGGAATGGTGTTCAAAGTCATAGTACTAAGACGGTTCCCAACCCTTCCGTCGGTTTGCTCGTCACTTGCAACCGACGAAGTGACGGGGTTGGCACGGATCCGTCGGTTCTCGTCGGTTGCCATACGTCACTTTCCCTCGTCACAATACCGACGACTTCCGTCGGTTTTTTTTTTGTTTTTTTTTTGTTTTGTGTGTATAATATTAAAGGGAAATTGGTAAATGCGGGTCCCAAAAAATGAAGTGACGGAGTAGGAATGGGAGTGGTCAGTCAGTTTCAGTCGGTTTCAGTCGGTTTCTGTCAGTTTTTTAAAAAATCTGACGTGGCGCTGACGTGGCTTCGTCAGTTTCAGTCAGTTGATTTTTGGGTTAGGAATTGCCTAATTAACAATGTTTTCGGATTAAAACTCGTGAGGAAAAGACAATAAGAGGTAGCTATTCGCCTTCTTTCGATAGTAGTTCTCTCTCTCCTTTCTTTCCATAGCTCGTTTGCTTTTCTGTGGCTTGCTTTTCTAAATTGCATTTTGGCTAGCGGTAATGTAATCGGGATTTTTTTTTATATATAAAAAATACTATAAAAGCAAGAGATGGAAAGTTTTGTTCTAAATTCTGACGTATTCCATGAGATCTAGAAGCACATCTGCAACTTTATCTCTGTGTATTTCCCTTTTTTACTGCTTTCAAAGGGGAATGAAGACCTTCCTTAGAAGTTGTCGCTCAACCGAAAGGATATAATACATACAAAACCTTAACTTCGCGGACTTTCCGAGGTATAATCATCGCCACGACATTAGTGGCTTAGCTCTTATAGAATTGAAAAGAAGAAAACAAGAAAAGAAAAAAGTGTGTATTTTAGTTGAATAAAAAAGTTGAAGGATTGCTTCCTTCCTAATCATACCTAGGGATGGCAATGGATCGGATATGGATCGGATGATGCCATATCCACATTCATATCCAGTTAAATATTTTCGTCCACATCCATATCCATTAAATTTCAATTCATCCATCCATATCCATATCCGATGGATTAGGCGGGTTAATGGATGCCCGTTGGATATTCAAAAATGTTAAAAAAAATTTCCTAATATGAAATGAAACCACAAAATATTGTAACCAAAAAAATCTATATAACATTACATAAGGAAATATAGTCACAAGAGCATTTGATCGTTGTCTTTAATGAAGCTTAATTTGTTACAATCACAAGTAAACATATATTTTGACAAATGTAAATGTGTAATCTCTATGTTTATCTGTAACACCTGCATAATTAGGATAATTAATTATGCCTAATTGTTTGTAACTAGTTGTAATTAGTATGTAATAGGACTAATTACAGGCTCTATTTGTATATATATATATAAGATGATTTATATATATATGTGTGTACTTACGCGATTTGGATAAATCGTACGAATTAACCGGACGGAGTCCGACACGGTTATTTGGACGTTGGTGACAGAAAATTTACTTAAATAATGGGAATGTATTTTGTTATGTAAAATACGCAACCGAACGAGCATTATTTATATATTATCGCGACGACATTTTAACTAACGCAACAAAACGTAATAAACGCGACTTAATAATTTAAATATTGCGACAGTTGTTTTTACTATTAAGTTCAAAGTATTTTTATTTAAATACTCCAGTTATATAAACGTTTTGTTAAATATTAAAAACTAGTGATTAACCGATTAGGACACGGAGTAAATACCGTGTTTTGAGGGATGTTTTCCCCTCCCTTGCCCTTGGATCAGCCAACCCCAACCCCCACCCACTTCTCCCTCTTTCATTTTCATTATCACCAAAACACACACAAACCAAACCCTCTCAACCTCAATTCACACCCAAATTTCGGAGTACAAACCGACCCACAAAAATTACATATTCGGAATCACCATCACGAGTGGAGCAAGAATATCAAGATCGTTTTCACCATTTCATCCTCCATTTAGCTCGATTTGCAAAAGTAAGAAATTCCTAAAATCTTAGATCTATTCCAAATTGGTGTAATGTTTTGATGTTTTGATGTGTACACAACTTAGATATAACCTAATACATGAAGAATACACGATTTTATAGCTCAAAAATGGGTTAGATTTGCGTTTTTGGTCGAAAATTCTTGAAACCCGAAAGTTTCTGGGCTGGTGTTCATACATGCGACACAAGCCTTGTGTCGCATGCTGTGTCGCATAAACCCGTTTGTGTCGCACCTTGTGTCGTACCAATCCTTTAGTGTCGTAACCTTTGCGACACAATATTGTGTCGCACTCTATGTCGCATACTATGTCGTATTTAATACGACACAACCGTTCTGTCGCTATTGAATTAGCATCGCAAGCTTTTTGCGACACAACCACTGTGTCGCAGAGCTCTTGTGTCGCACTTTATGCGACACAACCACTGTGTCGCATACCAAACTTTAGTGTCGCAGATTGTGTCGCAAAAACACAGAAAACCAGAATTTTAAAGTCAAAGTTACTGTACAAAAAAGTCAAATTTTACTGTAGCAGTACTGTAGCAAATCTACTGTAGCAAAGTCAACATTTTAGAATTTTTGCTACAAACCGTCACCAACGGGCCAAACATGTTTTCCAACAAACAAACAATTACAAACATACGGACAAACACTGGATATACTAGTTGTGTACATCTAAACGAAACGTCTCGTGAGACGCATACTTACATAACTTCATATGATTAGGCATTTGAAGGTTACGGGTTCAGATAACCTACTTGCTTTACTTACTACTTGCTAATTGCAACTGATTACTACAAGACTCAGGTGAGTCTTACGGCCCCACTTTTACTGTTTTATCTTATTGGGGGAGATACATGCTACTACTATTTTCCTTGAACACAAGTACTAAACTGTTTACTATACCAAATGGAATTGCATGAGTTTACTTACAAACAGAAGTCTCTCCATCATATATCGTTAGTTATGGACTTAAGCGCGAACACTAGTTAATGGATCCATTAGGGAAATGACCCTCCCCACCCGGGGCAGTAGCGCTGCCACGTACTGATTTACACGTAGAAACGGGTGACTACTTATTCGTTACTGATGCTTGCTCAACTACGAGCATGTCACGGGAGCAAACTTATTACTTACGGGTTAAGCTTCGATTATGAGCCTCATGGCAACGGTATAAACTTACCTACTTACATTTGCGGGATTGCAAATACTGGTTTACGATTTCTGGATTGAAATTGCTGATTTTACGCCTGCGGGCATTACTGATGAAATCTCGTGTTCAAAGCTGATATTACTTACAAACCTGTGAGATTCACCAACCTTTTGGTTGACACTTTTTAGCATGTTTCTCAGGTACCCGGATGGAGTAGGATTACTCCAGGATTTTAGCTAGAGTCGCATGATTTCAACACAACTGCATTAACGGAGATTCTTAGCATTATCTTTTGTATATTACGATTATGTAATAGAATCTCCCGCTATACGCGTGGACTCTAGGGGAAACTACATTTTGTATACGAAAACACTAAGTTTTCAAACATTATATCTATGGAATGTAACTAATTTACAAACGTTGCATATAGATGTCGTTTTCTTTATCTTTGTGCTGTGATATTTGATTAGTAACACCCCAAACTATGCTTCCGCAAAACAGTGAATTTCGGGGGTGTTACAGATTGGTATCAGAGCCTAAGGTTATAGTGAACTAGGTTGCATTTAGTGGGCCTAGACTATGACCGTTAGGCAGTATTCTCTTATTAGACATGACTGGTTCAGGAATTACAGCATACGAATTTAATTTAACATAGCCTGATCAACTATGTACAATTAAGGAAAGATGATGTAAGGTCTGAAATGAATATGTTGAACGGGGATACGTTAGTTGACTCTGACCACGAGAGAACCGGACCATTACTTGATACGTGCTAGACACTAGGCTGGATATGATATATGTATATATATATTAGCCTCATCTTACTTACACTCTGCCACAGGAATGGCAAACATACCACCTAATCCGTCACACTCTCACTCACATGGGTCACGGAACCCACGAGTAGCCAGGAGGAACACAAGGTCGCCTCGAAACAGCCCTTATCCTGTACATAACTCTCAGAACTCGGCACATCTCACGTTGCCAGTATTGGCTACGCAATTCCGCCGTCGAGAGCAAAGACTCGAAAATCTTGAACTGGAACAACACCGAATGACCTACCTGCTTCGTCAAGCTCTTGACCACATATCACAACTCCAGAGAGAACAAGAAGATACCGGCCTCTCTGTAAGCATAATCCAGGATTCAATGACCGCCGAATTAGGTGCGGATGAACTTGTAAGAAACCGACTAGAGGAATGTGAACATCGTTCACAGGAGACTGAGGATCACTCTCGTGTACTAGCACAACGACTGGCCTTAGTTGAAGACAATGCCAGGCAAACCAACAGGCTGGCAGAAACCGTGGACCGCCTTGTCGCGCTGATGGAACAAATTAATCTACATTAAGACTAGTGTAGTCTTTGTCTTGTAATCCATCTCGTAATCTAATGACTATCTAGCACTACTCTATAAACTAGTCGGATGTAACAATTCCCGACACCTTTTGTAATATCTCTGTAGGATGTAACCTTTGAACTCGCGTTATCCATCAAATATTCCTTGTTATTTCAACTCATATAAATTGTCATTTACCATATGATGTTATGTATTACTGCTTTTATACATGTACATCTGTGACAATTACAAGCTCCTACAAAATCTCATGTATCTTCATTTCTTTTATTGAAGAATCATGCCGCCAAAGACAAGACCATATACCGATGCCCAGATTACCTCCCTTATAACCCAGGCTGTTACTGAAGCCTTGGCTCGGAATACTCCACCAAGTTCCACGAGGAACAGCGATGCCGCTGAAACCTCTGCTGCTAAACCTTGTTCTTACAAGGACTTCCAGAACTGCAAACCTCTAAACTTTGCAGGTACCGAGGGAGCTATCGGTCTAGTACGCTGGATCGAGAAAGTTGAGTCTGTATTTCTTATCTGCAACTGTGCGGAGGGAGATAAGGTTAAGTTCTCCGTTAGTACTTTTACTGACACCGCACTCACCTGGTGGAACACTTATGCCCAGACTGTGAGTGTTGCTACTGCTTACCAACTCCCATGGGAGGAGTTGAAAGAAATGTTGAGGGGCGAGTACTGCCCCAGGGATGAATTGAAACAACTGGAAATGGAATTCTGGAACCACAAGATGCAGGGTGATGATATCACCGGATACACCAACCGTTTCCATCAACTGGCACTCCTGTGCCCAACCATGGTCGATCCTGAGTACAAGAGGATCGAGAAATTCGTCGATGGACTTCCCGAGAGACTACAAGACCTGGTGACTTCATCCAAACCGGGTACTATTCAGAGCGCCATCCGTATGGCCCATGAACTAACGGCAAATTCTGTCCGCCGTGGCACAACTTCAACCCCATCTGCAAACAACAAACGCAAATGGGAGCTCATCCAACCAAACCTCCAACAAAAAGCCTGAGTACATTAAGGCTTATTCATCCGGAACCTCGGAGAAGAAAGGGTACAGCGGGAGCAGACCCTACTGTCCCAAATGCAACCGCCACCATGACGGTTCTTGCCCTTGCTCCAACTGCAAACGGTTCGGGCACCTAGCCAAGGATTGCCGAACCAACATTTCTACCCCCAACACCAACGCACCAAAGGCCTGCTTTGGGTGCGGAAATTCAGGGCACTTCAAGAAAGATTGCCCAAAGCTGAAAAATAACAACAACCCTGCTCGCGGTAGAGCATTCGTTATCAAGGCTGGGGAAGCCAGACAAGACCCGAATGTCGTGACGGGTACGTTCCTTCTCAACGACCTTACTGCTTCTGTATTATTTGATACCGGTGCCGATTGAAGCTTCATTTCTGAGAAATTTAGCCCTTTACTTGATATAACTCCCACTGCCTTAGGTGCTAAATACATTGTAGAATTAGCTAACGGCAAACTGATTGAGACTGATAGCATCATACCCAACTGTACACTTAACCTCACGAACGAAACGTTTCCCATTGATTTAATCCCTGTCGAGATCGGCAGCTTCGACATTATTGTCGGTATGGATTGGTTATCCAAGCACCGAGCTGAAATCATCTGCCATGATAAACTCGTTCGCATACCTCTTGTCTCCGGTGGAACCTTAGTCCTACAAGGGGAGACCGGCATACGAAATCTGAATATTGTCTCCTGTCTGAAAACTAGAAAATACCTACGAAAAGGGTATCAAGCCATCCTTGCACATGTAACGGAGAAGAAGTCGAAGGAGAAGCGACTTGAGGATGTTCCGATCGTGCGGGATTTCCCGGAAGTCTTTCCTGAAGACTTGCCCGGACTTCCGCCACCTAGACAAGTTGAATTTCAAATCGAACTTGTGCCCGGAGCGGCACCCGTGGCACGAGCCCCTTACCGTTTAGCACCATCCGAAATGCAGGAGTTGTCTAACCAACTACAGGAACTCCTGGACAGAGGATTCATTCGACCAAGTTCCTCGCCTTGGGGAGCTCCGGTCTTATTCGTGAAAAAGAAAGATGGATCTTTCCGCATGTGTATCGATTACCGAGAGCTGAATAAGCTAACCATAAAGAATCGGTATCCACTTCCCAGAATCGATGACCTATTTGACCAACTCCAGGGATCGAGTGTTTACTCAAAGATTGATCTACGGTCGGGTTATCATCAACTCCGAGTCCGTGACAATGATATCCCAAAGACAGCTTTCCGAACTCGTTATGGGCATTACGAATTCCAAGTGATGCCATTCGGGTTGACCAACGCACCGGCCGTATTCATGGACCTTATGAATCGGGTGTGCAAACCATATCTTGACAAATTCGTCATTGTGTTCATCGATGATATCTTGATTTACTCTCGCAACGAGCAGGAACATGCTCAACATCTGAAAACCATTCTAAGACTCCTGAAACACGAAGAGTTATATGCCAAATTCTCTAAGTGTGAGTTCTGGATTCGAACCGTTCAATTCCTCGGGCACGTGATTGACAGCCAAGGAATTCATGTTGATCCCGCCAAGATTGAAGCAATCAAGGGCTGGGAGTCACCGACCACTCCAACCGAAGTGAGACAATTCTTAGGTCTTGCTGGTTACTACCGCCGATTCATCGAAAACTTTTCAAGAATAGCTGTTCCCCTAACCACACTGACTCAGAAAGATAAGAAGTTCGATTGGACTGATAAACAAGAGTCAGCCTTCCAGCTATTGAAAAACAAACTTTGCAGTGCACCAATCTTGTCCTTACCCGAGGGCACCGACGACTTCGTAGTTTACTGCGATGCCTCACACCAAGGACTTGGTTGTGTGTTGATGCAACGAGAAAAAGTCATTGCCTATGCCTCACGACAACTAAAAATTCACGAGAAAAACTATACGACCCACGACCTCGAGTTAGGTGCTGTGGTCTTCGCATTGAAAATCTGGAGACATTATCTCTACGGTACGAAAAGCACCATCTTCACCGATCACAAAAGTCTCCAACACATATTCGATCAGAAAGATCTAAACATGAGACAACGTCGCTGGGTTGAGTTACTTAGTGACTATGACTGCGAGATCAAATACCATCCGGGCAAGGCTAACGTAGTTGCCGATGCCTTAAGCCGAAAGGAACGAGCGAAACCCCTTCGAGTTCGAGCACTTTCTATGACAATTCTTAACGAGCTCCCTGCTCAAATCCTTACCGCTCAACTTGAAGCACTCAACGATGAAAACTTGAAAAATGAAGCCTTGCGAGGCTTGGATAAACAATTCGAAATCAAACCCGATGGAACTCGATACTTCTCTAACCGGGTGTGGTTACCCAAATTCGGAAACTTGCGAGATTTGGTGATGGCTGAAGCTCACAAATCTCGATACTCTATACATCCTGGTTCTGATAAGATGTATCATGACGTCAAAGGGTTGTATTGGTGGCCTAACATGAAAGCTGACATCGCCTTGTACGTCAGTAAATGCCTAACCTGTTCCAAAGTCAAGGCCGAACACCAAAGACCCTCGGGGTTGCTCCAACAACCTGAAATTCCGCAATGGAAATGGGAACAGATTTCCATGGACTTTATTACCAAACTACCAAAAACTTCGAATGGTTGCGATACCATTTGGGTGATCGTGGACCGTCTCACGAAATCTGCTCATTTTCTGGCCATCAAGGAAACCGACAAGATGGAGCGTCTGACTCGCATCTACATCAAAGAAATCATCTCGCGACACGGTGTACCTATCTCGATCATCTCGGATAGGGACAGCCGTTTTACTTCTAACTTTTGGCAATCATTACAGAAATCTCTTGGTACTCGTCTGGATATGAGTACTGCTTATCACCCGCAAACCGATGGCCAAAGCGAACGAACTATTCAAACACTGGAGGATATGCTACGAGCCTGCGTAGTTGACTTCGGTACTTCTTGGGAAAATCACTTACCGTTGTGCGAGTTCTCGTACAACAACAGTTACCATACCAGCATAAAGGCTGCACCCTTCGAGGCACTTTACGGGCGTAAATGCCGATCACCGATCTGTTGGACTGAGTTAGGAGATTCCCAACTCACGGGTCCAGATATCATTCAAGAAACTACTGAGAAAATCGTTGGTATTCAAAACCGGCTGAAAGCCGCACGTGATCGTCAGAAAAGCTATGCTGACGTGAGACGCAAACACCTTGAGTTCCAGGTAGGGGACAAGGTACTTCTTAAAGTGGCACCGTGGAAGGGTGTCATTCGATTCGGAAAACGAGGCAAACTAAATCCTAGATACATCGGACCATTCGAAATCCTTGAAAAGATTGGTCCAGTGGCATACCGCCTGCAACTTCCTGCTGAACTTAGCAGCGTACACAACACATTCCACATTTCTAACTTGAAGAAATGTCTGTCTGACGAGACACTGATTATACCGCTCGACGAAATTCAAATCGATGATAAACTTCATTTTGTCGAGGAACCTATGGAAATCATGGACCGTGAGGTCAAACGATTGAAACAGAGTCGTATTCCCATCGTAAAGGTCAGGTGGAATTCTAGGCGCGGCCTTGAGTTCACCTGGGAACGGGAAGACCAAATACGACAGAAATACCCACATCTCTTCCCAGATAACGCACCGTCCGTGCACTCAAGCTAATTTCGGGACGAAATTTATTTAACAAGGGGAGAATGTAACACCTGCATAATTAGGATAATTAATTATGCCTAATTGTTTGTAACTAGTTGTAATTAGTATGTAATAGGACTAATTACAGGCTCTATTTGTATATATATATATATAAGATGATTTATATATATATGTGTGTACTTACGCGATTTGGATAAATCGTACGAATTAACCGGACGGAGTCCGACACGGTTATTTGGACGTTGGTGACAGAAAATTTACTTAAATAATGGGAATGTATTTTGTTATGTAAAATACGCAACCGAACGAGCATTATTTATATATTATCGCGACGACATTTTAACTAACGCAACAAAACGTAATAAACGCGACTTAATAATTTAAATATTGCGACAGTTGTTTTTACTATTAAGTTCAAAGTATTTTTATTTAAATACTCCAGTTATATAAACGTTTTGTTAAATATTAAAAACTAGTGATTAACCGATTAGGACACGGAGTAAATACCGTATTTTGAGGGATGTTTTCCCCTCCCTTGCCCTTGGATCAGCCAACCCCAACCCCCACCCACTTCTCCCTCTTTCATTTTCATTATCACCAAAACACACACAAACCAAACCCTCTCAACCTCAATTCACACCCAAATTTCGGAGTACAAACCGACCCACAAAAATTACATATTCGGAATCACCATCACGAGTGGAGCAAGAATATCAAGATCGTTTTCACCATTTCATCCTCCATTTAGCTCGATTTGCAAAAGTAAGAAATTCCTAAAATCTTAGATCTATTCCAAATTGGTGTAATGTTTTGATGTTTTGATGTGTACACAACTTAGATATAACCTAATACATGAAGAATACACGATTTTATAGCTCAAAAATGGGTTAGATTTGCGTTTTTGGTCGAAAATTCTTGAAACCCGAAAGTTTCTGGGCTGGTGTTCATACATGCGACACAAGCCTTGTGTCGCATGCTGTGTCGCATAAACCCGTTTGTGTCGCACCTTGTGTCGTACCAATCCTTTAGTGTCGTAACCTTTGCGACACAATATTGTGTCGCACTCTATGTCGCATACTATGTCGTATTTAATACGACACAACCGTTCTGTCGCTATTGAATTAGCATCGCAAGCTTTTTGCGACACAACCACTGTGTCGCAGAGCTCTTGTGTCGCACTTTATGCGACACAACCACTGTGTCGCATACCAAACTTTAGTGTCGCAGATTGTGTCGCAAAAACACAGAAAACCAGAATTTTAAAGTCAAAGTTACTGTACAAAAAAGTCAAATTTTACTGTAGCAGTACTGTAGCAAATCTACTGTAGCAAAGTCAACATTTTAGAATTTTTGCTACAAACCGTCACCAACGGGCCAAACATGTTTTCCAACAAACAAACAATTACAAACATACGGACAAACACTGGATATACTAGTTGTGTACATCTAAACGAAACGTCTCGTGAGACGCATACTTACATAACTTCATATGATTAGGCATTTGAAGGTTACGGGTTCAGATAACCTACTTGCTTTACTTACTACTTGCTAATTGCAACTGATTACTACAAGACTCAGGTGAGTCTTACGGCCCCACTTTTACTGTTTTATCTTATTGGGGGAGATACATGCTACTACTATTTTCCTTGAACACAAGTACTAAACTGTTTACTATACCAAATGGAATTGCATGAGTTTACTTACAAACAGAAGTCTCTCCATCATATATCGTTAGTTATGGACTTAAGCGCGAACACTAGTTAATGGATCCATTAGGGAAATGACCCTCCCCACCCGGGGCAGTAGCGCTGCCACGTACTGATTTACACGTAGAAACGGGTGACTACTTATTCGTTACTGATGCTTGCTCAACTACGAGCATGTCACGGGAGCAAACTTATTACTTACGGGTTAAGCTTCGATTATGAGCCTCATGGCAACGGTATAAACTTACCTACTTACATTTGCGGGATTGCAAATACTGGTTTACGATTTCTGGATTGAAATTGCTGATTTTACGCCTGCGGGCATTACTGATGAAATCTCGTGTTCAAAGCTGATATTACTTACAAACCTGTGAGATTCACCAACCTTTTGGTTGACACTTTTTAGCATGTTTCTCAGGTACCCGGATGGAGTAGGATTACTCCAGGATTTTAGCTAGAGTCGCATGATTTCAACACAACTGCATTAACGGAGATTCTTAGCATTATCTTTTGTATATTACGATTATATAATAGAATCTCCCACTATACGCGTGGACTCTAGGGGAAACTACATTTTGTATACGAAAACACTAAGTTTTCAAACATTATATCTATGGAATGTAACGAATTTACAAACGTTGCATATAGATGTCGTTTTCTTTATCTTTGTGCTGTGATATTTGATTAGTAACACCCCAAACTATGCTTCCGCAAAACAGTGAATTTCGGGGGTGTTACATTATCGGCTAATCCCACAAGTTTTAATTGTCAGCTATCATATATTGTGAGCATTTAGATTTGCTATATAAATCAATAATACAAAAAAAAAAAGTCATCAAGTATACATTATATAACTTAAATTTACGACTTTATATAATCAATAACATCATAATAGTTTATGGTTATATGTACGTGGATATGTAAATTTATTTGTATTTATATGTATATGCATATGTGTATGTGTATGTTTATGTATTTCGGGTGATAATGGATATATCCATGGGTGATAGATTATCATCCATATCCGATCCACTAATCATCCACATCCATATCCGTATCCACTATTCATCCATTTAGATCGTCCATATCCACCATTAAGTGGATGGATCGGATGGATATCCGGTGGATCGGGTGACCGTTGCCATCCCTAATCATACCAGATGTGGTTGGAAAATTTTAATTTTGTTACTCTTTTATTTAAAATACTTGAGATAGCTTCTTTCACTTCCTTTCCCTTTCATCTAAAAAACTAGAGAACACTCTAAACAAGCTCAACTGAACCGTGGTAAACGATAATCACGCCATAAAGATCATATGGATCGAAAATTTTGAGAGAGCATATGAGGTTCGTTAACAATTCTACAAAGACATTAAGCAAAATCAATTTATAAAGAATGTGGTGAAAAGTTAGAATAATATGAGAGTGACATGTGTTAGGTTTAACTATTAAGATTAGGAGAGATAAACAACCAATGACTCGATTTCTACTAGCTAAGCTAGGTTTTAAGCCTATACTTCTACACATTTAGCACTAATAACGTTGGGCAGTGCGAGTAGGGGAATGGTGGTCAGTAGTGATGGGCGAGGAGGGCTAAGATAGGTAATCATTGTTGTCGGAGTGTTCGATTTTTGACTTGTTTCACACAAATATTTAATGCATTAAATTTGAATTACGAGTTTAGAAAAGGTATTCGAATTGTGTATTATCAATCCGGCTTTATTCTAGTGGCAGTCAATTCTTCGGCGCAAACGTCCTTGTACACCAGAAAAAGGAGGAGTTTTGTAAAATAGTTCATGACTTTATCCTCGAATCTCTAAGATTTTATGAAAACAACTTGAATATCAATTGAAGAAGGGTTGTATCACAACTTTCTTAATAAAAAAGGACCTCAAATGTGACATTGGTCACGTAAATAGTGTAATCGTACTTTAAATACGGCTCGTGATAATGTATATATATATGTTATTTTGAACCTATTTTGAATTGCATTATGAAATTGACAACAAAGAGTTGTATAACTATTGCATTTAAAAAGCCAGAAAACTTTTAAAATTTGCTTTAGCCCGTTAATACTTGCTTAATGACCAATGTTTTAAAACTCGGTTCTTTAAGCGAACCGGAAAGGTGGCCGATTCCGGTCGAACCGGTTCAACCGGCCGGTCGGACCGGTTCACCATTAAAATAAAAAAAAAATATTTTTTTTTTGTTTTATGCATTTTTCTAAGTATTTTTTAAAAAAAATAATATTTTCTAAGATTTTTTCCCTATTTCCAACAACTATAACATAATAAAGTTATAATAAAAATATAAAAAACAAAAAAAAAAACAAAAAAAAAATCAAAAATCAAAAACCGGTTCAACCGGTTCGTCCAAAACCGGTTCAACCGGAAAAGTCAACGGTCTAACCCGATTCTCAAAATAGTCAAAAACCGGTCCATTCTCACTCGTTCTTTCTTCCGGATCCGGTCGAACCGGCCGGTTCGAACCGGTTTTCAAAACATTGTTAATGACTATAGCTTTATTTTTCGTTATCTAGAAATCCTAAACAACTGCCTTCTAGTAAATTTTTTTTTTTTTTTTTTTTTAATCATAAACATGTTAGAGCCTTAGAGGATGTCGTGTATAGGGTTTAGATTTCAATGCCCGAATATCTTTGTAAATCGTGTTATCACTTTATAAAAATAACAATTCGACTCTATATGTCCTGTTTACACGAATTTTGTTTCAAAATTATGCAAAGAGTTGTAATCTTGATTGAGGTAACAATTTAAGAACATAATTACAAGAAGACTGACTATCTTTATGTCCCACTTCTATGTGAATAGTCCTAAATATATAGAACACCCACTAATAATGAAGTTATGGATTATTAAAACAGCAATTACCGTAAAATCTAAGCATTTACAACCCGTTACAACCCTTCGACTGACACAACAAAACTATTCCAGATTTAACAAAGTGTCATGTGTCAAAAATGCCCCAAAGAGTCAAAACTGTCACCCAATCTGTCTGTTGTCTGCTAAAGAATAATAATTGTTTGCTGATACGTATTAACAAATTCTAAAGAATAATAACAAATTCTTTCAACAATCATCCTTCTCTCACAATAGCTTTGGATAAAAAAAATTGTTATTGACTAAACTCACACAACCTCGTAATACATTTCTATGCCTAATAACTATATCACTTAATTACACTAAACTACTAATAAAACAATTTGCGAAATGAAACTAAGAGATATCATGGAAGAACCCTAGACAACTAGTATTTTAACCCGTGCGTTGCACAGTTAAATGACTGCCATAAAAAACGTTAATATCGTAAACTTTATGCACATAGAAGTTTCATGTGCCATAATGCTATATAACAGTTATGTATTTTTATTAAATCATATACGTAGCAGTTGTGTATATACAACTATAAAATGTATGTGTTTTCTATTCTCTACATGTTTGGATGGATACAAAGTGAAGACGGATAAGGGATTTACGTAGTTTCTTATGAAAATTTTATAATAATGCGTACGTAATGTAGTTAATGTGGGTTTGATGAAAAAATGTAACAAATAAAAGTTTTATTGTTATGTACAAAATAAAATTTTATCAAATTATACATAAGGTAAATAAAAAAAAAATATGCATGTCACACTTAACCCTAATCGATATGTGGCCGTAGGCCGTAGCCCGTAGGGTAATAAAAAGGGTGATGATTTATTACTTCGTATAATGTTTTTACATGTAATGTATGTGTACTCTGAGATATTGAAGTTCCCTTATGTCATCTACCGATCTTGGTGTATCCATTTGGGCCCACACGATACACTGTTATATGAGACATCGAATTGTTGATTTTGAGATAATTGACACACACATATATACATACATTGCAGTGTGAATGTGTAGATAAATGTCGTAAGCACACATTTAGCTAACCTACTAAAGGCATTAATACAATTGAGGTACGTAATAGAAAAACAATATTAATTGATAGATTTCACATATGGATCCATGAACTCAGTTTTCCACCATTTAACTATGGTCAAAATATAAACACCAATATATGAGTGTAGTATAGTATTTATTCTTCATGGATCTCAAGATTCCAAATACAGAGAAGTGCATATCGACAAGTGCATATGATATCAAGCAAGAGAGGTTGTAGTTTATAACATTTTGAGGATATCAAACATGGCTATATTTGCATCCTGGAGCCAATACAAACCCACAATACATATGAATGGTTATTTTAGTTATGCTTTTATCCCTAACACAATATGTAAAATAAAAGAAATGTATCTAAGTACGAAACACGTCAAATCGAAATATGATAGCCCAACTTGCAAAATAATATGGATATTAGGATGATGCTTTTTTTAACGAACAATAATTTTAAACTGCAAGTCCAATATGATGGGTGTAACAACCGCCAAATTAAGACTAGTACTTAGTGCCTAATCATATGTTAATACATGTAATTAGTTCTGTGTTAGGCTAACTAATGTATCGAATTATATATATTGTTGAATATATACGAAAATGTGATTTGATTTAAATCGTACGCAAGTTAAATCGAATGTATTTCGATTCAATTTTATACGGACGTTGGTGACCAATTTTATTAAGTAACTCGGTTATGTTAAAAATATTATCTCAATAATGTTAGAATTACAATTCGTATCTTACAAACAAAACTACACAATTTAAAATATTAAAACGCGCAAACTAAACAAACTTACATTTTATAACGCAAATATAAATTGATTTGTAAAATATTTAAATAAAATATCGCGTAATAATTTGTATTTTGAAACTTATAGTTAAAATGTAAAATAATTATTTAACGTTTAAACGACGGAGTAAACGAACACCGCACGGACCGTAAATACGGAGACTGAAAGTTGAAGGTTAAACCCCCAACTCCCTTTCTCTCTTTCTCATTTCTCACCACACTCTCTCTCTCTTACTCCCTCCTCTCCATTTTTCTCTCAATTCACCAAACACCCTTAATCTCACAAAATCACCAAATAACATAATCAAACGCACTCGTATCATCAATATTTTTAGAGATTCACGACCACCTCGCGACGATCTACATTTCTATCTTTCCGGATTTCCATTTCGGCAATTTGTAAGTTTCCGACAAAATCCCGAAATCTCTCGATTCTTAGTATTTTTCACTTGAAGTTGTTATTATAACTTGTATATGTCCCTTGCTAAGTATAGAACACGATTTCATAGCTTAAAAACGGGTTTGAAATGGGTTTTTGGCCGGAAAATTCTTGACAGCCGGACTTTCTGGGCTGATGTTCTTCCATGCGACACAAGCCTTGTGTCGCATGTTGTGTCGTATTTTACCTGTTGTGTCGCACGTTATGTCGTATTTCGCATGTTATGTCGTACCAAAGAATTAGTGTCGTAAGTTTTGCGACACAACCATTATGTCGTATTCTATGTCGTATTTTCATACGACACAATCACTATGTCGCTGTTGAATCAGCATCTCGCATCTATGCGACACAACCCTTGTGTCGCATAGACATTGTGTCGCATTCCTATGCGACACAACCCTCGTGTCGCATTCCTATGCGACACAACCCTTGTGTCGCATGACAAACTTTTGTGTCGCATATTGTGTCGCAAAACACAGAAAACTCAGATTTTTACTAAGTGTTGAGACTCGAAATTTATCACTCGATTTTACCCAAATTCAGATCCCAGATGCGTTTTTCACCAAAGCAATATAGTAGAAATAAAAAATTTTTGAGCTGACCTGGCATCTCGACCCCAGCCAGGGGCCAGCCCCTTGGACCCCGCCAGGGGCGCTGCCCCCGGACCCCCGTACTTAGATTCCGTAAGCACATTTCTCACCAAGTGTCAAACTTGTATGACTTCAAAACGCTTATATGATACAACTTTTCAAACATAATGGAATATACTTTTCAAGTATAACACTTCGAAATCAATGTGATAACATCAGGACTATCATTACAATTAATCACCAACGGGTCGTACACGTTTTCAAACACTTAACAAATCAACCAAATCGTAGTAATTTGGACATATATAGTTGTATAACAACTACAAGGGTGATCTTTTGAGATACCCAATCATGTTTATAACCATCGCGTGTCGTGGACACCCTCAGGTTACAAGTCTTTGGACTTCATCATTCGGCTAATCAACTTACGTTTATTTAAACGCTTACAGACTCAGGTGAGTCTCATGGCCCCTCTTTTTACTGTTTTACTCAGGGGTGTGATATATTGCTCATTTTTAACATGTGAACGTAAGTACAAACATTTCATATACTACATGAGTTTTTCACAACTAATCATTTAAAGTCCTCCGTCAGCATAGTTGTTAATACGTTGTAGCGTGAATATTAGTATATGGTACCATATAGGATTGACCCTCCTCGTTCGGGTTAGCAAGCACTAACCGGGTAAACGGACGTACTAATATTTGGGAAGACGAATGTTGATTAGGCATTCGTGGAGGCACCTCGCCCGGAATTCTCTATAGGGGACCCGACCCTCGAGTTAAGCTCAACTATGTGCTCATGGCTGTATACACGATTATTATCATTTCATTTGCTGGATGCAAATCATTATTAAATCTTGCGGGTCATACCTTATTACTTGATTTCAAACCTGTGAGCTCACCAGCTTTAGCCGACCCATTTAGCATGTATCGCAGGTACCAAGCAGTAGATTGCTTCGGCTTCAGGACTTTTAGCTCGAGTCAGCATACAGACGATTGAGATTTTCTTGCATTAGTATATTTTGTACAAGTACTTATGTACTGAAATCTCCTTTCATTTAAACTCGAGCTATGTAAAGCTATAAATGTTGTAAACATTTCAATATTAATATATTTTGTTAAAACGACGCATATAGAGTTGTTTACTATATATCTTTGTGCTTTGTTATTGATTAGTAACACCCAAATCGTGCTTCCGCAAATCATTAAATTTGGGGGTGTTACAATGGGTGCATCTTTACATCTCTAGTGATCAACATATTCAAGAAGTTACAAGCTATGAAGCTAATTTAAACACAATGAAAAGAAAAAGTCTGCCTCAAATTGTCATCTTACAATATAGTAGTATAGTACTCTGATGTTATGAACTTATGATAGTAAGTATAGTACTCTGATAAGATAGTAAGGATCAGATCAGTTGATGATATCTTAAAGTAGCTTAAGATAATCTCGGGACCTTTAGACCAAAAGAAACAACAATATTAGTAAACAGCAATATGAAAAGCATTTCTAGTAAACATCAAAGAGAGGTTTCATAACTGAAGTTGAGTTTTATTTTAACTGTGACCAATGAAGAAGAATATGTACCTTGTACCATAAGATGGGACCAATATATTCTTTTACACATCCGAACTCTATTTGTAGTAACTCAGCTTTACACTTCTCAGCACAATGATCACTTGTAGTAACAGATGATACATCCTAGCACCTCCGAGTACCACCTAAAAGATACAAGTATTAGTCTCTACAACTTTAACATTCTAATTGCTAAATCATTCATCTGAGTCCCAAATCTAATTAAGGCTCTTCACCATCATTGACGATTATCTTCTTCAAAGATGACTACTACCACGTACATGGTCCACCACTTGATTAGTGATCACAACAACTATACAAAAGAAAATAATATAATAATTGTCAACAGGAGTTGCGTTACCAACTAAAAATTTATAAAAATGGTATATTACCTTATGCGCTAATTTCCAAAGGCTCCTAATTATTACTTGGAAAGGTACCCGTAAACTGTGAAAAAGTTGACTGTTGTCGTAGTAGAACTCAATCCCAGTTTAGATGCCTCCTATCAAAATCAATGGCAAGGAACTTTCTTGTCAATGTGTAATGGAAGTATCTGCTACCAATATTTTTGAGTAGGTTTTGGACTCTAGTAGACTTATCACTTTATTTAGATCTTGTATCATCTTCCTACAATCCTACAATTTCGTGAGACAGCTCTTGAGAGTCCTTTTGGTACCAATAATAACTATCTGCATGAGGTCATTCAAGCTTGCAGTCGCTGTTAATTACACATTGCATATCCCTTGTACCTACATTCCTGATTATTAATATGGAAATGAAGATACGAAGATACATATATAAATCACTTTAAATTTCTCAGAGTTTAACTTCAAATCGACATGGATAAGAACACAACCTTGAAAAAATAACACAACCCGTAGTAATAATTTTAACACATTGACCCGTTTATGATAAGGGGTTAAATATAAATTAGTTTATCCCATTGATTGGATTAGTCAAGAGATGATTATTATGCTTAAAGCATACACATTCGTTGATACCATATAAAAATGAAAAGCCTCCTACTTATAAATAGTATACGCTTACTCAGTTAGTATTGTTTCTCAATCATAAAATTATGCTTATAATACAAATTCTTATATAAAACTCACAGTTGGTCCATTTTGAACACACAAGTAGAAGTCATGGTTCTATGGATGACATACTATTTGTCAACGATTGAACCTGAAACACAAGAAAGAATAATTAGTTTTTTAATTTTGCAAATCTTACATTTTTAGGAATCATATACCTGGTGGTAGTCTAGTCAATCGTTATCAGTCTGACTCTGACCCATTTTGATAGTTATCTAACACCTTGACCTGTCAATTTTGCTAACTCTAGTCAATCGCACACCAAAAGTAAACGAAATATTTGACTACAAGTCAAGTCAGAAAATGAATCCTACTTACCAAAACTTACATGAACCTTAGTGCCTTACCAGAAGATCAGCAGCTACCCTTGAGTAGCCCCATTAAACCACTGATTTTAGTCTCGAGTCTCAACATTATCCTCTTCAATAACGACCCTCTTCATCTGCTAACAGATAAATAGGAATATAGGCATTGTGGATATGTATGAACACTAACATGCCTCGAGCCACATTTCTTGTGATCCTGGTGTTCTAGCAATAAAATCAGTCAGACGTGGGACTGATAAAATTCAAAATAACAACGAATTAGCAGTTGTTACCTGAAACATGACATTTCGAGAGCTGTTGTTATTTCCTGAATTACAAATGTTGTGAGTGCATATAGAGTGCAGCTGTGAGGACAAAACTTATGTCATCCAAGAAGTTCAAAACAGAATTTGACAAGAATTAAGATGAAGTCATGCCAAATATTTTTTTAAGAGTTTAGATATTGTAACAATCATACTTGTGTATACAAAGAAACCGAGAAGGACCCATTTCTCATCAACCACCGAATTTCTGCCATTCAATACAAACTAACGTCACAATAAATGAAAAGATACTACATACCAATCATTTTACCAGCTAGTAACAGAATTAGCAACTGCAAAAAAAGAAACAAAACAACCACTAAATAACTAACATGAAACACAAAGCAATCATTACACGAATTTTCTTAATGAAAAAAGACAGAAAGCACACCCATATATGATTATTGAATTCAGAATTCTTTGCCCGATAAATCAAATCTCTCATTTTAGATGACGGCTAAAGAAAAAGGAGAAGCATGCGTTCAATTCATACTAAAACTTATAAATAAAACTTCTAATATTAGCATAAATAAAAACTTCTAATAAAACTGGGCAAGTCAAATTTCGTGTCAGTTTGGGACTGGTAAAACACTAATGTTAATTTTGGCATTGAAGAGCACTTAATTCCTTAACTCTACGCACGTTGCTCCTGTTTTACAGAATCATATTCAGATAACACATGACTTATCACTTTATTATATTAATAAATACTGGTAGAGGTGAAAAACGGGTGAGTTGTCAAACGGGGTAAAAACGGATTATCTTTTTAGTGCAGGTGAAACGGGTCCATCCATCTAGCCCCATAACATGCTCTATACATTACTAAATTTTAGAAATGATCAATGTGTTGGATATAAGTAAAAAAAACCAACAGTATTGCAATAAAATAGACTTTAATAAAATATTTTCAAGTATTTATGTGTGTGAATAAACTTCACATGAATTCGACCCATGCTATTATTAGTGAACGTTTTAGCTTAACCCCGTTGACCCGTAGAAATAAAATAGCCAAAGTCAACCCACATGTAAGTAATTGGGTCGATATCACCTATATGCAATCTAAATATATAGTTGTAATGGAAGTACTAATGAGTCAGCTTAATCATTGCTGCAAAATATATCGAAGTTAACAGCTAAATCAAGTTTATACAGCAAGAAGTAAGAAATAAGTATCGAAAACCAAATAAGGTATCAACTTACTGAAAAGAGCCCTTTTTGCTTGAATATATTGCTGCATTTGATTTCTCTTAATTGTCAATCCATCAAAATCAGCAATAAAGTTGGTCTCTTCGAGATCCTCGAATGTAAAGAATGCCACCCATATTACAAATAGCTATGATCTAAAGTTTACAATAACCCAAATAGATACTCTGAAAAGGTTTAAGAACACAAGTAACTAAGTTGAACTTACTCTATGCAACCTGCAACTGTTCAACAACAATAAAATTGTTGAATAGAAATGATCAGCCTAAAATGCTGGTTTTCATATAAGTGATAGAAAATGTACAAAATCACGAGTGATAATGATCCTCTATTAAATTGTTATCTAACATATAAAGTTTGGTGACAAAATAGTAGCGTATAACATCAAACTTAACCTGCAATTTTATAATAACCATACGAAAGTAAAAATGAAGTGATTAATCAGAATTATACGAGTAAAATATAAAGAAACAACAAAATTACCAGGGTGTGAGAAAACTCACCTTTATACTTCAAGACCCACAATCGAGTCTTGATTTTGAAACCTTTTACACAAATCATTGCGATTGAAGAAGATGACATATAAAAAATTCGCATAATTTCCCCCACTTTAAACTGGTTGATTTGGTGCTCGCAACCCTATAATTAATTTGTGTCTGAAACAATTTAGGCTTATTGATCGAGAGGTAGAGAGCGGATAGTAGGTAGAGATTAAAGGTTTAATCAGCATGGCTTCCTTGAAAAGCGGAGGAGAAGGAAGATCGTGGGAGCGGTTGGAGCCGGGGAGAAAACCGCCGCTGGAGCAAAATACCGGAATCTATTGAATAAAGGACGGTAGAGATTGAAAGTCAACGTGATCTAATGGTCAATTTCGAAAGTCAACTAAAAAATTAACCGCCAAGGTGGTTTCACTCTTCTCGGGCCATAGACAAGGAAAATTGCATGTGCCATCCAATGACAAGTTTTAAAATTAAAGTTAAAAATAAATGAGAAAAAACTAATACTTCATCCGTTTTAATCAAATTGTCCACTTTGACTCTGTACACAGTTTTAGGATTATCTATCAACTCTATTTTTCACCAATCAACTAACATATCTACTCATTAAATTCTCCTTCGATTGGTTGAAACATATTAGTAGACACTTATTTTAGACAATCCAAAATAGTAAGGAGGACACTTGAAGTGTGACGGAGGGAGTAATAAAATAAATAAGAAAAAGGTCCAAGAGTTGGCAGAAAATTTCAGCGTGTACAAATAGCGTTAAAGATATGGATGTATACGGAAATAATACATGGAGGTAACACGTCATGTTATACCTCTATCGTGATTCACCTATTAGCTTAATGACGTGGCATGTGATCTGTAACTTAAAGTGGACCCAACTCTATATTTCACACGCGCTTTCTTCTCCTCGTAGAGCTGGACACCTACTCTCACCTAATTTGCCAAGTCAGCATCATTTTCCACATATGCTCCCTTTACTATGCGTAACTTTACATTCAGCCCTTCAACTTTTAAACTACCTATATTCGAAAAAAATTCAATTTATGAACACCCTTTACCATTATGTTGATATAGTTGATTAGCAAATGAATTAATTTTATTTTTTTGCACTCATAATTGTAAAAACAAAATTACTGCCAATTTCCGCTAAAAACAAAATTTTGCTTATTCATAGTATATACACAATTCTACAACGAACTAATCCACATAATGTGTAGTCGTACATTATATGATTGACTTGAATCCACAACCTCTTATTTGATGAGCTCTTCACGTATCGGTAATATATTGTAGTGGTATCTTTTGAGATTTTTTTTTTCATAAACTCTATCCTAATAAAGAACCATAATAATTAATTTTGATATGAAGCTTATGTTTTTATTATAGAAGGAAAAACATTACCTTTTTTTCTAACTTTGTCCATTGAAATAACCTAAATACCTAACAATGTGCGCACTATGACTTTGTCGCTAAATAATATTACAGTTATAAACAAAATGAGTTCATGTCATATATTGGTAAAGTATCTTCACTTTTGTTCTAATTTAAGTAACGAACTAATTTTATTATCAATGTAGGTATTGTACTTTGTAAGAATGTGTCGATGTAAGTAATATGATTAATAAGTACATTATCAATATTGGAGCACATATGTAGAGTACATTGTTAATATATCACACTTTTAACTGGTATATTACTAACATTGGTAATAAAATTAATTTGTTACCAATATTATAACAAAAGTGAAAGTACGTTATCAATTTATGACTTTAACCCAAACAAAATACGCTTGACTTTTTTAGATTAGCGTTAAGTGGTCTAGAAGATGGGAATGCTTATTAATTATTCACTTTAAGTCCATAATTAAATGAAAAAGTTTCATGTTCTATGTAGGTTGTAGAATCAAATGCTCTCAATCAAGTTTAATCCCACTTCCATACCTATTTATCAATGTAATTACGATGCCATGTTTTAATTCAAATCTAACTAGATCTATCCAATTAAAATTAAATATATAAATATAAATATGATTTCTATCATGGCTAAGAAGACATAATTTTAATTACTGTATATTTTAATATAAAATCACTATTTAACCTCATTTAACCCATGTATATACAATTATACACCATTTAAACAGATAGTCAACTTCTATTGGATGTATAAGTTTCAATTAAAAATTATATTTATAAAGATTAAGATAAAAATGTATATACAATACGTATGTCAACCGTTTCGTCGGTTTGACACTAATGAAACGTTGGCCAATCAACGCCGTTGACACCATTTTGTCGGAGTGTAACATCCCCAAATCGGGCCTAGGAGAAAAAGGTATTTTCTCTAAATTATTTATGCAATTTAAATTATTACCTGAGTTTGATTGTAAATTTAATATGTAAGTGAGCCTCAGGAAATATTGTGACTATTGAAATGTTAGCTGTTTTAGATAATTTTAGGTGACGGTAAAATAAAATAATTTTCTCGCGTTTGAAATTTAGATTCCAGACAATAAGTTTAGAAGGGGTATAATTTAAGATTTCATGCAGTTGGGTTAAATGAAATGATCGATCCCTTTTTGTTCTCACTTCTACCATTTTGCCTAAATCTCTCAAGAACACACACCTAACCACAATCAAAGAAAAATCAAATTGGAACTGATTTCTTCAAGTGAAGATTGTGATTTTGAGTTTTTATCTTGCTCTACATCTTCTTCATCATCATCAAAGAATTGTAAGTGTATAATGCTCATTTTCATACATAAGCTTGAAATGTTGAATTAGGTCAAATTAATGATGGAATGGAGTAAGTTATACTTGAATGTGTTTTGTGTAGTGATTATAAACTGAATTCTTGATTAATTAGGTTAAATTTCTTGTGTTTCATACTCTATTTGAATGAATGTGGGTTTGGTTGAAATTTGGGTAAAATGATGATGCATGTATGGATTTTGATGTTAGATGTTATTGTTTATTGTTACATTATGTTCATAGATGATATTGTGGTCAAATATAGGTAAAAGTTTGAGTACATAACTGCACTTGGTCGATTTTGAATTTGTAGTTCGTAGTTGTAAGTTGCAGGTCTGTTTGGAGCTGAAAAGCTTTGAAACGCGATCCCACAACTTGACCTGGATCGCGTTCCTTAGTTATAAACTGGATCCTTCGTGTTTTGGTCATGTAAACGCGATCCTGACCCTTAACCCGGATCGCGTTCATCAGTGGTTTTCGGTAACAGAAATTTTTGTGAAGAGGAACGCGATCCCAACCCCCCTGAACTGGATTGCGTTTGCCTTTGTAATTTTGAAGAAATTGAGATTTTGTGAACTTATGTGAATCTAACCCTTATGTTGTTTAGTTATCGATATTTCTTGATTATCAATGAATGTAATAGAGTATAGTCATATTAAATTATGAAACAAGATATTAACTTTTGTTTTACTGTGCATTTACAGAGACACCGAAGACTCAATAAAATAAGACTTTTGAGTTTGGAGACAGAAACTGACAGGTGAGTGGACTGGTTCTCACAATTTAATCTTGGTGTTAACAGTTAGTGTCACACCCCCAATTTCATGCTTTGCGGAAGCGACTGTTTTGGGGCATGACTAATCAAATATCAAAACACCAAAGTACAAGCAACCGACTCTAAATGAGACGTTTTAGAAACACATTACATTACATTAGTTTTCCAAAAGAAATACAAAGTTTAAGTCATAAGTTTAAAACATAGTAGTGAGTTCGCAAAATGATTTCAGAAGATTTTAATACATAACCATTATACAAAATATAATGCAAGAAAATCTTCATGTCTAAATGGATGCATGCGACTCGTGATAGGTAGCTTATCCTGTAGGCCATTCCTAATATTGATGAGCACCTGAGAATACAACACTAAAAGGTCAGCTATAAAGCTGGTGAATCTCACAGGTTTAAATAAACATTAATGTGATCAACATGATTATCCGACGATAATTTAAACAGTGTAAACCGATCAATGAATAACAATGTACCAAACCATGATTTACCCATTAGGGCTACCGACCAATGATTAAACCAATTAAGGTTTCCGAACAATGATTTACCGATAATGACATTTGTATTGCACTGAGCTATGATTCAAAGCCTAACCCGATCTTTGCCTCCCGATTTGGTGACACACCCATAACAATTACTAAAGTGCCCGTTTTTAACTTGGTTGTAGCTAGCAACCCGGACGGGGACGTCACTCCCATGATAGTACTATCCTTTAGTAACCGCGCCTTATTAAGTTAATGAATCATACACTGATGAGGACTTTAACCGAATTAAAACACTCGTGCATATACCGTACAATGAAAATCAAGACAACAATGATAACCGAGCAATGTAACCAATGTGATTAACCGAATTAAATAACAATGCAGATAACTTGAGTTAATACTAAATTAACTAACCGAATACCAGTGATCACGAAAACAATTTGTGTTGCATCTCCCCCAATTATTAAAACATGTAAACATTGAAAATGGGGCCGTGAGACTCACCTGAGTCAATCCGAGCAAATGAATATATTCGACGTGGAATAGACAATCTCTGAAATCCCTTAGAGTCCTAAACACGCGAGATTCTAATGAGTAAAAGGATTATCCAATGTATTGTTTAAATGTTTATGTTTGAGTTTACAAAATTTGGTATGAGTCTGAAAACAGTAATCTGCCATTTTCGGCCCCTAAACGACCCCGGATGGCCTAAAACTGACAAGGCTAAGGTACTTAGCCATGATCATTGGGTTGTTTTTGAATGACCGAGCGAATTTGAGCCCAATCCGTTATAATAAAATTTTCATCGAGAAGCTACCCTGAAATATGTTGTAAAATCGTCGACGTTTTCGAAAATTTATTTGTTCTGTTTTAGCTAGAATTCGCAGGGCTATTTTATTGATTCGTTGGATCCTGAAATAAAAAGGGGGAATCCGCCGGATTCCCTTGAATCCGCCGGATTGGTGGCATTTGTGGGGAATACGCCGTATTCCCTTGAATACGCCGTATTCCAGAAAATAGAGGGAATACGCCGGATTCCCAAGAATCCGACCGTATTCATGACAAACCACGGGAATCCGACCGTATTCCATTGAATACGCCGTGTTCATGTTTTCTGGGCAGGAATCCGCCGGATTCACCCGAATCCGCCGGATTCACGTAACTGGTTCGACTCTGTTCGTGCAGAAAACATACAAAACCATTTCTAAATCCTATTTCCGCTTACAACAACTTAATACAAAGCTAATACATGTAATATAACGTATTATAAACATAAAATTTAAAGGAAAATGTTAAATGATCCTTACAAGTTCAAAAATGAAACCGTGAGGTGGTGGTGATGATGATGAAACCGGATGATGATGATGATCAAGATTATGGTGATGATTGTGATGTTGTTGTTGTTTGTGTTTGATGATCCACAAAAGAAAGAGAGCCGAGAGATAGAGGGAGTAAAAATGTGTGCGTGTGTGTGATCAATAATAGAGGCCGGCCCTCAAATAATTGAGGTTAGTTGGTGCGCCTCACTCCGTGTTTGCGTACCCGATCGTTAAATAATATAATCTTTTAAAATGATAATTTTCTAAAAATAGATTCGTATAAGCTTTTAATTGAAATATTTTATAAAACTGTTTTCTCGGATGTTTAAAATTGTAACTTTGTTTTACCTAAAATGTACGGATAGTTTTTTTTTTCAGTATCAAAAAGGTATTTAAATTTCAAACGGATTATGTAATTATTATCCTTAATAATAATACTTGATTTAAAAATGTTTTTCGCTCACTTTCATTTTGAGTTTCTACGTTTTGTTAAATTCGTGTATTCGCGATTATTTAAATAATCGTTTCGGTTTATATATATACATATACATGTATAATACTTGAATGCTTAAGTGTTAACACGTATGTAATACGTGATTTAAAAGTTTAAATTGGGACCCAATTTTGGGTTATTTTGACCGGGTGTCACATTCTCCCCTTGTTAGGAGAATTTCGTCCCGAAATTCAAGTGAAACCTAGATTCGCGTGTTTCTAAGGCCGACTCTGTGTTATGTCTAATACTAAGACATCCGATTTATCCCTCTCCCCTTGTTAGGCTTAAACCTACTGATCCCAAATGAAAATTTGAGAAGTCCGATTCTTTACCCGACCGTTACCCATGTGACACGGTCGGTCCGTCTTAACAAGTATCACTACGATTTGTATTTACAATCCTCCGAATTCAGTGAGTCGTACTGTGTTCATACAATTTGTAACAAGTAGCAGTATCGCCGCTTAATCTAGATTCTAACAGTCTCCTATAGAAACTAATTGATTCAACCTACATTAGCTCTATATGGGATGTGACCCATTGTTTACACACAAAAGATCAACCGGTATGTTTTCCGGTATAAACAATGTAGGATTTGTTATCCCAATACTTATGTAAGCTAAACCTCGTCTCTTAAAGAAACTATAGAACCTAAATTATCCCTTTTTCCCTAATTCTATTGTGCACTTAGGATTTAGGGAAAACATAAAAGATATCAAGCAACAAGTAATATCTATCCATGTAAACAGTGTAAAGCAATTAGGTCATTAATGAGTGACCATACCAGTGTTGAGCAAGTCAATGAGTCTAGGGTTCTGGTCGTCATCCCTATTTCTGAGTACGTAGGCTCTTCCTCGAGCAGGACCGATGTTCTTGTCTTTTAAGTTTGGACATTCACTTCTGAAGTGACCTACAGTTCCACATTCGAAACAAGCTCTCGTTCGGCAATCCTTAGCAGAATGACCATAACGCTGGCACTTGTCGCAGGGGGTACCACAAGGCCCGTCATGGTGACGTTTACACTTTGAGCAGTAGGGTTTGGTTCCAGTGTACTCTCTCTTGTTTTCAGACCCAGAGGTGTTGGCCTTGATGGTTGCAGGCTTTTTGGTAGCCGGACTTTGATTATCAGGGTTTCCCTCAGGTTTTCTCTTGTTATCACTAGGGTGGTTTACAGTACTCTTGACAACAGACGTTCCTTGGCGAACGATCTGTGCCATCAGCTTATGTGCCATGCGCACAGTACCATGAAATGTAGGAGAGTTGGATGAAGTAACCATTCCTTGAATTTGAGAAGGAAGTCCCCAGACATAGCGCTCAATTCGCTTAGATTCTGTATCCACCATAGATGGACACAGGTGTGCTAACTGATTGAATCGAGAGGTGTAGCTAGCAATGTCGTTCCCTTGAGTGGAGAGATTCCAGAATTCTGCCTCAAGCTGTTGAATTTCATCCCTGGGACAATACTCATCTTTGAGCATTTTCTTCAGCTCATCCCAAGGAGTTTCCAGAGCAATGTCTTGGCCTATGGAGTCAGCATAAGTGTTCCACCACGTCAGAGCATCATCCATGAAAGTGTAGGTGGAGAACTTGACCTTACAGTTCTCAGGGCAACTGCAGATGCGAAAGACTGCCTCTGTCTTCTCCATCCATCGCAACAACCCAATGGCACCTTCTGTGCCTTTGAAGCTCAAAGGATTGCAGTTAATGAAGTCTTTGTAGGTGCAGGGTTTCACTACGGGGGCATTTGGTGTTGTTTCAGCACTTTCAGATCGTTGTCGCTCGGCAAGTACTGCGTCAGCAACCAGTCGATCGACCTGAGCTTGAGTGAATTGACGACGTGGAGGCATGTTCCTTCAATGAAGATAAAGGACATGTCAGAATTTCGTATAAGAATATGATCATCTTAGTTGCATATATACCAGTAATATATTACAACACAATTGACAATCAACGGTGTAGAATAAAGAAGATTGTAATCATTTAACATGCGAGTTCAAATGATTACGAGTATTAAGGTTTACAAAAGTGAAAGGGATATTACATCCGAGTATATATCAGTAGTTATGCGGAATATGATAGGGAAGTAGGAAAAATTTGTACTTAGAGGAATACCGGATTCGAATGTTAAAACTGATGGGTGAGGAAAAGATGGTCCTCTGATAACCAATTGGTGTAGATTAAGGTGTCGGAGTTCTTAATCGATTCCTAGGGTAAGTCTATTTCGAAGAGACAACTCTCTTTGTCAGGGCACATCCCGGTACAATTTTTTTTTTGACTCGATCAACTTACCATAGACCAGTTCCTAAGGCGTATATGAACAATAAGTTCGTTACCAAGTATCCGAGGATATCACTAGGCCTAATCATATATGTATAACCCATGTATACATACATATTATCCACCTAGTTGTGTCTAGCATAAAACAATTAGAAGTCACGGTTCTCTCGTGGTCAGAGTCTACTAATGCATTCCTGTTCAACATAACCCCTTTCAGATCTTTCATCATCTTCATTTAATTGTACATAGTTGATCAGGCTATGTTAAATTAAACTCGTATGACGAAATTTCTGAACCAGTTATATCTAATGAGGAATACTGCCTAACAGTTATAGTCTAGGCCCACTACATGCAACCTAGTTCGCTATAACCTTAGGCTCTGATACCAATCTGTCACACCCCCAATTTCATGCTTTGCGGAAGCGACTGTTTTGGGGCATGACTAATCAAATATCAAAACACCAAAGTACAAGCAACCGACTCTAAATGAGACGTTTTAGAAACACATTACATTACATTAGTTTTCCAAAAGAAATACAAAGTTTAAGTCATAAGTTTAAAACATAGTAGTGAGTTCGCAAAATGATTTCAGAAGATTTTAATACATAACCATTATACAAAATATAATGCAAGAAAATCTTCATGTCTAAATGGATGCATGCGACTCGTGATAGGTAGCTTATCCTGTAGGCCATTCCTAATATTGATGAGCACCTGAGAATACAACACTAAAAGGTCAGCTATAAAGCTGGTGAATCTCACAGGTTTAAATAAACATTAATGTGATCAACATGATTATCCGACGATAATTTAAACAGTGTAAACCGATCAATGAATAACAATGTACCAAACCATGATTTACCCATTAGGGCTACCGACCAATGATTAAACCAATTAAGGTTTCCGAACAATGATTTACCGATAATGACATTTGTATTGCACTGAGCTATGATTCAAAGCCTAACCCGATCTTTGCCTCCCGATTTGGTGACACACCCATAACAATTACTAAAGTGCCCGTTTTTAACTTGGTTGTAGCTAGCAACCCGGACGGGGACGTCACTCCCATGATAGTACTATCCTTTAGTAACCGCGCCTTATTAAGTTAATGAATCATACACTGATGAGGACTTTAACCGAATTAAAACACTCGTGCATATACCGTACAATGAAAATCAAGACAACAATGATAACCGAGCAATGTAACCAATGTGATTAACCGAATTAAATAACAATGCAGATAACTTGAGTTAATACTAAATTAACTAACCGAATACCAGTGATCACGAAAACAATTTGTGTTGCATCTCCCCCAATTATTAAAACATGTAAACATTGAAAATGGGGCCGTGAGACTCACCTGAGTCAATCCGAGCAAATGAATATATTCGACGTGGAATAGACAATCTCTGAAATCCCTTAGAGTCCTAAACACGCGAGATTCTAATGAGTAAAAGGATTATCCAATGTATTGTTTAAATGTTTATGTTTGAGTTTACAAAATTTGGTATGAGTCTGAAAACAGTAATCTGCCATTTTCGGCCCCTAAACGACCCCGGATGGCCTAAAACTGACAAGGCTAAGGTACTTAGCCATGATCATTGGGTTGTTTTTGAATGACCGAGCGAATTTGAGCCCAATCCGTTATAATAAAATTTTCATCGAGAAGCTACCCTGAAATATGTTGTAAAATCGTCGACGTTTTCGAAAATTTATTTGTTCTGTTTTAGCTAGAATTCGCAGGGCTATTTTATTGATTCGTTGGATCCTGAAATAAAAAGGGGGAATCCGCCGGATTCCCTTGAATCCGCCGGATTGGTGGCATTTGTGGGGAATACGCCGTATTCCCTTGAATACGCCGTATTCCAGAAAATAGAGGGAATACGCCGGATTCCCAAGAATCCGACCGTATTCATGACAAACCACGGGAATCCGACCGTATTCCATTGAATACGCCGTGTTCATGTTTTCTGGGCAGGAATCCGCCGGATTCACCCGAATCCGCCGGATTCACGTAACTGGTTCGACTCTGTTCGTGCAGAAAACATACAAAACCATTTCTAAATCCTATTTCCGCTTACAACAACTTAATACAAAGCTAATACATGTAATATAACGTATTATAAACATAAAATTTAAAGGAAAATGTTAAATGATCCTTACAAGTTCAAAAATGAAACCGTGAGGTGGTGGTGATGATGATGAAACCGGATGATGATGATGATCAAGATTATGGTGATGATTGTGATGTTGTTGTTGTTTGTGTTTGATGATCCACAAAAGAAAGAGAGCCGAGAGATAGAGGGAGTAAAAATGTGTGCGTGTGTGTGATCAATAATAGAGGCCGGCCCTCAAATAATTGAGGTTAGTTGGTGCGCCTCACTCCGTGTTTGCGTACCCGATCGTTAAATAATATAATCTTTTAAAATGATAATTTTCTAAAAATAGATTCGTATAAGCTTTTAATTGAAATATTTTATAAAACTGTTTTCTCGGATGTTTAAAATTGTAACTTTGTTTTACCTAAAATGTACGGATAGTTTTTTTTTTCAGTATCAAAAAGGTATTTAAATTTCAAACGGATTATGTAATTATTATCCTTAATAATAATACTTGATTTAAAAATGTTTTTCGCTCACTTTCATTTTGAGTTTCTACGTTTTGTTAAATTCGTGTATTCGCGATTATTTAAATAATCGTTTCGGTTTATATATATACATATACATGTATAATACTTGAATGCTTAAGTGTTAACACGTATGTAATACGTGATTTAAAAGTTTAAATTGGGACCCAATTTTGGGTTATTTTGACCGGGTGTCACAGTTAGTTGCATCAATTTTTAAGTTGCTGGTATTGACTGATTTATCGTTACAATAATGATAGGATTGTTGATTAAACTAGTAGTTTGATAGATTGATTGTTTGCTAGTGAATAATTCCATGATAGGTTGGAATGATAGAGGTCAATTTTGGGTTTAGTTGCTATAGGTTAATCCTTATGGGTCGGATGAACATTCGTTGTGAATTAACCCATATTGGTTAAAGATAGCAATAAACTATCGGTAAAAATCTCTGTATTGGCCTGCAGTTGATTATTAAGTGTTCTTGGAGTGCCACCGCGGACTGAGGGTATCTCAAGAACCACCGATCATCTGTTTTATTGTTTATTTAGATGATTGTTGTGAATTAATTGTTATACTAAGTTAGATTGTTAGACTTAGTTTACTCACTTAGCTTCGTGCTAATTCCCCACAATACTTTTGCAGGTTAACTTTTGGTTTGTTTGGGACGTGTTGATGGTTTGAAGAAATGTTTGCCAAGTTGAACTCTGATCGTTTTGTTATTACCTTGTTTTGTTAAATAACACCCAATCGATAATTATCGTTTGTAACTATATCTAAATTTTAGAACATATGTAATGTTTTGGTTGGTGATATCGTGACATCTATGTATATATTATATATGGGATTTGCGCTTCCGAATTTAAAAAAAAAAAAAAATTTGTGTCTTAAATTGTGGGGTGTTATACGGAGGCTTTCGTCGATGGTGTTATGTCAATTTGGCGACGAAAGAGAGAAAGGGTGTGTGGGATCTACTTATTAATTTAATATATATTTTTTAAAAATCGGTCGTTTGATTTTAATAAAAAAAATAAAAATAAAACAAACGATAATATAACCGTTTTTTCAAAAAAATAATAATATATTTTTAGCCTTTTTATCATACCCCAATCACACTATAAATATACACATAATCAAACTCCAATTCACATACAATTTTCATTACTTTTTACACACAACAACTATAATATTTCACACAATTTATACATTATACATCCATAATAACGCACAAAAAAAATTCACAAAACATAAATTTAAATTTAAATTACAAAATATTATTTACATAACATATTAAGGGTGAAAAAATTAATAAAACGTTGAACAAGACACATTAGTTGTTAACCAAATTATCGGGTGAGAACCTTGAGAGTAACGGCTTTCGTGATTAAATGAGAGATGTAAACAATTTAGAGATTTGCCCACTTTTTAGATCATAGGGGTTTTGTCAAACTTATACAATGCACCCTCTATATAAATATAAATATTAAATTAAATTAAAAATAATTATTAAACATACAAAAAAAAATTAAGAAAAATTGTTAGATACATTATCTACATGTTTGTGGCAATAGGTTGATAACCAGGAAACAGACTGGTTCACAATCAGATGGGTCATACTTGACTCACTTGGAGATTGTAGCTATCAGAGTATCAGGGTACGAGGACTTGAATCCGTAATCTTGTGCTATTTGTGATAAAGATGCCACACCCATTATTAATATTAATATATTAATATATACTTATATTAAGCGATCGTATATAACACTCCGTAATATGTATGCTCATGGTAATTCATTAAAAAAAAAGTTCATTCGTAGTTTGGTTTATTTTGCATTACAAAGATGGTGATTTATATCATTGTATTAGTTGCACCATTAAATTTAAAACTTTGTGATAAGATCGAGAACCCACTTCTTGAAAACGTACACTAGAAGAAAAATTAGTAATCACGATTTTGTTAATGTTGGTTTGAAATCCGGATCCGTGTACCGTTGATTGATTGATTCGTTTTAGGGTGGTCGATGACCTTTTACACTACTAGAAAAACTAGCAGTACCAACAACCTAAAGTCGTTGGTAAACAGCTAAAAGTCGTTGGTAAATGACGTTACCAACGATTTTACCCACGAATAGCTGTCGAGGGAAATATGCCCGTAGCTAAATTATTTTTACCAACGAAATTATCTAATCGTTGATAAAATACCGATAACAATTTGTAATCGTTGGTATATTTCACATTTATTCCAAGTCGTTGGAGTTTTGCCAAAGTACCAACAAGTTAAAAGTCGTTGGTAATTTTACAAATATGAACAGAAGGTCGTTGTACTTCTTATCAATGATGTCAAGTCGTTGAAACTTCCAAGCATTTAGCAACCAAAGGTCGTTGGCATTTTCATTAAAAAAATTACAGTAATGAATATAAATTTCATTTCAACCTGAATACAAAAATACAATTATTGCAAACAATATTCTAATACCACCAATGAACTTAGTCATAATAAATACTCTGTACATTGTGTTGCAATATAAACCAATTAAACAATCGAATACAAAAGTCACAATAACAATAAACCCAAGTACAATTACAAAAGGTGAACCAAATCAAAAACTAATTGAAATCATACTTAGTCAAGATACTTTCTTTCTAGAGATGGCTGCAGCTAGTGGTTGTTCTTTGGCTTGATTTCGAAGGTTCGTATTCTCACCGAGTAGCTTCACGTAAAGAATCCAACGTTTCATCATAACGGGGCGCAATAACTAAGCTTGCCTCTTGAAAAAACCTACGGTTAAGTTTTCAAGTGTCTGTGTCTACAACCATGTACAGAGTTGAAGTGCAATTCGGCAAAATTGTAATCGAGTAATGTACATTTGAATATATATATATATATATATATATATATATATATATATATATATATATATATATATATATATATATATATATATCAATATTTCGAATATATCAACAAAATTTAGCTTTATAACACTAATCAAACTAGATGTGAGATATGATGCTTCGTAGACTCAAATAGAAAATTAATGAAAGCAATCATACACTATATAGTAGATCACAAGTTTAACTACTGAATGTTGGCAATTGCATTTGACCTCTATAAACTTATTAACTTAGTGAAACCCATTGTATAATGTTGTCAAATGCATAAGTAATGAGAGGCAAATTTTTCTCATCAAAATGATCTCCATAATTTGCATCTGTCTAAACTAAAACCCATTGAAGGTGGTATGCGATGTAGCTACATGAGTTGATTAAGATGTCAATTGACATTATAGCCCATAAGATAGCATAAAGACCAAACTAGTTGCTGGTGATTATTGATTACAAACATCAAACTAAAGCACAGTATGTCAGGAACTCATGATATCAATCTTAGAAAGTCAAGGCAATATAGAATGAAGTGTAAGATACTTATTAGCTCACCTCAAGTTTACGATGCACCTGTTGCATTCTTGGGGGTGAGGGGAGAAGTACCATGTCTTAATCTCAATATCTCATACCTTTCAAGTTCTTCATGCCCCTGTAGAACCCAAATTAATGCAACTTAGTATATTACATATTTACATAGATCATAATCCAAGGCATAATTGTTGTAAAAAATACAAATCAAAGTGTTATAATTTAAATGTGTACCCAAAACACAGTCACAAGATCTGCTGGTACCCCCACAATTTTCATTTTGGATACGCCATCCAAATCACAGTACGATCACGTTCCCGGAACACTCAGAGGACAGTGATTTATATATGAATATCGAAATACTAAGCACATTGAATCGTCATAAATGAAGCATCTCATCAAACTATTAGTAGGTAACTTATGCATCACAAAGTATCACTTGTCAAGAAAAGTAAAAAGAACACTAAAATCAAACCACAACACGAAAATCAAATTCTTAAATCAGACAAATAAGAATATCCATTTGTGTTCCTGTGAGCAAAAGTAGCTAAATCAGAATATTATGGGAAAAATATAACTATTATACAGACCTCTTAAAACATACTCCTAATTGTTTTGCAAAACCATATTTTTCGCTAGTGAAATGCCATAATATAACCAAAACCTGATACATCGTCATACACTTTCAACAAGACATGTAAAAGTTGGAGTACCACAAAACTAATCAATCTACTAAAAGAGTACATATACGATTAAGTATAACAAGCATATTATGGTATTTCTCACTAGTATTCATCACATATCATAAGATCTAAGTAAAAAACAAAAAGTCGGAATAACACAAAAGACAACTAATCGATCTATTAAAGCATTTTACCTGTAACAAAAAACTTACAAGTGAAAATTAGAACCCGCGACAGATCCATTTCTACAATAAAAAACTTACAAATAACATATTACAAACTCGAAATCCAAGTGATAAATAGAAGTAAAAAACTTACACAGATACATTTCTTACCAACAAAGAAACCGAGCCAAGTAGAGGCCCGATAATGACTTTTGCATAGCTTCACGGGCAAAGGTGAAAGTGAAGGATGGTCGGTCGAGGAGGTACCGGAGGTGGTGGGGAGATCTGTCGGTCGATCGAGAAGAGCATCTGAATGAGTAAATTGTGGCGATGGCATATAGAGCAGAGCGAGTGAGATGTGTTATTGTGGTGTGGATGCTAGGGTTTTGGTTTTGGGGAAAATTTGGGGCGGGAAGTTAGAAATCGATAAAAATTTTAGGGGGGGATGAATTTGTATTTTAGAATTGCATATGATAATACTTCATGACATTATAAGACTATAAGTAATTAATCAATTAATTACTTAATTAATTATACTACATTATTATACTACAAAAAGTCATATTAATAATTTAAAGAAAAGATAAAAGATCTTAAACACGACTATAACATGAAGAAACAAAATAAATTTTGTTAATATATATATACACACACACACATAGACTAGGAATCTCGATTTTTAATTCGTAACTTTGTGACTCGATTCGACTCGACTAGTAAGAGTCACTATTACAATATATATATATTTTTATATGTATATTATTGTTTAAGTTTTTGGTTTTTAAGTGAAGTAAAATATGGTAAAAGTCGATAATTAAGTCGTTGACCGTCAATTAACATAAATGTTTAATTAAAAAAGATTACTCATTTTGTTTTTTATTTTGTCGATTTATCTTTTATATCAAATTACACTAAAATTTTGTTTGAGTTTCTGACTCGCAAGAGTCACACACGACTCGTAAGACTCCTTCAATTAGTTTTATGTGGGCAATCCTGCCGAGTGTAATACACTTTCAAACAATAAAGCCGTAAATTAAGTGCCAAAATGTAAAGCAAATTTTCACCGATAAAAAGGTAAGTTACTTAATGAGTGGCGTTAGTTTCAATAAAATATCTACCAATAATGTAAGAGCACTGGGTGTGGTGACACAGTTTTCACAGTGTTCATGACAGTCTTCTCGAGAAAATCCCATCACGAACGCTAACCATGACAGGTATATCCCATCAGCAAGACAGTACCCTTTATCGTAATCCATATCGACCACTGTATAAGGAACTTGGGGAGCGGTATCATTTAGCAAATTCCTAAACAAAGGAGACGTATTAAGAACATTTAAATCATTGTTGAAACCTGCAACCCCAAAGTAAGCATGCCATATCCACATTTGGACATTGTGACCAAGCCCAATGCATACAATCTATGCTACCAAGCATGCCGGGAAGACCATGAAGCTCGTGATGTTTATCATACAAACGATGCATGTCTTCGGTTGTTGGTTCTCTCATGTACACATTTGAATATAAGTCCACGACGCACCTTGTGAAATGTTGTAAAGTTTCACGAGAAACTCTTTCCGACATTTGCAAGTATTCATCAAAGACATCCGAAGATGTACCGTATTCCAATTGACAAATTGCAGAAGTGACTTTTTGTAGACAAGTAAAACCCAATACACCACGTGCATCGGGTCGTTGACGAAACCACAAAAAATGGTCGGGAAGTGGTTCAACGGAGTAAGAGCTAATATCCCCACAAATTTTGAGGAATAAACGACGACTCATTCGAAATCGACGTTTGAAATATTCATGAGGATATTTCGCGTTTTCGACAAAGTAATCATTTAGTAACGTTTGCTCCGCGGTTACTCGGTCACGATATATGAAACAACGTGACCGAGTCGTGAAACTTTCGGCATCTTCTTATCGTTACGATACTTACAAGCAAGCAAAAGAAGTTTGTACGTGGTTTCGTCATCGGAGGATGAATCGGATGACATTTTAAAGTTAAAAATGTATGTGTATTTTGTATAGAATTTGAGAGAAAGAAGAGATTGATGTGTGAATTTTAGTTAAATATGTATGTATATAGAGATAGAGATGTGTTTAAATTTTAGAAAAAAAAAATTTAACAAATGAAAGAGCCGTTGACTCATTTTTTTAATTTTTTGTTTATAAATTAGAGCGGTTTCACGGCTATATTAAAAAAAAACCTTTTTTATTTTAAAAACGTTTGAAAACAGAAAAAGAAAAAGAAAAAAAATGGGTAAAACGTTGCATGGAGCGGCGTGGGGTTTTGGACGGCGAGGCCTGAACGCCGTCCCGGTGTGACGGAATGCCATCCAACGGCGTTCTCGTCGGAAAACGGCGAAAAAACGCCACCCACACCCGATGCTCTAAACAACTTGACATCTTTATAAGAATATCATTTATGAAAAAAAGAAAAATAAAAATTCTACCTAAATTATCAACGACTTTAGATCGTGGGTAAAGTGGCGAAAGATTCCTTCTAAATAACTCATTCTTCAACATTTAGTTGCTAAAGTCGTTGGTAATTTCATAGTTCACCAATGATATACAAGTTGTTGGTAAAAGTCATTGGAATTTAACATTACCAACGAACAATTTCGTGGGTATTGTATTTTCATGAGTTCTTTAATTTTTTCTTTTCCAAAATTCGTTGGTAAAAATTGGCGGGAAGTTTCCCTCCAAAATTTCAACAAATTTACCAACGATTTGGTCGTTGGTAAATTAAAAGTACGATTTTTTGATATTTCGTGGGTATTTTTGTTGGTAAAACAAGATTTTTGCAACGACTTCGTAGTCGTTAGTAAAATGTTGTTGGTACTGCCAGCTTTTCTAGTAGTGTTACGATTTGAGGTGGCAATAACTAACCTCAAATTTGTGTGTTCCCATCTTTGTGTATACGATCTAAAAAGTTATACGAATAGGATTTTAAGTATTTAACAGTGAGTTAAGGTACGTAGTACTAGAAAGTAAAAACCCAAGTTGTTGGATGAGATTTAATAAACAAGCATATAAAAATATAAACTTGTCACTAAACTAAAATTAATAATTAAAATTGAAACAAATTATATTTACATTTATAATCTCTCTAAGTCATATCATATGAAAGACATTCAAACTAAAATAGCTTACTTTTATAAAATTTATTTTTTCAATAAGCTTTACTATATTCTTTCTCATTCAAATATAGTTTCTAATATAAGTATTTAAGAAAATATAAGGTTTAATTATAAACTAAACTGTCAGAAAAGTCATTAATTATACAATAATTTTAAATTTAATTAGTCTTCTTCTTCCTCTTCCACCAACATCTTCATACACCATAAACAAAAAAGAAAAATTTATCTAGCGCATCTTCTTCTTCAATTAACACTTTAATTTTCGTCAATTATTCTTCTTCTAAGAAATAAAAAAATGTAATAAAACAACGTCCCGGGTGAGACGCCGTTCGGGAACGTTGCAGCAGTGTGGGGAAACACCGTCCGATGATATTCTCGAGGCAGAACGGTGGAAAAAGATCCTCGCAGTTCGTGTACTCTTAAAGCATCAAATATGATAAGTCTCAATACTCTCAACAACTATAGCCACGTAACCGTCACATTTGCTTTCACCCAAAAGTCAAAACTAACTTTCATCCATTTGAACTCATTATCATCCACTTTCACCACTTTTAATTTCTCTACTGTCGACCTTGTCGTGAGATGTCGATCTTTGCCAATCAACACATGCGCTCAACAAAGACCTCGAGTAGGTCTTATCCTGACAAAGACGATGTCAAGCAAGCTTTCATTCATTTTAAAACTTAAGATTAGAAGTTTTAAATTGTAAGATAACATGGTAGTTTACAATTTTAAGGGATCACAAATTCACATTTTCAATCTTACACATTACACACGTGGAAATCAAATTTAACATTTTTAAGTGTAATCTCTGTCTTTATTTGAAAAAAAAAAAAACTAATAATAATAATAATAATAAATAATCGAAAAGGACAAAAGTGAAAACATTATTATTAAAATTTAATGAATTAAAAAAATAATAAAAAAAAATCAAGAATCCCAAAAAAGAGGAAAATATTGAGAGAGAAAGCTTTGAAAATCACGTATACTATTTATGACATGCTTCGTCTACGTTACGTGCAACAACCCAACCCTTTTTCTATTCTTATTTCTCTGAATTTATAACCAAAATCAAACTCCAACCTCCACAATTTTGTTCCCAAATTCAAAACAAAATTCAATCCAAACTACTTTCAAATCAAAGTTACAATCTTCAATTTGTATAATTAACTCATCAATTTCATTTATTTATTCTTTATCAAACCAAACATCAATGGATGGACTCTATTTGAAAACAGGGTTTATCGGGATCACAACTCCGATCACCGCCGCCGGTGAGATTCGTAAAACCACTTCTCAAATTACCACCGCCGTCAACTGTACCACGGCGTTAATTCCATCTGAAAAACCGTTAATTTCGAGTTCTTCTTCATCTTCTTCGCCTCGAACCACAGGGCCGTGGGGATTTTCGTTAAAATTTCCTTTTAATTCTTTATTCGTTGGTAACAGAAACCGTCACGATGCGGTGGCGATGGACGACGCCGTTTTGGTTGATAGAAAAGAGGAAACAACAGAAGAAAGAGTGTTGGTTAATAATAATAATGAGAAAGATGAAAATTGGGTGTTGAAAATACTTCATGTGAGATCTATGTGGAATGATAATAATAATAGAATTGATGATGATGATAAAGATCAAGATCAAGAAGTTAAAGGTAGTAATGAGAATGAAGTTTCTTTTGATGAATTAGAGTGTGATGCGTGTAGGGTTGATGATGATGATCAATCGGAAATCGAATTCGATAAGAACTCATTTTCGAAATTATTAAAAAGAGTTTCTTTAGCTGAAGCAAGATTGTATTCTCAAATGTCTTATTTGGGGAGTTTAGCATACTCCATACCTCAAATTAAGGTACTTTTAATGTTTATATCTATATATATGCATATTAGGTGTTTGTTAAAACAACTCTGTGAAATTTTAAATTTATTTATATGTTTTCTGTTTTGGATTCTAGTAATGTGCTACCATTGGGGCCCTAGATTCACGAGTTGATTCTTTTGTAATGAATGCTTGCAATGTAGTTTGGTATCTGGGTAGCTAAGTGTAGTCCAGGGTTGAATTGAAATGATTTACTGCATAGAGCTCTTAAGTTGTGTTGTTAAGTTAATTTCCCTGCCTAAATATGAAATTTTGAAAAAAAAATTAAATTTTATTTGCAGCCTGGGAATCTTTTGAAACATTATAGACTCCATTTTGTTACTTCGTCTATCGAAAAGAAAGCCCAGCTGGCTGCAAAAGCCGAAAAAGAGAAGGAACAGAATGTTGTTCAGGAAGGACAAGATGATAACATTGAAGAAAAAGAAGATGGGGCATCGAAAGCTGAGAAAGAAATCGTCTCCGAAGTAGAAGAAACTGCGAAAACGGTTGAAAAAGAAGGAGATAAGGGAGGTAGGAATCTGATAAGTGCGTCTACAGCATATCATATTGCAGCCTCAGCTGCTTCCTATTTGCATTCTCAAACAAAGAGCATTATTCCTTTTAAGTCTTCTGAAAACAATAGTGGTGAAGTTAGTATGACGAAAGCAGATGTTGCTTCATTGATGGCAACCACAGATTCAGTTACTGCTGTGGTTGCTGCTAAGGAAGAAGTGAAACAAGCTGTTGCTGATGATTTGAACTCGATGCATTCATCGCCTTGTGAATGGTTTATATGTGATGATGATGAGACCATGACCAGATACTTTGTGATTCAGGGCTCTGAATCACTTGCATCATGGCAAGCGAATCTGCTTTTCGAGCCTATTCAGTTTGAGGTATAAGTTTTATGACTATTTATTTATACGAATTGATTTCCTTTAAAAAGGATAGTTGACTAAATTATTGTAACGTACAGGGATTGGATGTGATTGTGCATAGGGGGATATACGAGGCTGCAAAGGGGATTTATGAGCAAATGTTGCCTGAAGTTCATGCACATTTTGAACGTTATGGTGATGGTGCGAAATTTCGTTTCACTGGTCATTCTCTGGGAGGAAGCTTATCGTTGCTTGTGAACCTTATGTTGCTGATAAGGGAACAAGTCCCTCGTTCTTCATTACTTCCTGTTATAACATTTGGTGCACCCTCAGTTATGTGTGGAGGGGATCGTTTGCTTCATAAGCTTGGGTTACCCAGGAGTCATCTGCAGGCAATCACAATGCATCGTGACATTGTACCGCGAGCCTTTTCTTGTAGATATCCAGGCCGTGTAGCTGACCTTTTGAAGGCGGTAAATGGGAATTTCCGGAATCACCCCTGCCTTAATAATCAGGTACTAAACGGTTCTTTTGCTTTTATGATTTAATTAGTGTTAACTTTATAAAAAAAGTAGCCAGTTTCTCTCAAATACTATTCTAGATGTCATATGTTAGAGTTATTTGCTTTACATTAATTTGTTTTGAAAGCTTGTATCTTTTTATGAGTACGAAAATGCTACTATATTATTAGGTGCATTTTGTTAACGTATACTGTTTTGGCAGAATTTGTTGTATGCTCCAATGGGGGAATTCTTGATTCTGCAGCCAGATGCAAAGCTTTCACCGAGCCATGATCTGCTTCCTTCAGGAAGTGGTCTTTATATATTGACGTCACCGGTATCAGACGCCTTAGAGGCGGATAAGCAAATAAGAGCTGCACAGTCGGTGTTCTTGAACACACCTCATCCACTCGAGATCTTGAGTGACAGGGCTGCATATGGTTCTACGGGTGCAATCCAGAGGGATCATGACATGAAATCATACTTGATATCCGTTCAGAGTGTGATCCGTCGAGAGCTTAAATCTGCAAGAAAAACGAGGAGAGAACATCGAAGACGTGCTTGGTGGCCTCTGGTGGCACCACGAGACAACGATAGGAGTCATATGGGGCCGGGTCAAGGTCATTTTAAGTTCACGGGCGTCTTACAAACTGGAGGTGAATCGTTAAAAAGATTCACGAGGCTGGTTGCATCCGAACATATGCATATGCTAGTGATATTGTTACTTCCTGCAAAGTTGTTGTTAGTGGAAGTATGCAATGCGATGATGCTTGGTTAAAGATGCACACAATCCATTTAGGTATGGGTACAAAAAATATTCTTTATTGGTTTATATTGGTATTTCCCTTGTTATAGGCCATACGGGAAATTACCATGAACGGAAAAGAAAAGTAAATATAAAAATTAGATCCCCAACATGTTGATTAATCGACCCGTTTGTTTGTTTGTTGTTTCATATTCTGTTAAGGTTTGCTTATACGAAATTAGTATAACGACTTGTAGTGTATGAAATGAAATATATGTTGCGTAGGTGCAAGAAATTCAGTTACTAGATGTTAAAATCAGGTGTCACCAGCATCACATAAATTGTGGGCATGTTTTAGAAGTAAATGACTTTAAAACATGATAAAATCGGTAGGTGGATGAAGGTGACAAAATAGAGGTCCGGACCTTTGGTTCATTCCAACAAGCCATCTCATTAGCCAAAGTTGGCTCAATTTGGGTGGTTGAATTATTGAACCACTTGAGTTGTGGAGTCAGCTTTGGATATACACAAGTTTTGCCTTATATTTTTATGAAGTTTTGTTTGTGCCTGAACTTGGGCCGTTTCCAAGTAGGATCTTTTACACGTTTTTGTTGCAAGTGGTATGTATCCGCAATGTCTCCTCTACCCTTTTACAACATCCCTTGTGTGTAGGACCAACATCAGAGAATGATGCCAAGATTATAGGAATCATCGATAATATCTTTATATACGACCCACCCACATTAGAAAAGGAGAAAAAAAAAAAAGTGTAGCCAGGAACCATCCATGTGTAGAAATATGGACAGCTCACCAATTTAGAAAGAACTTCTCACAAGAAACTACCTGTCATTTCTAGCCTTAAAGCTTTAGGCTAATATGAACATCATAATCATAATCATAAATATAATACGTAGAGTTCTATAAACTATATAGTTCGAACACGTTTGAAACTATATAGTTCGAATAATCACGTTTGAGAAAGAAATAATAATCGAGTATTTCTTAAAAGCCTTACGTAATTTCATTAAGTAATCGATTTAAATCTCTTATCTCTTATTTATATATGCATTTAGTTAGTTATATATATAATTAAGCAGATATAATTTGTTCGTGGTTGACTACTTTACTCCTGTAAACAATACTTAAATGGGTTAAGTTTTGAAGATAAATGGGTTAAGTTTTGAAGATGCATCGAACGATATCTTTATAACATGTATCCAACTTTAAATGAGTCTATCGTGTATACAATTTTAAATGTCTGACCAATTAAAAACATGTAGCTACTTATACGGGCGCCTCATCTATCCAGGTACGTAAATAACAATTTTTGAAAGTTATTTGTACCCTAGTATCGATCAAAATGTATTTGTGTATCCAACTTCTGAATTATTATACATATCTGACCGATTAAAAACACGTAGCTACTTATATGGACGCCTCATTTATCCGGGTACATAAAATAACAATTTCTGAAAGTTATTGGTATACGAGTATCGATCAATATGTATCTGTGGACGATGGAATGTGGAGATGGACGTTAAAAGATCGTCGTAAAAGCAGTATGTCACAAATATACATATATCTCTACTTTTGTAGAGTATTTCAGAAGTTAATAACTTACAAGCACCAAACGCTTTAGTAACTATGTTAGAACAAGACTTCAGTGACAACTTATTTAGGAGTTAGAACATTAATCTTATTAGTTATTACGAAGGTTTATACTTATTTAAATAACATTGACCTTACTTTACTAGACTCAATTTTGGTACCCAAAAAGTCATTCATAGACAGTTTAATGGCTCATCCAACAATTCTAAATCTCAATGACACTTGGGCACCAACTCAATAACTAGCTATACAATTCTATGTGAAATCAGTTGTCAAGCTTAGAATGAGGATATATGAGTATCATATGTATATTAGCTTTATACAAATTTCGTTATATCTGTATGATTCTTTAAACGAGCCTTTTGCCAACAGTTTGTTTCATCATAATATATACCGAGAAATAGTAGCGTTTATGATGAAGTAGATACAAGATTTCAAGGAACGAATCCCATTTTAGATGCAAATTTGTTTTTGCTCGACTATACCATCTAACCCAACTTAATTTAATCAAACGATAGGGAAATGTTATCAACATTTTGACTCGGTTTTGCTTATTATGTTCTTCATTACAAGATCTAAAAAATTCTTCTTCGAAAAAAATGAAAAAGATGGTTGTTCATTGGAGCCAGCCTAGTAGATTACATGGGACTGTGATGCCCCGGCTCGTTATCCTTCCACTGTTGCAAGCGAGGGGTTTTCGCAGCTCTGTGAAACCAGCCTTACGCAGTGCCCCCTACTCTAGGGACCATGAGACCCAAGCTTTCGCTAGAGCCACATGATCCAACTAGCAACTTGGAACGGGCAAGCCAGTTTATGCACCAGTAGAACCAATCTGGCTAGGCTTGGTCACAGTCCAACCATCTTAATACCCTCACTTGAGTTACAGACAAGCGCTACCAAGCCCGGTGACACAAGCTCTACAAGTGCCCTTTATAAAGTAGTTTGAAGTTTGTGCAATTTCCGATGTGGGAATAAGTTGAAAAGGAAAATTGGAAAAACAGAATGTGTGGTAAAGGAATTTTATGGTTTGATTTCATTTGTAATTTCATATTACTTAACTTTTAACGATTACTATTATGTAATTATGTATCTTTATTATAATTATAACTATATCATAACCCGCAAAATTTACGGGCTAGTTAATTTTTTTCTACCCAAAAATATTTAGTGTTAAAAAATTATGTTGGATAAGAGCATAGTTCATAAAATACTTGAATGACGTCGTTTTTTATTTGTAAATTACGAAAATCCTATAATATAGGGAAATGCAATCTGTTGTACACGTTAATACTAAAAAAAGGAGTTGGTATATATTAATGCTATTTTTGAAGTTAAATAATTTGTCGTTACTATTTTTTAAAATTAGCTCATTCTTTGCAGAAAAAAAAGCATGAAGCTAAGTTCTAATTCAAAATCAATATAATATTCTAAAATATCAAGGAAATTGGTGAATGATTCAATTCTCGTGTCAATTTCGCGGCCTTGCAAACCATAGGGTACTCACAGCCTGAAGCCTAGCGAAATAGTCTGATATTGCAAGTCATAATGCAAATTGTCGGGTAGTCATAATTAATTGAATTCCTTTTAATGTATTCTCCCGAAGAGAATCAGCCTACACATGTGATAGTGAATATCATACAACATTCGGTCTAAGTTTTGAATATAAATAACACTATTTAAGTAAGTAGAATAAATAAACAATAGTATGACAAAACAAACAAACATACTTATTAGTCTAGTTAATTAAGTTATGTAATACCTGGAGTAGGTAATTCTCTACCGCTCCTAACCTACCCATAACTTTAAACATTTGAGACATGTAATTGGACACATTTGGTGAATTGGTGGAAATGCTATAATGTATTAACCAAAAACAGTAGAAGTAAATGATACTCTATAATTCCACGTATATTACTAAAAAACTAAGTGATCAGACCTTGATAATCAATATCCATCTTTACCATTTTTGGCTGTATTCGCTCATGCTACTTCTGCTATCCTTCTTCTCAATATAAGCCTCCAAAAATGGCAATAAAAAGTTCAAGCAGTGAAGTTTCAAAGAATGAATTAGAACTTGTATGTTACTGGGTACACTTCATCACTTTTATTCTTTCAATATTTATCAATAGAAGATTCAAGTCTTCATTATATTTATAAGTTACTCCACATGGAAATCATCATTAGCATGCAATATTAGAGATATTAATAATATCTAACTCAAGATAACTTACATGGCATCGAAAACCTTGAAACACTAATTAAAAAAAATGCATAAAAAGTTTGGACAGTATAAAGTAATGTATTGTGTATTAATAATAGCTCCAACTATCGCTTAGGATCAAGGAATCGTGTGCTCCTTATCACTTGTATACAGACTACCAAAACTTCCATTCAATTCATATCATACGACAAAGATGAGGGCCAAAATGAAACTGACATACAATAATTCCCAAACCAACATAGTTTACAAAGTTTGAGTAAAAATACGAAACTAACCCACAACTGTTAGGAATTGTAAAAAGAGATCAAGAACTTGCTACGAACTAAAACTGTTTTGACCCTTACCCATCCCGCTTGACCATCCAACTTTTCCACCTCCAGTGATTATGCTCATTACAATACTCCGAGCAAAAACAGAACAGAACATAATGACAAACCTTAAGGGTCAAGTAATCATGTATCAGAATATATCTTCCATTCCTTACAAACATAATATTTGAAAAAGATGCTACAACGTTACTGAAAACTAATTTTTAACTAGGTGATTCTTGTACCTCAGACCCAACAAAACAAAAGAATGAATGTGAGAAATTATAACAAAATATGGAGTAATAATTTCATAAAGAGAATGTATAAAAACCTACAAAAGTACTTGTCCATCGCACAATGCAGACTCATGCAAATCAATAAGGTGGATTGACCCTTTAAACTACTATACGCTAATGTATTACAATGAGCATAATGAAAGCCAGCAGATGCAATCACCTCTGCAGGTAAGCAAAGTTAAACACAACGGTTTCTAAATATATAGTTGTCAAAGCAAATCAGACATAAGTAACTTTTCTACTTTGATAATCAAGCTGGAACACAAAGTGAGTGTTTCATATACGGAATATAAATTATATAGAAGAATTATCTCAATTCTTCAATAAAATTATTTAGAAAGAAGCATACTACACTAAAAATTTAGTTTGGGCAATATTCTGATACACTTGGAACCATTCTAATGGTTTTCTCTTAATAAATTTCTTATTTTACCCATTTCAAACCCTACCGATTTAGTAGGATAAATAAACTTGAAGCTATTAGTTGTACTTTAGAAAGCTTAATGTACCAAAATAATAGGTTGGGTAAGCTTACTTCACTAAAAATTATATAAGAAAATTATCTCAATTATTGAATAAATTAAATTAATTTAGAAAGCTTACTACATTAAAAATATAGTTTGGGCAATTTTTCAATACACTTTAACAATAATAACAGTATTCTCTTAAGCAATTGTTTCAATACACTTCACCAATTAGCATGGACACCCTCCCAGTGATCATTAATATGGTTAAAGTATTTTCAATTGAAGATTTCATTCGGGTGTTTGTGTTTTACACAGATAGGTTGCATAATAAACAACTTAGAAATAGTAACATTAATGATCATATAACTTCTTTAACAACTTAGAAAAAGAAGATAGAGATGTGAAGATGAGATGATTTACGAAAGGGTCAAGTGCAGCAGCTGAAGCATTTGGCAAACACCTTGTGAATACACGTCAAGGATATCGAAATCGTCATCACAAAGTCCGACAACTTGCACAAGCAAAAGAGATCATTGAAATCAAATGTTTGTAAGACAGTAAGAGTATATAAATAGTCACCTGCTGATAGACTTCACTCATACCCTTGTGTTCCTTCTCATACACGCTCAAGAGTATATAAACTGCATCACCTTTTTAGCAACCAAGTATTAATCTCTCATGGTTTTCATTTGCCAATTGAATAGAAAGTTCATAACCGAACATAAAAAGTTGGTATAAAACCTAATGTAAGATAAACTGGAATTAACAACCTAAACTTACTTCCTCTCACGCATTTCATCGAACACCTTTAAGGCACTCCCCAAGACACCGATAACACTCTGCATTTCTTTATGAATTCATAATCAAACATTGACATGAAACATAATTATAAACATCAATCGCTCATGCGTAAATTTTTATACCTTAATGCTTGTTCATCTTCATCAATTTTGCTTAACAGTCAATATATCAAAATCGACCCAAATACTTCGATGTTCCAGTGCATAAGAAGCATCAATATGTTTATCCAATTACTAATAATACCATTCCCATTTTAGATGCAAATTTGTTTTTGCTCGACTATACCATCTAACCCAACTTAATTTAATCAAACGATAGGAAAATTTTATCAACATTTTGACTCGGTTTTGCTTCTTATGTTCTTCATTACAAGATCTAACAAATTTTTCTTTGAAAAAAATGAAAAAGATGGATGTTCATTTGAGCCACCCTAGTAGATTATATGGGACTGTGATGCCCTGACTCGTTATCCTTCCACTGTTGCAAGCGAGGGGTTTTCGCAGCTCTGTGAAACCAGCCTTACGCAGTGCCCCCTACTCTAGGGACCATGAGACCCAAGCTTTCGCTCAAGCCACATGATCCAACTAGCAACTTGGATCGGGCAAGCCAGTTTATGCACCAACAGAACCAATCTGGCTAGGCTTGGTCACAGTCCAACCATCTTAATACCCTCACTTGAGTTACAGGCAAGCGCTACCAAGCCCGGTGACACATGCTCTACAAGTGCCCTTTATAAAGTAGTTTGAAGTTTGTGCAACTTCCGATGTGGGAATAAGTTGAAAAGGAAAATTGGAAAAACATAATGTGTGGTATAAGGAATTTTACGGTTTGATTTCATTTGTAATTTCATATTACTTAATTTCTAACGATTACTATTATGTAATAATGTTCCTTTATTATAATTATAATTATGTATCCAGAATATGTTATTTTATAGTGAGCGATGTAACTAAAGCTTAGAGCAATTTTATTACTCCGTAAAAGACAGTAGAAGCCTTTTTATTATCTTTATATGACTTGTATTCTTTGTAACTTAATTTGATTGTTAGCTTGTTAACGAACATACCAAAACAGTGACTTGGAACCATTCTTATGAACATCAAAGATTACGATTTTAACACAAACACTTTAGATGCTCGTTTACTTTTAACATTAATAGAGTGCCCAGAGCATTAACTATGACATAAATGGCATAACTCTCCACAGGCGGGAGGAGCCATTGCGAGGAAAATGGTACATTATTGTCGTTGTCAACATACAAGCCATGAGACGGAATGGGTCTAGAGATCAAGTTTGCCTGCAAGATACCATGAATGCATTGCAAGGCTACCAAAAGACATGATGTTAGCTAGAGACGATAGTCCATGAATCATTCCAAACTTCTTGTTCATTGCTGCTAGCTTCGGGTTCACCTTTGCAACCTCCTGGTTCTTTGTCCACCCAACTTCTTCTCCTATGTTAGATTCCCTCTCCACCTTGTGCCTTTGCTTCATCATCTACATCCACAAATTCATCATATAAACAACATCAGAGTCCAGAACATTGCTCTTTTTCAGTGTGCAAAGTTATGGTTATTTGAATCTATTTTTACTTCTCTCTAAATCACACCAAACATGTGGCCTCCAACGGACCGGATTTTAAGTACATGCAACTATCATACCACAACAAATGTAACTGAAAAGAAAATCAAGATCAAACAACCCTTGTGAGACAAGAAGGGGCTAACATATTCAATTACACCCTTCCACTATCTTAGTTACTAAACATAATAATTTCTGCACCCCTCAGATATCTCACCACTTGACACGATTTCAACACATAAACGAGAAAGCCAACAACCATAGACATCAGCATTCAAGATTTATTGTCCCGTTGCACAAGCCCATTACTGATGTGCCAATATCAAACACCAAAACGGAGTTCCTTCGAAGAATTGTATGTTTTGAATGCAATTATCACATTAAACAGCATATAAATCAAATTGCTTTCCAAGAACTAGAAAACTATACGAAAAAAGACCTTCAGATAATAGTTGTTCAAACACATTGCAATTCCAGCATGATTTAAACCCAAAATTACTATACGGATGAGTTTTAGAGTTAGGTTACCTCGATGGTCATTGGAGTAAAGACAAAAAGATTGGTGAGATTGAAAACGAAAGCAGCAACCAAAAAGCCTAACTGATACTTCTCAGCAGTCGACGAAGACTTCCATGGATGTGTATACCCAAAACACCCTACGGACACCGCACAACATATACCAACCATCATAAAGTACGCCGGAAACATCTTGCTTTGCAGATTCCCAAACTGATGTCTCGGCAAATGTCTGTCAAAGTTATCCAATGCATCATGTTAAAATGTCAATATCAACATGATCACCAAAATAAGCAAGTCTAAAATATCTATTTGGTACTGATGTCATTCGTGAATCAAAATTCCCTATCAAAACTATCTAACAGCTTATTAATTTCATAAATCTAAGTACTAGAACACAATTCCACATAATCAAAGAAATCAAACTGGGGAAACTACTCATGATCAGTAATATTCAATTTCAAAAAACCTATTCGGTATAGACGTCATATAAGAATCATATTACATATCGAAAGTAACTGATAATCTATTAATTTCAAAACCCTAGATACCACATGCCTTAATTTTAAGGCACAAAAGCATGTCAAATTAGGTTAGGGGACTCAACTATGATCATAAAAATTATTCAATCTTAAAAACCTTATTCGAAATGATAATCAAATTGGGAAGAAAATAATAAATCAACTTCAAAACCCTGACTACTAGTGTACTACATGGCTTAATTTCAAGACACAAAAGCATGTTAAATTAGGTTAGGGAACTTAAGTATGGTCATTAAAATGATTCAATTTCAATAACCGACTTCGAATTGAGAATCAAACAGATAAGAAATTGAAAGCGTTACTTGAACATGATGATTCCGCCGATGAAGGTAACCCAAAGTGCTGAGCCCCAAGCGGTCGAGAAACATAAAAGGTGCGCGAGTTTAACGAAAGTAGTGATTTTAGCTGATTTTGATCCGAAAGTTTCCGGCGAAAATATAACGCCGATTGCTAAGAAAGCAATCGCAGTGAGAAAACGTGTCATCCAAGCCATGATGAATTAAATTTGTGAAATGGATTGTGAGTGAATGAAGAAAATGGATTTATGGTAAACTGTAACTAACCTAATTACTTAACACTGGGGAAACTAGCAGGTCGTCGGATTTTGGTGATGTTTTTGCTAATATGCCACTCAAGTTTATTGTGGTTTACATAAATTCCCCTTCTAAGAATAAAACTTGCTTATTGCTTCTATTTTCACTTTCAATTACAAGATTCAGGCATTCAGCTGTCAACTAATTTTATTAAGACCACTAAGCGTTATGGGTCAGGTTTGGCCACCACGACACAACAACGCTCAAAGCGGGGCTCATGGTGACGGGGTGTTGTGCTTTCGAGAACGAGAGAAAGGACGCTAAAAAGTGGGGCCTACGTAACCTTTTATTCTTTTTTATCCCTTTTTCTTTTCAAGTTTAGTTCAAATATTAAAATAAAAAACGTGTCACCCCCCACAACCTTTTAACATTGCAATGGTTGTGAATCAACACAAGGTTGTGGTGAGAGTGGTGATGTGACACCCACAATGCTCTCACAACCCTTTTTACCACTGCAAGTGATCTAACTGTATGAACATATTAGTATTGTCCAAATAACTTGTATTTCATCGACGTCTATATCTACATCTACATAAAAATTTAAGACATTCTCTGCTTGACCTATCAAAATATTTCCTTTTTTTGTCATGAAAGTATCTTATACATATGTGGTATTGTGTTCTCGTGCTCCCATTCTTTAGGGTATTTGTCTGTTCCGTGAGTTTATTAATGTACGAAACATATTTATGCAGTGGCAATCTAATGTTGGTATATACCCGATGTTTGTTTCCATAATGATTATAGAAAATTTTAGGATATATATATATATATATATATATATATATATATATATATATATATATATATATATATATAAAAGATCGAGAAAACTATGATAATTGATAAGGAACGAGAATCATACTACACATAATAGAACACTTTGTTCAATTTATTACAATAATAGAATTTGATGTTCAAATAGTCATTATTATAATATGATTGAACGTTAAAATATGTGATAAAAAAAAAAAATTAATGTCAAAATATATTTCATATAATAGTAACCGTAACTTTTTCTATGTCAAAATGTATTTCATAGATAGTAACTGTAACTTTTTCTATAACATAATTGAGCATCAAGTAATAGATCGTTCAATATGATCTTTAACTTCTTATTTCAAAGCTTTTAAAAGAGAATTATTTAAGTTTTTTCTAAAATTCCGCGTATATCAAATAACAAAAAGTAACATGAACATAATTTACATACATTTTTTGAGGAAAACATAAACGGGTATCTATCTATCTATCTATAAATAATATAACAACCAAAAGTTTGATTTCCATAAGTTTAGCGAAACAAACACCCCAAAGTGAGAAGTTATCATGAATGAATATTTTTGTTGGAAGTACTATTATATATAAATGCCGTTACTAAATGTCATATATGATCTTTGTGAGGGGGCAGATGGCAAATTATGTACATCAAGTATTGGTAGTCAAGATTAGGATGCATTGGGGAGAAGGATCTTCGAGAAGACATGTATATAACCAAGGATGAGTGATTGTTGCACTACTTTCAAACGGTGTCATAATCAATAATCACTCAAAGTCAATGTAGATGTTTCGATGATTTGCGAATTAAGGCCCTATCTTTTGGAAAAATAATACTTTGTAGATGTTTCAAAAACCATTAAACAACTTTAACGATTGATTGGCCGCTTTTTTTAAACAATTCTGAAATATAGATTTCAATAACTTAGGTTAGGCTAAGTTCAAACTTGTGGGCTGGACTACAAACATTTATTTAATATATTGGATTACAAAAAATGGGCCCCTTACTCAAGATGGGCCTTGTTCGGTTGCCTATCTTGAATAGGGGTGACCAAAAAAACCGGGTTGGAAAACCGACCCGGTCAATACCCCGAAACCTGACCCGGTCAATACACGGGTAGAGCATACCCGATTCGGGTTTTACTAGTACCCGTCGGGTACCAAACCGGGTACGCCCCCAGATGTTTCAAATCGGGTTGTACCCGAACCGGTTCCAAAAACCGGTTTTAATACCCGGTTTGAACCCGGTTTTTTCACTAGCCGTTGTGTTTGAGCTCCTAGCCGTTTTATATCCGTTTTTTTTTGTTTCTTTTACCATTTTGCCATCCTAAAACTAGTATAAATAGATACCTTAGGTTTGGGTTAGTTACAACACTCAAACTCACCCATTCTATTGAAAAAACACTCAAAACGCTTACGATTTACATACGAAACTCTCAAAACATTACTCTCATCCTCTCAAAACGCTCTCAAAATGGCAACTCAAAGTTCCTCAACTAACGATTTTGTTGGTTCGTCAAATGCGTCAAATGCACCAACTATTGTTCAAGTTTTGCAAACAAAACGTAATCCGGAGATTTGGTGTAACTTTGACAAAGTGTTGTTGTCGGATGGTTCGACTAAGGCACATTGTAAACGATGTGGGAGTTTTTTAAAAGCCGACTCCAACTCAACGTTGAGCAAACATACTTTAAAGTATTGTAGTGCAAACAAAACTAATCCGGAGGAGGGTCAAGCAACCATGTCACGGGATGGAGGTATTTTCACATACCAAGCGGATCGGTGTCGAGAAGCATTTGCCGGCTTTGTGATTCAAGAAGCTTTGCCGTTCAACCACTTCGATAACCCTCGGCTTACTAAGGTTATTCAAAATACTCTTCAACCCCGATATAATCATGTATCACGTCTTACTCTTAGACGTGATGCACTTAAATTGTGAAAAATGCTAAAATTCAACTAATAACCGGTTTTGAAAACTTAACTACAAGTGTATCACTAACAACCGATGTTTGGTCGGTTCCTCATGGTTTGCCCGGTTCGTACCTTTGTGTTACCGCACATTGGGTTGATCCCTCAACTTGGCAAATGATGAAACGTACCAATGCTTTTGAAAACTTTGACTATCCTCACACGGGTCAAAATTTATTTTGCATGTTACGGGATGTAATGAAAATGTTTAAATTAAAACAAAAGATTTTTTCTATCTCGTTTGATAATGCGAGTAATAACACAAACGACGTTCAAAAATTAATACTAAAATACAACCCACATTTGAAAGGCATTTTCTACCATAGTAGATGTGTTACACACATAATTAACTTGGTTGTGCAAGACGGGTTAGCGGTTCGACAAATAAGTGAAGTAAAAGATGCGTATAAAAACATGTTGCAAGATATATTTTGTAAGGGTAAGGCTGGATACAAACTTTATATGAGATTGTGTAAGGAAACGGATTCCATTTTTTTAACCCCTAATTGGGACATGCCCGTAAGATGAAATTCGACATACAACATGTTTGTATGTGGTTTACGCCAACGTGAGACTTTACAAGCTTTTCATTTACAACTTATCCAAAGGGGTTATGCTATAAACGAATTTCCAAGCGGATGTTGTGATGTTATTGAAAAGATAACCGAATTGCTCAAACTTTTTAAAACCGCAACTACTTTGTTATCGGGTGTTTATTATCCCACGATTCACTTGGTACTTAACCAAATTTTTTTAATGTGTTCAAAACTAAGCGAATACGAATTTATTGATAATTTATACGCACTAATGGTGGCTCCCATGAAAGAAAAACTAAGAAAATATTTTAAAGAAATGCCACCGGTAATTAGTTGTGCCGCCGCAATAAACCCATGCTTAAACGTTTCCGGGGTGGAATTGCTTATCGATAACATTTGTAACGATTTGGAATTGAATGACGATGACCCATTTTTTTCACAAAATACAAAAAAACATTTTAACAAATGTTTTCAAGATTTATTTACTCATTATTTTCAAAAATATGGTTCAACAAATCTGTCACACCCCAAAAATCCATAATTGTGTTTATTTAATGTTTAGCGGAAGCAAGTTATAATTGGCGGAAGCATTATGTGTAAACAGTTTAACAACGGGGGTGATGACGTTACAATTGTGCATTCATCGTATCAGAGCATATGATCATACAGAACATAATATATTAAGGATGCCAGTTAAATAGTTATTACAAAAGTAGTACGACTGTGCAAGTCGTACAGTAGTAATAAAGTTTAAAACATTTAAGTTTTACAATACATATGTTAAAATAAGATTTCATGAGTATAACTGCAATGTCTGCAGTGATACAGAGGAAATCCTCAAAAGCTGTCCCATAAAGTATGGCATCCTAAGTAGTCCAGGGTTGTCATCCTGAATGCATGCGATCCTTACTTACATAGCTAATTTCCTCTAAAACATAGAAAGAAAGTCGTCAACAAATATGTTGAGTGAATTCACAGGTTTGTATAAATGTGTGGTATGTTAAACCATTTATGTTAAAGTTATTGAAATGTTATTCAATAAATAAATGTTTGCAGGTTTTGCAATTTATAAGATGTTAGGGATAGTTACCCTAAAATATAGTTTTATGTGGGTTGTTACCCAAAATGTATGTCTGGTTGTTTACCAGTATATAAATATAATCAGTAAGTATACTGACATAACACAGTTGTAGGATATGTTTATCCTAAATAATAAGTGTGGGAATGCTTAGACTATAATCCCCTGAAAGGTGAGCTAAGCCTCGCAGGTTAAAGTAACGCGACCTAACCCTATAACCAAACCACAACCAAATCTTATGTTTCTTGCCTGAAGGACAGTTAAGTATACGCTCCATCCATAGGAGGGTCGTCACGGCAATAGTACTATTCGTATACTCAGTGGCTAGAGTCACCTAGCTAATGGTTATAGTCTGCATGACATAAGGTCTTTCATGCACACATCTCAAGTCTGGTCTGTACTAGGATTTGTTGTCTAATTCCCAAAACAGTTGTGAAATAATATTTCATGTCAAACAGTTGTATAAAGCAATAAAGCATTTATATAAATTTGCTACATGTGTTTGCATGTAGTTTCTATGTTTACACCCCTATGTTTAAAAGCATAAAACATTTGTAAAGTAGGGGCTGTGAACTCACAGTAGTTTTGCTCGGTAGGAAAGCTAGCAGCCAAACAGATAACAGCCCAAGGTATGTTAACCTATACAATAAATATATTAACATAAGTACGTTTGATTTGTTTTAATCACTTATGATAACAGTTTGTTTGTTTGAAGAAATGGTTGATTTCTTAGTAATATAAGTTGTTGACTTTATTAATGACATTGCGTTGAAATATTGTTATTATTTCATAAATCGTATACTTGTTTAAGTATATAAACCAATATGTAATTGTCTATTTAACAGAAGGTCGTTTTGTTTCGTTCGTATATATATATATTTGTGAATATATATTCTTAAGTGTCGTACGTATATATGTTTAATCAATACGTTGTTTGCATATATCGAATATATATATATAAGTTTCCATTTGTTTAAGAAAACATATAATCGTGAATATAATTCAAATGTCGTTTGTGTTTATATATACATAACGTGTGTTCTCGTATATATTTATATATATTGTAATACGTTGTTTACGTATTAAAAACGTTATAGGTTTTATTTGTTATAAAACTCGATAATATATTTATTTTGTTTATAAAATAAATATTATTTGTTTTTAATATCGTTATATTTGTTTAATAAGTTTAAGTGTCCCGATAATGTAATCGTTTTCTCAAAACGTATATTTTACAAAGTCCATATTCATATATACGTATATATATATATATATATATCGTTCGTTCGTACGAGTTTAAATAAGTCCAAAGTCCGTGTCTCGGATATATCTCATTAATGTTTTATTAATAGTTTACAATGTCTCGTGAATGTATCGTATAAATGAAATCGTTAACGGAAGCGTTTATGTTTTAAAATAAAAGTCAGATTGTTGACCAGACACGGGAATCCGCCGTATTCAGTGGAATCCGCCGGATTCAAGTCAGAAGTCGGAATACGCCGGATTCGGGTGAATCCGCCGTATTCATCCTAGTTTTCATACGGTTTCGTTTTGGTTCGGGAATACGCCGTATTTAAATGAATACGCCGTATTCTTTTGTGTTCACAAGGTTGGTCGTGTGAAGGTTTGGGAATACGCCGGATTCATTTGAATCCGCCGTATTCACCCGTGTCTTTTACTCGTTCATCGTTTTAGCCGAAAGTTTGTGTGCGGGTCGGACACGGGAATCCGCCGGATTCCCTTGAATCCGCCGGATTCGTTGGTTTTCAGTTTATGAATACGCCGGATTCAAAGGAATCCGCCGTATTCGTGGCTCGTTTCAGCCCCTGTTCGTGTCTGATGAAACATATACATATGAGTGTTTGTTTCCAAACCATTATACACTAATACTAAATGTTTATACAAGTGTTATGTGTCGTTTTTATAAGTTATTACTCCATTTTAACAAGTTTTCATATAACGATTTTGGTTTTGTAGTTTTGGGTTTTATAAACTCATTTCAAGAATCATCAAGTAATCATCCAAGTTATATGTTATATGTTTAGATTATGATGTGTTATAACCATATATAAACGAATTTAAGTGAGAAATTCAAAGAATCCAAGATTTGCTTACAAAGAGAGGGAGATGAAATGATGAACGGATGATGATGATGGTTCCTGATCTTGTTGTTCTACTACTGCTTCTTCTTGCTGCTTGTTACCACAGATGATCAAAGAAGAAGATTTTTTGATGAGGTTTTTGTGTGTGTGTTTTTGATCAGAGAAAGAAGAAAAATGAGAGGGAACAAAGTGATCGAGTGAGTATGGTTTAAACTGGATACGGGTCTCTCAATTATTGAAGTTAGGTGCCAAATTTTGGCACCTCAATTTCGAGTACGGGTATAATTTTAGCAATATAAAAATAAACAAATTACATTTTTATTTTGTAGGTGTTCTCCTGGTTCGTTATTTATAGTCAGTATAATGATGTTATCATTATTTTAATTAGTTGTACAATTTTGTACATTTTACTGCGCACAGTTAATTGAGCGCAAAATTTCAGTTAATTTAGGATTTCATATTTTGAGGTAATGTTCTAACTTCCTCCAAACGAATGAGAAAATTTGTATTTTTATGATTCCACCTTTTATGAGCGTTTTAGAATTGTTTCTGTTCGTGTTATAATACGTTTTATGTTAAACGTATATTTAGACCACTTTATCTATTTGTTATAGATATATAAATACTCGTAATTAATAATTAAGTTATTAATTATTTTTCTGTCACGAAACTTTTGTTATTTATTTTTGTCGGGTTCGTTCCGATATATTTGTACGTAACTTTAAATACTTACGTATTATGTATTACTTTTTGTTTAAAAGTACCGGGCTTGCTAGACTTACATCACATCAAGAAGTTTTGTTAAAACTTAATCAGGAAATTAGCGTAAGAATGCACATGCTTAAATGTTAATTAATACCTAATTTGGAGAGTTGTCACATTCTCCCCCCGTTAGGGAAATCTCGTCCCGAGATTTAATTTGTGTCGTGATTCGTGGTCACGGGTTCAAATAGGTGGGGATACTTCTTGCGCATCTCGTCTTCACGTTCCCAGGTGAACTCTGGGCCTCTTTTCGAGTTCCATCGAATTTTGACAAGTTTGATCCGACTGTTTCGGAGTTTCTGCGTTTTCGTATCCATTACTTCAAGCGGTTCCTCCACGAAGTTGAGTTTTGCGTCGACGTAGATTTCGTCAGGAGGTATGATCAACGCTTCGTCAGATAGACACTTCTTAAGATTACTCACGTGAAACGTGTCGTGAATATTACTAAGTTCTTGCGGCAGTTTAAGCTTATAAGCTACAGGACTAATCCTTTCTAGGATCTCAAAAGGTCCAATGTAACGTGGGTTCAGTTTGCCGCATTTTCCAAATCGCACAACTCCTTTCCAAGGAGATACCTTGAGTAGGACTCTGTCACCTACTTGAAACTCTAAAGGTTTTCGTCTATTGTCTGCATAACTCTTTTGTCGGTCTCGTGCCGTTTTTAATCGATTAAGCACTTGAGATATTTTGTCCGTTGTCTCTTGGACTATCTCAGGACCTGATAACTGTCTGTCATTCATATCTGCCCAACAGAGTGGGGATCGACACTTGCGTCCGTACAACGCCTCGAAAGGTGCCATTTGTATGCTCGTATGATAACTATTGTTGTACGAGAATTCGGCTAAAGGGAGATGAACATCCCAGTTTCCTCCAAAATCAATCACGCAGGCTCGTAGCAAGTCCTCAAGCGTTTGTATCGTTCGCTCGCTTTGACCATCGGTTTGTGGATGGTAGGCGGTACTCATGTCGAGTCTAGTGCCTAAAGCTTGTTGCAGTGTTTGCCAGAAGCGAGAGGTGAAACGTGCATCTCTATCAGAGATGATAGATAATGGAACTCCATGTCTAGAAACAACTTCTTTTATGTAAATTCTAGCCAGCTTTTCCATCTTATCTGTCTCCTTGATGGCTAGAAAGTGTGATGATTTTGTCAGTCTGTCGACAATCACCCATATGGAGTCCATCCCAGATGATGTTTTCGGTAACTTCGTAATGAAATCCATCGTGATGTGTTCCCATTTCCATTTGGGCAACTCTGGTTGTTGTAAAAGTCCAGACGGCTTTTGGTACTCAGTCTTAACTTTTGCACATGTCAGACATCTACCAACATAAGTGGCAATGTCTCTTTTCATGCCAGGCCACCAGTAAAATCCTTTCAGATCGTGATACATCTTATCTGCACCAGGATGTATCGAATAATTGGACTTATGAGCTTCGTCCAATACTAGGCTACGTAGCTCATCAACACAAGGAATCCAAATTCGATTCATGAAGTACAGTACTCCATTTTCCTTAGACTCCAGTTGCTTCTCTATCCCCTTGAGGGATTCGTCCTTCATACGCTCTGGAGTAAAGGCCGCTTGTTGAGCATCACGAATTTGAATAATTAAATCCAAGTGGATTGTCAGTCCTAAGGCTCGAACTCTTCGAGGTTTCAATCTTTCTTTACGACTCAAGGCATCCGCTACTACATTAGCTTTGCCTGGATGGTACTTGATTTCACAGTCGTAATCATTTAGTAGTTCAACCCAACGTCTCTGTCTCATGTTGAGTTCTTTCTGATCAAATATATGTTGGAGACTTTTGTGATCGGTAAAGATCGTACACTTTGTACCGTATAGATAGTGTCTCCAAATCTTAAGTGCAAAAACGACTGCTCCCAGCTCTAAGTCATGCGTCGTATAGTTCTTCTCGTGAATCTTCAATTGACGAGACGCATATGCAATGACCTTGTCGTTTTGCATCAACACGCAACCTAATCCTTGATGTGAAGCATCACAGTAGACAACAAAGTTTTCTACTCCTTCTGGTAAGGATAGGATAGGTGCGGTGCTCAATTTCTCTTTCAGCATTTGAAAAGCATTCTCTTGCTTCTCGCCCCAATCAAACTTCTTGTCTTTTTGCGTTAGGGCGGTAAGTGGCTGAGCTATCTTCGAGAAATTCCCAATGAACCTTCGGTAGTAACCGGCTAACCCAAGAAATTGTCGTATCTCAGTTGGGGTCTTTGGGGCTTCCCAATTCTTAATCGCCTCAATTTTGGATGGGTCCACGTGAATTCCTTTGTTATTGATCACGTGACCAAGGAAATGGACCTCACGCATCCAAAACTCGCATTTAGAGAACTTTGCATAAAGCTTCTCCTTCTCTAGTAATTCAAGAATCAGCCTCAGATGTCGTTCATGGTCTTCCTTCGTTCGCGAGTATATCAAGATATCGTCAATGAACACGATGACGAACTTATCAAGGTAAGGTTTACATACTCTATTCATTAGATCCATGAACACTGCTGGCGCATTCGTTAGCCTGAATGGCATAACCAGGAACTCGTAATGACCATATCGAGTCCTAAACGCAGTCTTAGGGATATCTTCATCCCGTACCTTCAGTTGATGGTAACCCGATCTCAAGTCGATCTTTGAGTAATAACTTGACCCTTGCAGCTGGTCAAACAAATCGTCGATGCGTGGCAATGGGTATCGGTTCTTAATCGTCACTTTGTTCAGTTCTCGATAATCGATACACATCCGCATTGATCCATCCTTCTTTTTGACAAACAACACCGGAGCTCCCCACGGTGAAAAGCTCGGTCGGATGAATCCTAAATCCAACAGTTCTTGCAACTGTGCAGACAGTTCCTGCATTTCTGATGGAGCTAGACGGTAAGGCGCACGAGCAATCGGTGCAGCTCCCGGCACTAGGTCGATATGAAATTCAACCTGCCGTGGAGGTGGTAACCCTGGTAGCTCGTCAGGAAATACTCCTGGGTATTCGCGTACTACGGCCACGTCGTCTATGCGCCGCTCCTCGGTTTTCTTATCCACAACATGTACCAAAAATGCTTGGTACCCTTTTCGTAGATACTTATTTGCCTTCATGCAAGTAATCATTTTCACCACACGATTACTCTTTTCTCCTCGAACCATCAACATTTCTCCTGACGGTAAAGGTAACCGTACAATCTTCTCATGACAGATGATTTCTGCGCGGTTCAGTGACAACCAATCCATGCCAACCACTATATCGAAGCTCCCTAGTTCTACCGGTAGTAAGTCTATCTTGAAAGAATGACCTTCTAATGTTAAGGAACATCCTGGTACTATTTCTCCTGATTCAATCAATTTACCATCGGCTAGCTCTATAGTATATTTGTTATCTAGCTTAAGGGATTCGATCTCTAATAGTGGTCTAAACTCAGTGGACACAAAGCTTAAATCAGCACCAGAATCAAATAACACAGAAGCAAAGTGGTTGTTTACAAGAAACGTACCAGTGACTGTGTTAGGATCCTGACGTGCCTCTGGTGCTCCTAACATGAACACGCGTCCAAGAGCTGGTTGGTCGATGTTGTTGTTTGCCCGATTGTTGTTGTTGTTGGCTCGGTTGTTGTTGTTTCCACGGTTATTTCCATTGTTGTTGCGGTTACGAGCGTTGTTGGCGTTACGGTTTTGATTATTGAGTCGAGGGCAACGGTTCCGATAATGCCTCGTGTCGCCACATTCAAAACAACCCTGGTTTTGGCGAACAGTGTTTCCCTTAGGGGTAGGGTTTACCTTACAGTTTTGGGTTTTGTGACCCCATCCCTTACAGCTGTCGCAAAACCAACACTCACCCTCGTGGTGTTTACTACACTTATCACACTTAGGTTTGTTACCCAAGTATGGCTTTGGCTCCACAATGGTGGCAGCATAAGACTTTGGATTTCCAGATCCTTTCTTGTTGGATTGACCCTGACGGTCATTCCACTTACGCTTCTTACCTCCAGAACTACCAGCTTCAGCACTGCTCTGCTCAACCTTAACCGACACAGTCTTCTTGGTCAGTGTCCCCATTCTAACTGCTTCATCAGTCAAACTCTGCGCTAAGGTAACAGCGCTCCTGAAAGTGTCAGGTTTGGAGGACGTAACTAAACTCCTGATCTGTGGTGCCAGTCCATACACATAGCGTTCAATACGCTTGTATTCAGGTGTTACCATATGTGGCACAAGACGAGCTAGTTCTTGGAACCTGGTTGTATAACTAGTGATATCAGCACCAATCATAGCAATGTTCCACAGCTCAGTCTCAATTTTCTGCATCTCACTGCGAGGGCAGAATTCTTCCATCATCATACTCTTCAATGTTTCCCATGTCATGGAATAAGCAGCTGGTCGCCCCATCGACTGAACTTGACTGTTCCACCAAGTCAAAGCTTTATCAGCTAGTGTGCAGGCAACATACTTCACTGCAGTGTCTGGTAGACAATCACTGATGTCCAACACAGAATCCATCTTTTCTATCCAGTGTATAATACCAATAGCACCTTCAGTGCCACAGAAAGGTGGTGGTTTACATGCCTGAAATGTCTTATATGAACACCCTTTGCGGTTATTCACAACAGTCTCAGCAATAACAGGGGTCGATCCACTGTTATTAATCCCAGTCTCACGGTTTCGGCTTGCCTCATACTCGGCAATACCTTCAGCTATGCGTCTAGCTATCAACTGCTCAGTAGTTTCCTCAGTGTTAGGTGGTGGAATGGTTTTAGATGTAGGAGGTACAGTTGTTTTCTGACTGTTCCTAGTAATTCGTCGTTTTGGCGGCATAGTTCAGTTCTGCGATGAATAAAATGCAGAAGTCAATGCCAAAATAATGAATGTGATGAACAAGATTTCACATTGTCTATCAAATGAATAGTATGGAGAATTTGAGAGAATAATGTTTCACATTGTATATCGCACGACTTTGAAACACCCATATGTACTTTGTACAATATAATCACGTTGGCCAGGCGTCATTATATAATGCCAAATACATATTTCTTTTCATCATCGTTTAAGTGCAATCAATGTTTTATGGAATTCAAGATAAGATAAATAATTCATAGTATGGTAGGTTTTCAAAGTTTGCAAGAAATGGCTTCAACAATTATTACGTGATAACTTTTCTATCACCTGTATATAGAGATGAATATAATTCGTACGAAATTTCGAATCGAACCTAAGTTATATTATACATTAACTAGAACGTTCTTACATCGTTTCATTGCAAAACTTGATGATATCTTCTATATCCATCAAGAGTGATTTCCAATACAACACGAGTTGTTACAGTACTAATTAAACTAAACTTAGCTATACTTAGATCCTAACAAAACAATTATATTCCTACGACAGTTCTTCATCAGTTCTTTATTAAGCTATCTTTAGCTATGTTCTCTGTCGTAGTGCAGTTCTTTTCCTTTCACTCCTGGTCCAGGTTAGGAGAGGAGTAATGCGTTTCTAGCATAGTCTTGTATCGCAGAGTCTGATAATAGCCCAGATCATTCTCAGTTGAGCATTTGCACAAACGTTTGATCCAAGACTTAACTCTTTTCTTGCGATTACTAGCCACTTTCTTCCAGAAGCGTATTTTATCCTTAACTCGAACAGACATAGGCCTCTTTAGGATTCTCAACTCAGTTTCATAGTTCTTGCATTTAGATGCAAGTTCCCAGTTTTGACCATCTAGCTCTTCAGCTTGGTCTCTAACTCTCTCATATTCCTCTATGTCAATCAATCCAAAGTGGTGGTTCTCAATCTCTTCTTCCACCAGTTCCACTATCGGAATTGTTTCAGTATCGACATATACATATTGTATCTGCTCGTCGATGGTTATGTCATCATCTGATGAATATTCACTTATGACAGGTTCTGCCATTTTTCCAGTTTCAAGAGATCTATAGGTTACAAAGACATATTTCAGTATCCACAGTTATGTAGTCTATATTGTCAATATATAATCCAATCACAACGCACAGTAACATAAACAATAATAATAAACCAAATACATACGTCATATCATATAATTGATCATAGTTAGTTCACAAGTTTTTATACAAAACATGATGGATCTATCCTAGATATCCATCGACCCAAAGACTAATCAAAGCATGACGGGTCTGTCTACACACCGTCGATCCAAATGATATACAAAACATGACAGGTCTGTCTATACCCGTCGAACCAAAGTTCCAAGTTTAGTACATAGTATATATACAATCCTAAGTAGGCACATCTCGCCATACATAGGTCTAACGGAAATACGGTAGAAATGATCCCACGGCTGTCCTCAACACAGCCATCACTACACAAGCACCAACCACAAGCCCTGCAATCCTAACACGTCTCTCAAGTGTCCTCACACGAGCACGTGCGGACTCAGCTATCTCCTGGGCAGTAAACACATGGTTCAACAGAAAGTGATGATGCTCATGTATACCAGCCATGTCCCCATACAGACGAGAGATCTCATCCTGTACCTGTCCAAGGTGAGAACCCCTGCTAGAAGTAATACAGAACAATGTACGCATAACAGCAACTAATGTAGGGAGAGTCTGCTCTATCGGCTCTCCAGTGGTAAACAGTGGTGCTGGGGGTCGTGAGGACTCTCCTGTCTCAAAGGTGGAGGGAAAACCCTCTAATGACCTCCAGTGCCTCAACATAGGAGTCATCCACTCTAGATGAGCAAACCTGGGTGCCCTCTGTGGAGACTCAACAGACTCATCCGCTGGTGCTAACGGACCTATAGGAAAATCTCTGACACACATCCTCGGTGTCCTCCTATATACAGGCCTGCGAGAAGTCTCACCGGCCTGATGGTGAATACCTGTAGTGATAGGGGTAACCTCATGTGCTGTCGGTGGTGGCGCGATGTAAGCGTCACTAGTGTCGTCTGACATGTCTCTCAAATGAACATATGACTCATCCCCTACAGTGATCGCGGGACCCTCAAAAGGAGCCTCAGTCGGCTCTTCGTCCGAAGCATAAACATGGTAAACTGATTGACTAGACATACTGTGACAAAGGAAATTGTGTATGACGTGTCAGTCGTTTGTTAGATGTATGCAAATGCATGTATGTATGAATGCATGAATGTTCTAGCCAAGGCTATAGTCTAGGTCTCTAAGGTTTTCAGTCACCTAAAGACTTCTAGTTCGCTATAACCAATGGCTCTGATACCAAGTCTGTCACACCCCCAAAAATCCATAATTGTGTTTATTTAATGTTTAGCGGAAGCAAGTTATAATTGGCGGAAGCATTATGTGTAAACAGTTTAACAACGGGGGTGATGACGTTACAATTGTGCATTCATCGTATCAGAGCATATGATCATACAGAACATAATATATTAAGGATGCCAGTTAAATAGTTATTACAAAAGTAGTACGACTGTGCAAGTCGTACAGTAGTAATAAAGTTTAAAACATTTAAGTTTTACAATACATATGTTAAAATAAGATTTCATGAGTATAACTGCAATGTCTGCAGTGATACAGAGGAAATCCTCAAAAGCTGTCCCATAAAGTATGGCATCCTAAGTAGTCCAGGGTTGTCATCCTGAATGCATGCGATCCTTACTTACATAGCTAATTTCCTCTAAAACATAGAAAGAAAGTCGTCAACAAATATGTTGAGTGAATTCACAGGTTTGTATAAATGTGTGGTATGTTAAACCATTTATGTTAAAGTTATTGAAATGTTATTCAATAAATAAATGTTTGCAGGTTTTGCAATTTATAAGATGTTAGGGATAGTTACCCTAAAATATAGTTTTATGTGGGTTGTTACCCAAAATGTATGTCTGGTTGTTTACCAGTATATAAATATAATCAGTAAGTATACTGACATAACACAGTTGTAGGATATGTTTATCCTAAATAATAAGTGTGGGAATGCTTAGACTATAATCCCCTGAAAGGTGAGCTAAGCCTCGCAGGTTAAAGTAACGCGACCTAACCCTATAACCAAACCACAACCAAATCTTATGTTTCTTGCCTGAAGGACAGTTAAGTATACGCTCCATCCATAGGAGGGTCGTCACGGCAATAGTACTATTCGTATACTCAGTGGCTAGAGTCACCTAGCTAATGGTTATAGTCTGCATGACATAAGGTCTTTCATGCACACATCTCAAGTCTGGTCTGTACTAGGATTTGTTGTCTAATTCCCAAAACAGTTGTGAAATAATATTTCATGTCAAACAGTTGTATAAAGCAATAAAGCATTTATATAAATTTGCTACATGTGTTTGCATGTAGTTTCTATGTTTACACCCCTATGTTTAAAAGCATAAAACATTTGTAAAGTAGGGGCTGTGAACTCACAGTAGTTTTGCTCGGTAGGAAAGCTAGCAGCCAAACAGATAACAGCCCAAGGTATGTTAACCTATACAATAAATATATTAACATAAGTACGTTTGATTTGTTTTAATCACTTATGATAACAGTTTGTTTGTTTGAAGAAATGGTTGATTTCTTAGTAATATAAGTTGTTGACTTTATTAATGACATTGCGTTGAAATATTGTTATTATTTCATAAATCGTATACTTGTTTAAGTATATAAACCAATATGTAATTGTCTATTTAACGGAAGGTCGTTTTGTTTCGTTCGTATATATATATATATTTGTGAATATATATTCTTAAGTGTCGTACGTATATATGTTTAATCAATACGTTGTTTGCATATATCGAATATATATATATAAGTTTCCATTTGTTTAAGAAAACATATAATCGTGAATATAATTCAAATGTCGTTTGTGTTTATATATACATAACGTGTGTTCTCGTATATATTTATATATATTGTAATACGTTGTTTACGTATTAAAAACGTTATAGGTTTTATTTGTTATAAAACTCGATAATATATTTATTTTGTTTATAAAATAAATATTATTTGTTTTTAATATCGTTATATTTGTTTAATAAGTTTAAGTGTCCCGATAATGTAATCGTTTTCTCAAAACGTATATTTTACAAAGTCCATATTCATATATACGTATATATATATATATATATATATATATCGTTCGTTCGTACGAGTTTAAATAAGTCCAAAGTCCGTGTCTCGGATATATCTCATTAATGTTTTATTAATAGTTTACAATGTCTCGTGAATGTATCGTATAAATGAAATCGTTAACGGAAGCGTTTATGTTTTAAAATAAAAGTCAGATTGTTGACCAGACACGGGAATCCGCCGTATTCAGTGGAATCCGCCGGATTCAAGTCAGAAGTCGGAATACGCCGGATTCGGGTGAATCCGCCGTATTCATCCTAGTTTTCATACGGTTTCGTTTTGGTTCGGGAATACGCCGTATTTAAATGAATACGCCGTATTCTTTTGTGTTCACAAGGTTGGTCGTGTGAAGGTTTGGGAATACGCCGGATTCATTTGAATCCGCCGTATTCACCCGTGTCTTTTACTCGTTCATCGTTTTAGCCGAAAGTTTGTGTGCGGGTCGGACACGGGAATCCGCCGGATTCCCTTGAATCCGCCGGATTCGTTGGTTTTCAGTTTATGAATACGCCGGATTCAAAGGAATCCGCCGTATTCGTGGCTCGTTTCAGCCCCTGTTCGTGTCTGATGAAACATATACATATGAGTGTTTGTTTCCAAACCATTATACACTAATACTAAATGTTTATACAAGTGTTATGTGTCGTTTTTATAAGTTATTACTCCATTTTAACAAGTTTTCATATAACGATTTTGGTTTTGTAGTTTTGGGTTTTATAAACTCATTTCAAGAATCATCAAGTAATCATCCAAGTTATATGTTATATGTTTAGATTATGATGTGTTATAACCATATATAAACGAATTTAAGTGAGAAATTCAAAGAATCCAAGATTTGCTTACAAAGAGAGGGAGATGAAATGATGAACGGATGATGATGATGGTTCCTGATCTTGTTGTTCTACTACTGCTTCTTCTTGCTGCTTGTTACCACAGATGATCAAAGAAGAAGATTTTTTGATGAGGTTTTTGTGTGTGTGTTTTTGATCAGAGAAAGAAGAAAAATGAGAGGGAACAAAGTGATCGAGTGAGTATGGTTTAAACTGGATACGGGTCTCTCAATTATTGAAGTTAGGTGCCAAATTTTGGCACCTCAATTTCGAGTACGGGTATAATTTTAGCAATATAAAAATAAACAAATTACATTTTTATTTTGTAGGTGTTCTCCTGGTTCGTTATTTATAGTCAGTATAATGATGTTATCATTATTTTAATTAGTTGTACAATTTTGTACATTTTTACTGCGCACAGTTAATTGAGCGCAAAATTTCAGTTAATTTAGGATTTCATATTTTGAGGTAATGTTCTAACTTCCTCCAAACGAATGAGAACATTTGTATTTTTATGATTCCACCTTTTATGAGCGTTTTAGAATTGTTTCTGTTCGTGTTATAATACGTTTTATGTTAAACGTATATTTAGACCACTTTATCTATTTGTTATAGATATATAAATACTCGTAATTAATAATTAAGTTATTAATTATTTTTCTGTCACGAAACTTTTGTTATTTATTTTTGTCGGGTTCGTTCCGATATATTTGTACGTAACTTTAAATACTTACGTATTATGTATTACTTTTTGTTTAAAAGTACCGGGCTTGCTAGACTTACATCACATCAAGAAGTTTTGTTAAAACTTAATCAGGAAATTAGCGTAAGAATGCACATGCTTAAATGTTAATTAATACCTAATTTGGAGAGTTGTCACAAAATCCTTCTTCTAGTTCGGCTTCCACAATGTTTGGTTCATCTTCCTCTCGCGATCCAATGCTTAACTTATATAATAGTTTAAGACAAGAAAACCATAAACGGGCAAGGGGTGAAGGTAATCAAACGAACACTAGCGAATATGGGAGGTATACCGGAACCGATTTTTTAAACACTATACAACCCGATGAATTCGCAAAATTTGATATTTTGGCTTGGTGGAAAGGGAGGGAATATCAATTTCCCGTTCTAACCATCATGGCCCGAGATTTACTTACCGTCCAAGCTTCTACGGTAGCTTCGGAATCCGCTTTTTCTCTTAGTGGCAGGGTACTATCTATACGAAGAACAAGACTCACACCGGCCTCATTAGAGATGTGCATTTGCTTGAAGGATCACTTAGACACCTCAGAACGTATACAACACATTTCTAGTCTTGAAGGTGAAATGGAATATGAAGGAGATATACACGATATCGAGGTGCAAGCGGGTATGGCAATATCACTCTCCGATGAAGAAATTGCTCTTGATGAAGCTTCGCGAGAGGCTAACACCGATGAAGATTTCGACCTTTGAACAATGAAGACTACGCATTTGAAGATGTTAGAAGACTTGAAGATTAATAAAACTTGAAGATTTTGAAGAAGTATGAAGACTTATTTGTTTCAAGAATATTTTTATGACCATTTAGAAGACTTTGATTTAAGTAATTGTCAAGTTATGTTTCCATTCCTAAATGATGTTTTAAGTTGAAGATTTTGTTATTTTTATGAAGATTGTGAAATGGTCAAGTATATGTTTTAAGTTGAAGACTTTGTTATTTTTATGAAGATTATGCAATGATCAAGTGTTGTTGTTATGGTCAAAGTGTTGTTGTTATGGTAAACGGGTCAAAAGGTGTCCAAATGGTTCATGAAAGTGTGGTTATGTCAAAACGAGCGATGGTGTAATTATGTAGCGGCTTGCAATTGCTTTAGGTGTTAAATGTATGTTAAAATGTGTTGGTAAAAAATGAAATTCTGAATGTGAGGCGTTTGTGATTTGGTATGGTCACCAAAAGTGTCCGAAATGACCAAAAATTGGTCACACGCCCGAATTCTTCGTTAACGTGAAATTTGAAAAAGTGTAAAAAAGGAAAGTTTTATTTTGTTATAGTGGAGGTGTCTCCAAAATTTCAGCTTCTAAGTATTTACGAGTCAAAAGTTATGCGCGTCGAAATTTTGCTTCTAAAAATTCTGCATACCAAACATTACCCGGTGCGTACAAAGAGTACCCGCCGGGTACAAAGGTTAATTCCTTTACAGAATTTAGATAGCCTTGAGTACCCGTTGCGTACAAGTGTACCCGCCGGGTACTATGTATTTACCCGTTAATATTCACTCCGGGTAGTTCATCTTTTTTTCGGGAACTAAACATTAGTACCCGCCGGGAATAAGTTGTACCCGCCGGGTATTCTCGTTTTTCAGGTTATCCCTGGCTGCCTTCCATGCTTTCCACACACTCCAAAAACCCATTTTTCTCTCCAAAAAACGGGAGCAACACCACCAAACCCCCCACTCAACCATTTTTGAAGCAAAAACTCACGAATTAAACCGGCAAAACACTTCTATAGCATGTTTAAGGTACGATTAACAACTTTTTAATTCAAAGCACTTAATTTTCATGGATTGATTGAAGTTTTTAGTTTTAGGTTTTCTTGAAATTGAATGTGGGGAAGTTTTAGTTGTTTCTATTTCTGATTATATTGTGAGCTATATGTACTCACACTTTCTTATTTCATGAATTCGTGTTTAATTTACATGATTATGAAAAATACGAATTTAGGGTTCTTGAAAATTTTTTTGGGGAAAATTAATTCTGTGTAATGATATGCTTAGAATTGTAATCCATTTACATAATACTCACGATTGTAATGCTCACTTGAATCAAATTATGTGTTTAATTGCATAATTCGAGTTTAGCTTGATATTAGGGCATTTGTGAAAGAGGACGAGTTTGAGCTTTGTAAATAAAATGTGGGAATGATTGTGCAATTGCCTTAGGTGATAGATGAATTGGTCAAGGCAATTCTCTCATTTGTGTTGTGTTTTGCAGGGAAGAAGCAAGAAACAAAAGGCAGCACCTCTGGGACTGCTAACGATGAAGAGGGTGACCGCCCTCAGCCGATGAGCATTGATGCTCTACTTATTCCCGAGACAATTCACCCATGGCTTAAATTTAGTAACAGGTTAACAAAGTACAATACATACTGTCAGAAACTGAACTTGTTGAGGGGGAAAGACTGTGATTTATCTAGGGTGGTCGATTGGGAACCACTAAAACAAGCAGGGGTAGCCGCCGGAATTAAGGAAATGATTAGGCAACGTTATTTCGTGGATCACATACCATTCGAATATGAAGAATGGGAAGGCATATTTCAGATTAATGAGCAGGTATACAAAGAGTTATGCGTGGAATTCCACTGCACATATGAAATGAAAGAGGATGTTGAGTCGACGACTGATAAAAATTTCATGACTTTCCGACTGGTAGGTCAACCAAGGAAAATGAGTATGGTGGAACTTGCTGCCTGTTTGGGCATTTATTCTCGAGAGCAGCTGGATGCAACTCATTTTGAGGATTATTTGATGGCTAGTGAGATGATCGAGATGGAATTTTATCCCAAGGATGTGTGGCACGAATTTTCATCAAAACCATATGCTAGAGGTGGAAGTTCATACAAAGATATAGAGAGCATGCAGTTGCGGGTAATCCAACGATGTCTTGCGCACAACATTTCGCATAGAAGGGAGAACACAGAGAGAGTCAGCTTCGCCGACTTATGGTATTTGAGGAAGTTCGTAGCGGAGGAGAATATCAATGTGCCATATGTTGTTGCCTGGTATTTACATCATAATGCCAGCGGGATTAGAGGGTCATCCCCTATCTGTGGGGGACAAGTTGTGACTAGGATTGCCAAGTCCTTCAACATCAGTTTTGAGAATTTAGAGCGAGTGACGACTAGGCCAAAAACAGTAGGGCTAGTTCAGTTTCAGGGGGCACAGGCTGTCTCAGTTATCAATGATCATTTCGTGCCCTACCAGGATCCACCACTAGAGGAGCAAGCGGCTCAACCACCGAGAAGAAGAAGAAGACAACAGCAGGTGGAACATGAACAACATCAAGAGAAAGAAGCTGCATATGAGCAGGGAGGTTTCCAGCAGCAAGGCGCAGCACAGCCATCCATGCTGAATATTATGCATGGTATTCAGGGCCTTCAGGTTAGCCATAATGATTTTTCGCAGGAAGTCAGGTATGAGCTTGGAGCACATCGCTACCACAACGCTTGGTCAGCACACAACACACAAAGACTTTCTGAAGTGGTGCCCAACTACCGACCTACATCCTACCACTACCCACCCATGTGGGGTCAGTCTGGAGCAAGCTATCCACCACCGGTTTATGACGAGGGTGCCGCCTTGGTAGAGTTGCAAGAAGAGTATCGAAGGCAGCAGGAGAGAGAGCAAGAGGAGCGTGGATTCCCCTATGACTATTCCCCATTTTGAGTGCATGCGTGCCTCATGTGATTCAGACACTTTTCTAGACAATTTGATTACGGTTTATTTAAGTAATTTTAATTTTATGTTTGGATATTTTGGAATGCTAGACTGTGGATGGCGTTTGGGTACGTTTTTGTACAATGACATCCCAACACACTTTTCTATTTGAATTTAGGTGAAATTTCAGCGGGAAATGGTCAGTAATGCAGGATCAAGCCTTTAGTACCCGGCATGTACTATGTACCTGGCGGGTAGTGTTTGGAAAATGTTGACAGAACTGTATCAAGCCAAAGTACCCGGCGGGAACAATGTCTACCCGGTGGGAACCCAGTATACCCGGCGGGAACCCTAGATACCCGACGGGTACACCGTACCCGGTTTAAAACCGGGTTTTCAACCCGAACCGGTTCCAACCCGGTACAAACCGGTTAGTATAGGGTTGAGTTTTCCCCCACCCAAAACCGGGTCGGGTTGTCCAAAACCCGGTTCTTTGACTTTGACCAAAACCCGGTTCGGGTTTCCGGGTCGGGTCGGGTTGGGCCAAAAACCGGTTTTGTTCACGGCTAATCTTGAACTCCCCTTGGGCCGTGCTAGAAGTTGAGAGTTTAATCGATGTATCCATCACAATATTTATAACACCCCTCATTTATACTCAATTTAATATAGTAAATCGGAAGCGTAAGTCCAAATAACTAGTGATAGTTTACACCATTTTATCAACATATAAAATTCAACCTTTTAAAAACATAACTTCTCAACATAGGTGTTATATAAAAACATGTTAAAACATTATTTTATACAATTTCACTATCAGAGTAATGCCTCAAGGTCAAACATTCCTTCTAGTCCAACTTCTTGCCCACCAAATACAATAGCCAAAACCTGCAAGAAGGGATAATGTGGGGGATTAGCATAACGCTAAGTGAGCAGATAACTAATCAACAACCTAACTTAGCTATACAACTTTGTGTACAACAATTAGTACTAAACAAGCAAGTACCCAATACAACACATCAACAATGCATCAGTTCAACAATGCAACAATTCAACTAATCAACAACACCATAATGAGGATCGGCGGCTCTGGGGATAACCATTAACCCGGGAGGTTCCCCAAGAACACTTACCCAACCTATCCGTATGGCCATACGGACGAGACCGATAGCTAGTGATTATCTTCAACTAACACAGGAGATGTGTTAAACTTTGGATAACCAACTAGCCCAACCAACAGTTCAACAACTCGTTGCCTCATTAACAACTGATGCCCGAAGGCCAATTAACTCAAGTGATCACGTAATCAACAAGTCACATATTCAACTAGTCAACATATCAACAGTATTATTACTATCCGCATAAACACCAATGCAAATAATAAAGTAATAACACGTTACTTGTTGTAACCAAACTTGTTACAACCAAGTTACGCTGAGGATTAGAGATCCACTCACCGACCACCTCAGGCATCCACTCAGTAGTCTAATATCACTGAGCCTTCTGCACATCTGACAATACAGTAGAATAATACAAGTTAGTTACTTGTCTCAAAATATATATAACATTATTCCAATATTACAAGCAACATCTTAACGACATAATTCACACTTACTTATCAAGTTTATGCTCATTAAAATCACAACCACATTTAATAAACTTTTACCATCCCATTTAACATGATTACACCTTCAACAAGGTTATTATCATTATCATCAAATATCATTAGTTCATTCAAATCCCCAACACAATGTTTCATAAACTCTTATCCACATAAATGCTAACTTTTCCCTTTGATTATTAACTAAGTGTTCTTAATCACAATTAATATCAATTTCCATCATATAATCCATCATGGTTATAATAATCCTCAAATTCTCAAGAACACCCAAACAATTTCACAACCCTTAGTATAATCTATATAAATCATCATCTTTAATCAATCATAAAATGATCATTACAACACTTAATTATTTATACATCATTAACTCAAGCTTAAAAGCTTTGATTATAACATAATCAACTAAACTCTTAAACTTTCTACAAAATCATACACTAATTCTCTCATTTCTAAGTTTGGGTTTAGGTTATAATTATGATTTAAACATCAAATAACAATTATATAATTCTTTCATGCCTTAAATTCATCTCAATCATCACAAACCTCAAGAACACCAAACAAAAATAACTTTTAGCTTGAATCTTGCTACTTATCATCATTAGTGAGTTTATCTCACATCAATTTCACCAATCTAAACCCTTAATTCGAATTATAATCAAGAACATCAAAGAACCCAAATTCTAGGGTTCATAAATTTCAAGAAATTGAGACTTACATGTTGATTAGAATGATTAGAGGATGATAACCTTTGATCTTGAAGCTTGAATTCGAATTTGGCATCATTAATTTGATGGAAGGAAGTGATTTTAAGAGTTAATCTAGGGTTTAAATGATTTATGCATATATGTATGATACGTACGTATGTATATAGATAAGGAGTCTTCAACCGACTCAAATATGAGGCTATCATATAATTGTTTAAATTTCATTCCCCGTACTTATCGTTGTCTGGAACTTAAAAACCATTTACGGGGAAACATTATTTTATTTTACCGTCAACTAAATAAAATTAAAACACTCAATAATTTATTAGTCACAATAAATTATTCGACTATTATCACTATTTATTTCAAATAATACAACACGCCTATTTTCTGACACACTTAATATTAATTCACAGTCAGAAAATATTAAATACTACTAGACCCGAGAACTGGGTGTTACAATATTGAATCAAACTATTTTAGGGCGTGTATAGTTACATAAAATTTTTCTCATTTTTCTTTTTCTATTTCTCTAGAGAATGAGAAGTGTTTTATTTCTCTGGAAAAGTATGGAAAAACTAGAAAATGTGTTTAGGTGTAAGGGATGGAGTTTTCCTTTTTCAAGGAAGAGTAGAGATGCAAAACTCAGAAAACCATCAAAAGTAGTTTTCAACTTTGTAGTTATCAAAAGGAAAACAAGAACTTTCCTTTTCTTAGAAAAGTTTTTTAGAAAACTCAAATTTGAACACCTTTTCTAATTTACTTGTTTTCTTATAGAATTCTTCTAGAAAAATTGAGGTTTTTTTTGTAACTAAACGCACCCTTAGTTTCTGCAAAGGTTTTTGAATGCCTTAAAGTAAGATAAGTATATATAAGTTTACTTATTTTAAGAAGTGTGCTCTTTGGGTTTTCGAAGATCTAAGCCAAAACATATTTTTGTCGAAAGGAGGTTCATATTCTATATATCTCGCTATAAGATATTTATTTATTCTTTTTGAAAAAACTGGAATGTATTTTTTTACAATCAACAATTAAAATATATATATATATATATATATATATATATATATATATATATATATATATATATATATATATATGATCTAGAGGGAAGTGCATTTTTGGGGGGAAGGGGGAAATATTGATCCAACCATCCATTTCATCTAGGAAAATTAAGGTGCACTATATTCTTGTGGTATGCACTTCATGGGAATTTAGAGGAAGCATGAAAGTACCAATGAGAATACTCAAGTTTAGTACACATATATATGTTTAGTACATATGTTTAGTACACATACATATGTGCTTATAATTTTTAAAATCCACCAAAAAACGAAAAAAAATTAACCCTAATCCTAAATCTATTTTATAACAAAACACTAACATATGTGCTTATAATTTTAAAACCCACCAAAAAAAACGAAAAAAAAAATTAAACTCGTCGAAAGTATGCCTTGAGGGATCTTAAATCGAAGAGGAGAAAACGCTGAGCTTTATGGTGCAATTTTCATAATTTTTCGACTTGTCGTTTGTGATATAATTTGTTTTGGGAGTAAATGGGTTTTCTTTGTACACGTAGCGTATTCTCATTGATACTTCCATGCTGTCACTAAATTCCCATGAAATGCATACCACAAGAATATGGTGCACCTTAATTTGATTAGATGAGATGGATGGTTAGATCAACACTTCCCCTCTTCCCCCCCAAAGTGTGTGTTCCCTCTAGATCATGCCACTATATATATACATATATATATATATATATATATATATATATATATATATATATATATATATATATATATATATATATATATATGTATGCACCACGTGTAGAAAGTACCAATGAGAATACGCCACGTGTAGAAAGAAAACTCATTTCCCCTAAAACAAATTATCTCACAAACGACAAGTCGAAAAATTATGAAAATTGCACCATAAAACTCAGCGTTTTCTCTTCTTCGATTTAAGATCCCTCAAGGCATACTTTCGACGAGTTTAATTTTTTTTCGTTTTTTGGTGGGTTTTAAAATTATAAGCACACACACACATATATATATATATATATATATATATATATATATAGGATTGGGATCAAGGGAGAAGGTTTTCAAAGTGGAGAAATGGGAGAAGGAATCCTGACCTTTAGATGGTTGGATCAACGGATGAGATGGGTCAAGGGAAATTTGAAAAATTTGGCTGGGATTTGTGAAGGGGTAGGGGCAAAAAAGTCAATTCGTTTTAATTTAAAAAAAGGAAACAATATCAATTTAATATTGGAGTAACTACCGATCGGTTTTCAAGCAAACTACCCAATTTCAACTGTTCACTTTCTTCTTCAAATTGCACCTAGAAAACGAAAACCCTACATGTGATTCTTCAATCGATAATTTCTACCATATGGATCTTCAGTTTTTTATATGTTTTTTTAACAAAAACACTGAATCGCGGCTGGAGATAGGCTAAATAAATATAAGTTTTTTTTCGTGTTGTCGGGATGCTGAATCGCGCTACTCAGAAATCAAGGAAGATGAAGCAATCGAAAGTTAAAGGTAGTCACTATTATTTTCTATACCTGATTCAATGTTTTATTATTTGTGGGCACATCTATTTAGGGTTTGGTTAAAAACACAGCACTGTGATTACGTAGGGTAGTTGTATAGTATGTTAGTTGACATTGAATCCAAACCAGCAATAACTGTGTTTGATTGTTTTTAATCTGAATCAATAGGTTGTGCCATCGATTCAGTGAATCCGAGATGGAACTCACGAGGTGTTTTTAAGTGTGTCTACTGTTTATGTCTGAATCAATAGCTTGAGCCATCGATTTAGTGAATCCGAGATGGAAGTCACGAGTTTTTTTTTTAAGTGTGTGTACAATTATTGTTTGTTTCACATAGTAAACGTTATTCGACAACAAAGTTAGTGAAATGCACTGATGTAACTATACATTAAATGGGGAAAAGTACATTGGATAGTTTAGGTGTATATTGAAGTCGATAATAAATTGTAGAAGACATGCTAATCAGCATTAATGTGTGTGTTTACTTATATGTGGACCACTGATCCGAAATGTATAGTTACAGAATCAAAGAGGTACAAAAACGTTTATGCAACATTGTCGCTTGTAAATAGCAATTTAGATTCTTTGTTTCTCCTACTGGTGTCGCATTGTATCCTATCATGCATAATAGTTTTGTTGGAGTACAAACCATACTAAAGATACACTATCTAGTTGGTATGCCAGTAAAATGTAAACATGAAATGTGCTTTATACAAGTACTGATGAATCGAAAGCTGTTGGTATCGACTCATTATGTGGCATGTTTGAGATCCAAGAGTAAATGGTGAAATATTTTGTATAGCTCACTGTTTACAAAGAGTAGAAAATGCAGGAGTCATGTTGGATGATTGAATACATGTTTTATAAGCATATATGTTGTAAGTGGTTAAATATTTTGTATAGCTCATTGTTTTTATGTTGGATTTTGTGAATAAATGTTAGTATCCCTCAATGGTAAATATTGGAAATTTGTTATGATGTTGTCATTAACTCGCAGGTATTGTATGTAAGTTGCACGCTTGCAAAAGGGGAAACGTTTAGGTGCAGTAAGCCTCTAATGCTTGGATGGACAACACAAGATTTAAAAAAACGGAAAAAGTTTGAGGAGAAAAATGGTTTTGGGAAAGTAAAGTTTGTTGATGGAAGCAAGTACTTGCTAGATGATGATGATGAGAGTTTAAGTCATAAGGTGGAAAGAATAATAAGAAATATGGCCTCAAAATCAAATGCCAAATGTAAAAACAACACACAACCTACCATAGACGAAGGTTGTATTGTTTGTGTTGATTTAAGTACATATTTTTTATGGAAAAAAACCCACATAACTCTCTGATTCGTTTTAGGTGTTGGGTCGTCGCTGAAAGGGTTATGCTATTGTGTTGCTATTTCTTTGTTGAATCATGTATGTTGATAGTCAGGCTGACGGTTTTTTTTTCCATTGGAAGGTTATGAATCATAGTTAGAGTACACTTTTGCATCCTTAAATAAAGACTGAATCACACTTGATAAAAACAAAATCATATTTGTTTTTTTATTGAATCGTTGTTGGCTATTTGGTGGTCCTTAGCTGTTGTTGTTTAATTTTTTCAGACTCCAGTTTGTATGGAAAATATCTTTAGCATGTGGAGCATAGTGATAATATATGTTGGTCACCTAAATGAGTTGTTACTCATATTTTGAACAAGCTGAGTCACAAATGTGTTTCTGCTATTGTGTTGCTATTTCTTTGTTGAATCATATATGTTGATAGTCAGGCTGACAGCTTTTATTTTCCCATTGTAAGGTTATGAATCATAGTTAGATTACACTGTTGCATTCTTTAATAACAACTGAATCACACTTGGTAAAAACAGAATCATATTTGTTTTTTTGCTGAATCGTTGTTGGCTATTTGGTGGTCCTTAGCTGTTGTTGTTTAACACATATGCCACCATACTATAAATATTTTTGTATGGAGGAATAACTTATAGTGTCAAAAATTTTCATCAAACAGATCTTAACGTAGAACCTTATCATGCATGGTATGATATAATGTGCCAACAACGGTAGACCAAAAAAAACATAAATTGCCATTTACACAACTAGGTTGCATGTGCGTTTTTGTATCACACTGATTCAGTAACTACATAAACAAAGCAAATGAAAGTGACAACACATATGCTACCATACAAAAGAAGTGATTAATCGATTGAATCACTGATATTGGGTCCTGAATCAAATTAAATTTTTTTTCTCAATAAAAATGGATAGCTAAACAAACACATTAATATCAACACCAACACCACGACACAATCACTAGCAATTTGAAGCAACATAATTTAATAATTTCTAATTTCACCAACACCACACCGAAAACGGTAGTACGCACGTTTCCACGCCCTATTGACAACAACTTACTCGCTTCAGACGTGCTTGCCATATCATCGTATTCATCCGTTGAATATGTATCTACATGTTCCATCACTTGATCAACGTCCGCCATTTCAATTACCCGTAACTCAAATACTAATATAATCGCTAATGGATTGCTCCCACGTTTCGTAACAGGCCGTAGTTCAATGTAAATAACGACTGCTACACCAAGGCTCGTTTGAGATCTTGTTTATATATTGTAGGAAAACACTTCACCGAAATTGAAAATATCAAAAGGAGACAGCGCGGATCAAGGTTTACAATCTTCACGTATCATATATTTTTTTTGAATAAAAAAAATGTCTATAATCGATTCTTACTCCAAAACTAACAATTAATTGAATAGATTTTAGTTGATAGTTTCCTAAAACAATGGAGGCTCAAACGTAAATGACGAAAACCGCCCAATATTAATGCATTTTAATTTGTAGATATTAAATAAAAGAACCAAATTACAAAGTACTATTATACCCCTTGACCTTGAATTGAAATCATTGGTCAGGATTTCTTCTCCCTCTTCTCCACAAAATATTTCTTCTTTTTAGATCCTCCAACTATATATATATATATATATATATATATATATATACACACACACACAAACATACAAACACACACAGTATTTGTCTCCTATAATTCGGAGGCTTTGGACGATTGGTCACCTAGCTCACCATAAAAAACGACCCTGATTTCAAGTGACTAGTTATTGCTATGAACGTCATATATTACGAGTACAATGCACCAATTTGCAAGCTAATTAAGGGCATAAAGCATGATGGAAAATGTCTAGAGATCGATCTTGCAAGCCAAATACCATGAATGCATTGCTAGACTCGCGACAGACAATATTATAGATAGAGCCGATAGCCTATGAATCATATATCCCAAACTTCTTGTTCATTTGTGCTAGTTTCATGTTTACCTTTGCAACCTTCTGATTCTTTGCCCATCCAAAGTCATCTCCAATGTTCAATCCCCTCTCTACCTTGTGCCTTTGCATCATCACCTATATATTCACAATGTCATCAAATAAATTACATCAAAGCCTAGAATCTAACTCAAATTCAAATTGCAAAAATGTATGGTTGTATAGATCTCATTTGAAGGCATCAAAGTACTTTTGACGGCCTAGCAGTAAATGAGACAGTAAATGAGAAACCTACCAATTAAGCGATTGTAAATTCTCGTTATAGACGTGCTATGCATATAAATTACAATAGTTGCATATTCTTTTTAGCTATAGTTAGAAAACACAATAAATTTTGTAAGGGCAGGGTGTATTGCACTAAAACTAAAGTCAAAGTACCTCCTAAAATTCTATATACACATCTATCAAACTTTCAAACTTTTATGTAAAATAAAAAACGTCATATATAACATTTGCAGTAAACCGGGCTCCAGTCAAAATGCTTACAAAAATTTGTGGCACGTAAAGTGAATATCATATCCAGTGATATGATCAAGACTTTTTTCCAACCCCTTCATCACAAACAAACACACCATGATAAAAATCGATCTGAAGCTAAAGAACTACATAGCTATTCAAATTAATTAGGCATAATTACAAGGGTAATTATTTCGTAAATGTATTAAACTTCATACTATTTACTACTATTATATTATATACTTATAATTATATACATCTAAGTTTTCCAAGTTCTATTGTTTATATAAAACTTTCTAATAATGTCTAAAATATGTATTGAGTGACCGGACACCAGAACATTAATTTTTATTTTTATTTTTGCTAGCTATTGTCTGCATTCAAGTTTACATTTTTTTTGTTATTATATTTATCCAAATTTACATTTTTTGTTGCTGTATGTATTTAGTTAAGTAAATAAACTTACTGGCGATCAAAAAGGTGGTTACTCAATACATATCTCAGACTTGTCAGAAAATTCCATAAACACATTAGAACTTTAAAAGCTTTCATGTAAAGTTTAATACGTTAATTCACAAAACATCAATCAATCTATATTCATACACCACTAATAGACGGTAAATAGAGAAAATTTAGTGGTGTGTAACTACCCTTATTTTAACGGAGATGAAGAACTGAAGTTAATAAACTTAATGGTTATGGGAGTAAAAACAAAAAGATTGGCGAGATTGAATACGTAATTAGAGATTAGTAGTCCTAGCTTCCAGGGATGTGTATATCCAAAACACCCAACAAACACCACACAACATATACTAATCATCATAAAGTACGCCGGAAACATCTTGCTTCGAAGGTTCCCAAACTGATGTCTAAGTAGATTCCTACATATGTCATGAAATGTAAGTTAGATACGCATGATTTATTATTCTCGAATACTCAAGCAAGGGCACAAACTCATATAGGATTTGCAAAAGTATATGATGAAATGAGAACACACTTTTGGATCATATACAGTGCTTTGCAAAGTGATAAAAGTTCAGTTTTGAAAACCATTAATTAATATGGTAAAGATTTATCTTTATCGCGAATTTTGTTTTATGATTTATATATCATATATATAAATCGATATCGAGAAGAATATGAAGGCATTACTTAAACATGAGGAAGCCACAACGATGATCCAAACTGTTGCACCGTACCCCAAGCGGTGAAGAAACTTAGGAGGTGTACGTGCGAAGTTGACGAACACTGTGATCTTTCCTGATTTTGATCCCAACGTTTTAGGCCAAAATATGATGACTCCTATTGCCAAATACGTTATCATACTAAAAAGTCGTATCATCCAAGCCATGATAACTCAGTTACGTACTATGTAAAGTTTGTAAATAGCTAGATTGATCAATTGAATGTTTCAACAAGTCATGTAATGGTGATAAACCTGCATTTATAATCACAGCGACTGTACTTCATCGTGAATGAAATTATAAATGAGTCACATCGTATATTAATATAAGTAGGCCAAGTAATGATATATTTCAATATTTCAGTTTCTTTATTATGACTATCTTTGAGTTTATTTGATATCATATATAATAATTTGGTATTAGGTATGGAGATGATTTAATGCAATGTGTATGAATTACTAGCCTTTTACCCGCGCAATGCAGCGGCGACAAAAGATTTTGCTTATAATAAGTTTATTTAATGACATGTCGTATTTGAGTAAAGGGTAAAACAATAATACTATTCCAATTTGACCATTATTTTATATGCGTTATATTTCAAATGATTCTACATGACAGTGATAATTCTCAACATAACATGAAATTTTATACGAAAATGAATGAGGAAGAGTTGTATTCTCAAGTCTTAATCCGCTGACTCGTTTAATTTATCTTATTGGGTTTGGGTTAAAATCCATGTCAACGGGCTGGCACACCAACCAAAATAATACAGGTCGTATTCGAGTTGGTTACTTTTGACTCTTTAACCCGTTTATCAAATATTTTTTTAGGTTTAGATTATTAAACTTTAGACCCGCAAACCTAAGTCGACCCACATCGCAATCCCTAATTATAATAATTAAAAGTTAAAAGAAAATTAAGATACAAATATCTAATATAGTTATAAAATGCTTTCAGTTATGCATTTAACGTTGTATAACTAATATAGTAATTTCTACTTTTTTCAAAATTATAATGGTCAAATCCTTTATATAGCAACGGTATATTAACTTTTATATATACTTGAAGTTGCTTTAAATGCTTTAGTCTTGAATAACATATTTAAATGTGAATTAAATAAATTTTAAGAATTTCTTTTTTATAGTTTAAAACTTGGTGACGGATTCTTAATATATTAGTATAAAAGATATAAAAAATAAGGTGAAGTATAATTCGTAGATAATATATGATTTTTCATTGATACTTATATTAAAACAATCTTAACATACATTTAAATATTCATTAATGTTTATATAAGTTATGAAAATGACAAATATTTATGGGGTTACATTTGTAACCGATAAATAATTATGAGATATAAATTTGTATAATAAATTGCATCAAATATAAGTGTCTAAAAGTTGAGAATAATAGTTAGAAAGGTATAATAGTAATTTACTATTACTCATTTTAAGACAATGTCTCAAACTTTTTATAATATAGTATAGATATATTACACGCCTACGCACAACTAGGGGTGTCAAAAGGGTCGGGTTGACCCGATCCAACCCGAAACCGAGCAAGATATAATTTTTTAGGGTCGGGTTGATTCGGGGTTGCATAATGTTTTCGGGTTGTGGTGACCTGATCCGATAAACCCGGCGTTCTTATAGCGTCGGGTTAAAGTTAATTAGACATTGTTATCGAGTTATCATTGTTATCGGGTTTTCGGGTCAACCTGATAAGAAGACAGAAAAAAAAAATTAATAAAATCACATTCATCTATTGTATACCAACATAAAAATCATGTAGTTATAAGGAGTTTGAGGCAATTCTTATTAATTGACATATATTTTAATGTTCATTACAAACATTTAATTTACATACTTCCATACAAAATGTTGAAATGAATACACCTAAAATAAATCAAAAGTAATTCACAAAAGTAAATAAATTTACTCTAGCAATAATAATCAATGTCATAAAAAGATTTTCAAAGAAGTTAGTAGTAAATACGAAGTACGTCCAGCGATCGATGAAGATCAATGTCCATATGAAAGATTGTATAAAAGTTAGTAGTAAAGTTCGAACCTACATGCCAATCAGTATGCATGTTTAAAATTACTTTGATGGTTAAATTCATGGGAATTGTATGAGGAGGAGAGATTTTAGCATTGATTATAAGTTTCCTTTTGGATCGTTCGCATTACTGATTGGCATGTAGAATGCAAGTAATTGCATGTTTCTTTTAGAAGTGACATACATAAATATAATAATGGGTATGCAAATAAAAAATGATGCATATGCATGGCGTAAAGTAGTTTGGGTGACAAACGAGGGTATGGCTGTAAATGTAAGAGACTGACGAACTTATATAGGTAATAGTTTTATTATGTATTTAGAATTTTTTATATGTTAATTTTATTTTATAGTATTCTTTATTACAATTTGAACTAAATTTATATATGCCCAATATAAAGCTGCTTGAAAAAAATATTCATGGTGTTGGTTGGTTTGGGTATGGCAAAACAAATGGTAAACGAGTACATGTATTACCACCTATAGTTTTCTATGTATTTGGTTCATATAAAGTTAGTATTAGTATTTAGTATTATTATTAGAACACGAACCATAACCAAATTTTTGCTCCACTAATTTGAGTTTGAATCAAGTAATTAAAATTGGTAAAACATGATGTCATACACGTTTAATTTTGTAACTTATCTCATGGAATATCTGAGTCTTAAGATCTTAAAATAAAATTAAGACTAATTTTACCCCTACTACATTTATGAATGAAATTACTTAAAATAGAAAACTCTTTAATTTTAATATTGCTTATTTACATTTTGGTATGCTTTTAATGCATCTGGCACTTTAAGTATATATAATTGGCACAAGTGTATACGTGAAAGAAATAGTAATTTTTATTACCTATTTATAAAGCATTTAGAATGTTTATCTACGGCTTTGATTGTTATTACTTTTGCAGGAGCTACGATGTTCAATCGATAGAAATTTATTTATAAAATTATGAAAAAAAAAACTATATTAATATAGTATTTTACGTAAACAAAATAGATAAATTGATTGTACCCGCCGCATTGCGCGGGCAAAATGCTAGTCAGTTTAAATCCATATTCATTATCATTTAAATGATAATTATATATTTCAAATTGACACACTGCGATGTACCCTTTAGACTCCCGCCGCAACGCACGGGTTAAGAAAACCTCGTATATTAGTATTAGTAGAAGTAGTAGCTATAAATGGTAATACAAAATATGATGGCTAAAGGTATATAAAAATAAATACATATATATGTCTACATATATAAATCAAATATATATATAATAAGTGAGTATATACCCAAACAAAGTAGAGATAAATATATATATATATATATATATATATATATATATATATATATATATATATATATATATATATATACATACACACACACACTTAAACGTCAAACGTATCTATCTAGATACCTCCTATAATCCCCTCAAATATATAAATATTTATCTCCAAAATACTCTAATCTACACTATAATAAATAAATAACTATTATACCCTTATATAGATTAATATATATATAAGTAGTAACACTATACGCCATCTATACCGTTCTACTTTTTCACCCCCTACATAAGCTATTTATTTATTATATATCTCTATAATACCTACATATCTGACTGAATATCTATATCATAGTTATCAAGATCGCGATCTTGATCGTAAGATCGTACTATCTTACGATCCTACTTCATAAAAACGTGCAAGATCGTTGTAGGATCGTAATTTCATAGGATCGCATCTAAGATCGTAAGATCGTAAGTCAAGATCGTAGGATCGCTAACAAGATCGTAAGATCAGTTGTAAGATCGTACAAAAGATCGAAATCAAGATCGTAGGATCGTTTTAATTTTAAAAAAAATTTATATATGAATTATTTTTTATATAAAATATTTATTAAAGTAGTATCTTACGATCCCGATCCGATTTTACGATTCCGATCTTGTGAAGTCAAAAACGATCCTTGTCAAGATCCCGATCTTGACAACCTTGATCTATATAACTAGAAACACTATTCACCATCTATCCCGATTCTACCTATATACCCCTACATAAACTATTTATTTATTATATAAACTAGGTGGTCATTTAGGCCGTGCTAAGCACGGCCCACGATGATATATGTTTATTTTTAAGGATAGATGTGCCGAAATTATTTCATGGACTAACAACATGTATATAATTACGTAATGATAGGATCATAAGATGAGTTGGTTGTGTATATAGAAAATTTGAATAGTTGATAACACATGTGTTATATCTCTCTATAGACATATATAGTTGGTCTAATCAGGAAAAAAGTTGTATTTATATATATATATTTCAATATTTTTTATTGTATTGAAAAGTATCGAAAGCTCTAGTGTAATGCTAAGGAGAAAAGTATGATTTCCCCAAATTGAAACTACTTTTTCCTTTTTAAATACTCGGTATATATCTTGTAGAAAGTAATTAATAACCTTAGAAGTAAAAGGAGTTGTTTTATAACAATACTACAATATTGAGTAGTATTTATAAAAACCTTTTCAAGACTACTAACTATCCATTAAAGTTATTTATACTAATCGAAAATTATGCTTCATTGCTCGAAGTATAAGTGGCAAAATGAATGTGTCCGGTTGTGTGACACTCCTCCAAATTAGGTATATAATTATACTTAATTACATGCATTTCTTACGCTAATACCCTGCATTTGTTTTAAACTAAACCTGTGATGTGATATGAGTCTAGCGAGCCCTAAACAATAATACTAAAAGTATTACATGATACGTAGTTATTTATAAATTACGTACGAACGTATCGGAACGAAGCCGACAAATAAATAACAAAAGTTTCGTGACACAAAAATAATTAATAATGAAATTATTAATTACGAGAACTTATATATCTATAACGAATAGACAAAAGGGTTTAAATATACGTTTAACATAAAACGTATTATAACACGAACATAAACAATTTTAAAACGCGCTTAGAGGTTCCAAATAATAAAAGTATTATTTCGTAGGTTACTGTTTTAATGTATAGAACATTACCTCAAAATATGATTTCCAAATTTTACTGAAATCTGGCACGCATTTTTGACTCTACAGTACTTTTACTGTGATTAATTTTAATGATACTTGTAACAAAGTATTTCACATTTCGATTTCAAAGTTCTAAATCTGTGATAACGAGAAACATAACGCAAAATTTTATTATAATTAAAGTACCACAAATTATGCCCGTACACGAAATTAACGGGCTAAAAACTACCAATATTACACCAAACAAAATATCTGGGGAACAAATTGCCATTCGCTCCATACATCTGTTTGAAAAACTCGACCAACTTCCTTCCCTTATACATTTCCTTTGATCTTCAATAATTCACACACCAAACTTCTTCATTTCTTGATCCCTGTGGTTTTGGCGTTGGAAGAGAAAGAGAGCAGAGGGAGTAACAACAAGCAGAGGCAACACCATATCATCATCTTCTTCACCTTCAAACACTCAAATCAAACACAACAAAATGATCACATAATCATTATCATCATCTTCGTTCGTCATCAACACCATCATCATCTCAAAATCATCATCAACCTTCATCTTTAACATCATTGTGAGGAAATTCTCCATTTTATTTCATTTTAATGATTTCTTCAAACTATTATGATTGTTGATGATTATTGTTGTAAACTTGTTAAAACATGTTACTAAGTGATTATACAACCTATTGTGATGTTTGATCATGTTAAAAACAAAGCTAAAATCAAAACCGTACGAAATTGTTGTAACAGAGAACGAACCAGAACCTGCAAAACCATTGAATCCGGCGGATTCAAGTGAATCCGGCGGATTCCCAGCTGAAACAATGGTGAATACGGCGTATTCCATCGAATACGGCGTATTCCCCATTTAAAACTCTTGAATACGGCGTATTCCTCTGAATACGGCGTATTCCCATTTTTCAAACAAGTCGAATACGGCGTATTCCTACGAATACGGCGTATTCCCCATTTATAACTCGAACACTTTGAACAACCCAGATGAATCCGGCGTATTCACGGGAATACGGCGGATTCCCAATTTATGAAACTTCGAATACGGCGTATTCAGTTAAATACGGCGTATTCCCACCCTTGACCCGCACCCAAACCTTCGGCTAAAACGATGAACGAGTAAAAGACACGCTTGATCCGACGGATCATCGGTGATCCGGTGGATCCTTTTTAAACTCGAATGAATACGGCGTATTCACCAGAATACGGCGTATTCCCCTATTTTCGAATGAATACGGCGTATTCATCTGAATACGGCGTATTCCCCTGATTTGGCCCGAATCCGGCGTATTCACCAGAATACGGCGTATTCACCCTTTTTGGTCCAGTCACTGACTTTTGCATTGTAATATAATGTACAAACAATTAATGGTACAGAATGCTACGACATGGGACTTAGAACTAGACGGACATATTATTGAGACATAATACTTCGGACAATTAAAACGCAACAAAACTTAATACGATAACAAATATATATATATATATATATATATATATATATATATATATATATATATATATATATATATATTAACGGACAATATATATATATACGAGAATATATGTATTCACATATATAAGTATATGTATATATACTTACACCTTTCGGACAATTTAACAAACGAACAATACTTGGATAATATTATATATTTCCAAACAACAATTATCAACAAAATACACAAACTTCAGAAATTGATAATTTCTTGAAACAAACGAACTATTAACGTAAGTAAACATAGTACTTATAGTTAATACATTGATGTGTATAGGTTGACTACGTTTGGGCTTCGCTATCATTTTTCGCTAGCATTCACATCCGAGCACTCACAGTGAGTTCACAAAACCCCTTTTTACTGTTTTAATGTTTTAAAACCTCGGGGTGGAAAACATAGAAATCGTATGTATATTTGCATGCGACAACTGCTTGAATACTTGATGTATTTACTTAAACTATTGATGAAATGAGATTTCATGTTGTGACTGATTAAATACTGTACGTATTTGCTTTAACTGGGTATGAAGGGGTACTTCATACTTGAACTGTTTGTGAAAGGGTATTTCACACAACTATTTGAACTGTGTTTTATGAAAGGTTTTTCATAACTATTTTGGGAATTTAGGCAACGAATCTTGGTACAGATCTAGGCTGAACGATGTAGTGCATAAAAGACCTTATGGCTACAGACTATAACCATTAGCTAGGTGACTCTAGCCACTGAGTATACAGATAGTACTATCGCCGTGACGACCCTCCTACGGATTTGGGAGCGTATACTTAAATGTCCTACTTGGCACAATAACAACAGATTAGGGTCGTGGTTTGGTTATAGGGTTAGATCGGGTTACCTTACTTGACAGGTTTAGCTCACCTTTCAAGGGATCATCGTCTAAATATTCCCACGCACTAAACTATTGATTAGGAAAGGATTTCCTACGTACACTGATTTGGAAATGTTAATCTTTATTTAGGTTAACTTGTGTTTCCTACTGATAACTGATTTAGGAAATGTTATTTATTAATAACTTGTGTTTCCTACTTGATAAACAACACTTATTTGGAAATGTTATTCTTAAATAATTAACTGGTGTTTCCTACATAACAAACAAACTTGTGAATTCACTCAACAATTTTGTTGACGTTTTACTCTATGTTTTTCAGGGAATTAGCAGCGTAAGTAAGATCTGCATGCATTATCAGGACGGACTACCCTGGACTTGTTAGGATGCCACTACTTTTGGGACATTTGGATTTCCTCTGTATAACTGAAATTATTGCAGTCATACCTATGAAATCTACTTTTGATATTATGTATTTTATGAAATACTGATTTCAACTACTACTATTACTGTTATCACTTCTCAAGTGGTAATCATTTGTAAAACTTTAACTAATGGCATCTTAATCTATATTCGTTCTGCGATAATCATATGCTCTGAGTATGTATGTAACTGTTGGTTGTTTTTACTGCTCGCACCCCCGCCACGTCACTAAGCTTCCGCAAACCACTCTTGTTAACGGTAATTACCGTTTGGCGGGGTGTGACAGACTTGGTATCAGAGCCATTGGTTATAGCGAACTAGAAGTCTTTAGGTGACTGAAAACCTTAGAGACCTAGACTATAGCCTTGGCTAGAACATTTGTGCATTCATGCATACATACTTTGCATACAACTAACATACGACTGACACGCCACACTCAATTTCTTTTGTCACAGTATGTCTAGTCAATCACATTACCATGTTTACGCTTCGGATGAAGAGCCGACCGAGGCTACTTTTGAGGGTCCCGCGATTACAGTAGGGGATGAGTCATCAGTTCATGTGAGAACTATGTCTGATGACACTAGTGATGCTTACTTAGTACCACCTCCGACCGCACCTGTGGTCACTCCTACCCCTACACCACCAGTTGCGAGTACCTCCCGTGTGCCTGTACATCGGATGACAGCTAGGATCTGTGTTCGGGATTTTCCCAGAGGACCACTCGCGCCGCGCGATAAGGCGCTAGTGACTGAGTCTGAGGTTCCAGTTGTCGAGCCGCCACAGAAGAGGCTCCGACCTTCTCATCTGGACTGGATGCCTCGAGTATTGAGAGAGTGGAGATCACTAGAGGGTATTCCCTCGACCTTTGAGATTGGAGAGTCCTCCCACTCACCACCATCTGCATATCTCACAGGTGAGCCTATGGAGCTCACTGTGCCTACCCTTGTGGCTGTGGTTCATACCATATTTAGGGTATCATCTAGCAGGAGCAGAGATGTGATGGAGCTACTGAGTGATGCCTCCCGTACTGACATGGATATGGCTATGCTCCATCAGAGGATGGATTTTGTGGAGACTCACCGTCAGACAGACTGGCAGAGTCTAGCATCCACCCGTGCACGCGTTGCAGCTTTAGAGAGGCGTGCTAGGGTGTCAGAGATTGTAGCGAGTGTTTGTGTGATGACTGCAGCAGTGATGGTTGCGGTTAGGATGTATTTCCCATGGTTCCGTTAGGTCTGTGTATGTCGGTTGTGCCTACACCATATTAGACTATTACTTTTGGGGAAATATATGTATGTATTAATTATGGACTAGCTGTATGTTGGATGGAACTTTGTTAGTAGAATGGGTGTATGTATAGGAAACCCATCATCTTTTGTATAACGCTAACCATCGATGGGTATATTAGAAATCCCATCTCATTTTGTACTAAACTCATGTAACAGCGTTATGATCTTTAATATATAATGTATGCTTGGTTTACGTCTCGTATTCATTATGTTTATTATCAACCATGTTATTTCATCTTACAACTATCGACTTGTGATTAAACCTATACTTTATCGACACTTTGTGACCAACTCTTGTAAACCCTGAAACATTTTACAGCTTGATGATTGATTATTCTTGAGAACCTCTAAAATTTACAGTGTTAAACGACAATGAAAAGAAATATGTATTGGACATTATATAATGACGCCTGGCCAACGTGATTATATTATGTTAGATACATGTGGGTGTTTCAAAGTTGTATGGCACGTGTTGTAAAATTCTATTCATTCATCTTTTCATGTTATTCATTTCTATCAAATGTGAATCTTTGATCTATTCACATTCAACATCTCAACATTAACACTCTGCATTTTATTCATCGCAGAGCTGAATCATGCCTCCCAAACGACGAGCTACTAGAAACAGTCAAAAGACGACTACGCCTCCACCACCACCCACTGAAACCACCGAACAAATGATCGCACGAAGAATAGCTGAAGGTATTGCTGAATATGAGGCAAGCCGTAATCGCGAACCCGTAGTTAACAACAGTGGATCTACCCCTGTTAATACTGAGACACCCGTGAATGCTGGCCGAGGGTGTTCATACAAAACATTTCAGGCTTGTAAGCCGATTTCTTTTCGTGGCACCGAGGGTGCAATTGGTATGATTCACTGGATAGAGAAAACTGAGTCGGTATTGGATATTAGTGACTGTTCACCTGACTGTATGGTGAAGTATGCTGCTTGCACTTTGGCTGACAAAGCGCTCACTTGGTGGAACAGTCAGATCCAATCACTTGGTCGACCAGCTGCTTATTCAATGTCATGGGGAACATTTAAGAATCTGATATTGGAGGAATTCTGCCCTCGCAGTGAGATGCAGAAAATAGAAACAGAGTTGTGGAACATCACCATGATTGGTGCTGATATTACTGGGTACACCACTAAGTTTCAGGAACTTGCACGTCTAGTGCCACATATGGTGACTCCCGAGTATAAGCGTATCGAACGCTACATATTCGGTCTGGTACCACAAATCCGCAGTCTGGTGACATCATCTAAACCGGACACTTTCAGGAGTGCTGTTACACTAGCACAAAGTTTGACTGATGAGGCAGTCAGGATGGGAAATCTGACTAAGAAAGCTGTGTCGGGAAAAAGTGAACCGAACAGTACTGATGTTAGTAGTTCTGGTGGTGCAAAGCGAAAGTGGAACGGTAGTGGTGCTGATCGCCAAGGTCAGCAAAACAAGAAACATTCTGGAAATGCGAAAGCATATGTTGCCACTACTACCGACTCGAAACCATACCTGGGTAACAAACCCAAATGTGATAAGTGCAACCGACACCACGAAGGCGGGTGTGGGTATTGTGGAAACTGTAAGGCATGGGGACATAGAACCCGAGAATGCAAAACTAACCCTCCCCCACGAGCAAACACTGAGCGTCAAAACCAGGGATGTTTTGAATGTGGTGAGCAAGGACACTACCGTAACCGATGCCCTAAGCTCAACAACAACAACCGCGGTAACAACAATAACCGAGCCAACAACATCAACAACCAACCGGCTCAAGGAAGGGCATTCGTGATCGGGGCACAAGAGGCACGCCAGGACCCTAACACCGTCACTGGTACGTTTCTTGTAAACAATCATTATGCCTCTGTGTTAATTGATTCGGGTGCTGATTTAAGTTTTGTGTCTACTGAATTTAGACCACTATTAGAACTTGAATCCCATAAGTTAGACAACAAGTATACCATAGAATTAGCCGATGGTGAGTTAATCGAATCAGGAGAAATAGTACCGGGATGTACCTTGGAGTTAGAAGGTCATCTCTTCGAAATAGACTTACTACCGGTTAAGTTGGGGAGTTTTGACATTGTAGTCGGTATGGATTGGTTATCTAAGAACCGCGCTGAGATCATATGTCATGATAAACTGGTACGATTACCACTGTCAACAGGAGAAACACTTGTGGTTCAAGGTGAGAAACGAAAAAGTACCACAAAAATGATTTCGTGCTTGAAGGCCAGTAAGTATCTCCGAAAGGGGTACCAAGCATTTTTGGCACACATTGTAGAAAAGAAAACTGAGGAGCGACGTATAGACGATGTGCCCATTGTACGCGACTATCCAGTAGTATTTCCTGATGAGTTGCCGGGGTTGCCACCCCCACGACAAGTTGAGTTTCACATTGACCTGGTGCCAGGAGCTGCACCTATCGCACGAGCACCTTATCGTCTAGCTCCCTCGGAAATGCAAGAGCTGTCTACGCAACTGCAAGAACTTCTAGACTTGGGATTCATCCGACCGAGCTTTTCACCTTGGGGAGCTCCGGTCCTATTTGTCAAGAAAAAGGATGGATCTATGCGGATGTGCATCGATTACCGAGAACTGAACAAGGTAACTATCAAGAACCGATACCCGTTACCACGCATTGACGATCTATTTGATCAACTGCAAGGGTCAAGTTATTATTCAAAAATTGACCTACGATCTGGCTACCATCAACTTAAGGTACGAGAAGAGGATGTACCGAAAACTGCTTTTAGGACTCGTTACGGTCACTACGAGTTTCTAGTCATGCCTTTTGGGCTGACCAACGCACCAGCAGTATTCATGGATTTGATGAACAGAGTATGCAAACCCTATTTGGATAAATTCGTCATTGTGTTTATTGACGACATCTTAGTATACTCACAAACGAAAGAAGATCACGAGCAACATCTGAAGCTTGTTCTCGAACTACTACAAAAAGAGAAGCTTTATGCAAAGTTCTCTAAATGCGAATTTTGGATACGAGAGGTTCAATTCCTTGGTCATGTGATAAATGACAAGGGAATTCATGTAGACCCATCCAAAATTGAGGCAATCAACAACTGGGAAGCACCGAAAACCCCAACGGAAGTACGACAATTTCTTGGTCTAGCTGGCTATTACAGGCGATTCATCGCAAACTTTTCAAAGATAGCCCAGCCACTTACCACATTAACTCAAAAGGACAAGAAATTTGAGTGGAATGAGAAACAAGAGAAGGCATTCCAGATATTGAAACAGAAACTGAGCAGTGCACCCATACTATCCCTACCTGAAGGAGTGGACAACTTTGTTGTTTACTGTGATGCTTCGCATCAGGGATTGGGTTGCGTACTGATGCAAAATGAAAAGGTCATTGCTTATGCATCACGACAACTAAAAGTGCATGAGAAAAACTATACGACTCATGATTTGGAATTGGGAGCCGTTGTTTTTGCACTAAAGATCTGGAGACACTACCTATACGGTATAAAGTGTACGATCTTCACCGATCATAAAAGCCTACAACATATATTCGACCAGAAGGAACTTAACATGAGACAACGACGTTGGGTCGAATTACTAAACGATTACGACTGTGAAATAAAGTATCACCCGGGTAAAGCTAACGTAGTAGCAGATGCCCTGAGTCGTAAGGAACGAATCAAACCTCGAAGAGTTCGAGCTTTGGGATTGAAAATCCACTCGAATCTCATTACTCAAATTCGCGATGCACAAGAAACTGCTTTCATTCCCGAACGTCTTAAGGATGAATCTTTGAAGGGGATGGAAAAACAATTAGAGAAAAAGGACAACGGAGTGTTGTACTTCATGAACCGAATTTGGGTACCATGCGTAGATGAGTTACGCAAGCTGATTTTGGACGAGGCACACAAGTCCAACTACTCGATACATCCTGGTGCAGACAAAATGTACCATGACGTGAAAGGTTTTTACTGGTGGCCTGGAATGAAACGTGACATTTCCACCTACGTAAGCAAATGTTTGACTTGTTCTAAAGTCAAAGTCGAATATCAAAAGCCGTCTGGACTTTTGCAACAACCTGAAATGCCCAAATGGAAATGGGAGCAAATAACAATGGACTTCATTACGAAGTTACCTAGAACGGCATCGGGAGCAAATGCCATATGGGTGATTGTCGATCGATTGACGAAATCAGCCCACTTCCTCGCTATTAAGGAAACGGATGGAATGGAGAAACTAGCAAAAATCTATATTAAAGAGATTGTTTCTCGGCATGGAGTGCCACTATCCATCATCTCTGATAGAGATGCACGATTCACTTCTCGCTTTTGGCAAACATTACAACAGGCAATGGGTACTCGACTTGATATGAGTACTGCCTATCACCCGCAGACTGACGGCCAAAGTGAGCGAACTATACAGACGCTCGAAGACTTGTTGCGAGCATGTGTGATAGACTTTGGAGGTAACTGGGATACCCACCTACCTCTAGCTGAATTTTCTTACAACAATAGTTATCACACGAGTATACAGATGGCACCATTTGAGGCGTTATATGGACGCAAGTGCCGATCACCACTCTGTTGGGCAGAGTTAGACGACAGACAACTATCTGGACCCGAACTTGTCCAGGAAACCACTGACAAAATAACTCAAGTATTGAGCCGACTGAAAGCGGCACGAGACCGACAAAAGAGTTACGCTGATAACCGCCGTAAACCTCTTGAGTTTCAAGTAGGAGCCAAGGTCCTACTCAAAGTATCTCCCTGGAAGGGGGTAGCACGATTTGGCAAACGAGGAAAGCTGAACCCACGATACATCGGACCATTTGAAATCCTTGCTAGGATTGGTCCTGTCGCTTATAAGCTTAAACTACCACAAGAGCTTAGTAGCATACACGATACTTTCCACGTACGCAACCTCAAAAAGTGTCTTTCTGACGAAACACTTATCCTTCCTCCTGACGAAGTCTTCATTGACTCAAAACTTAACTTTGTGGAGGAACCTGTTGAAGTTATGGATTCTAAAACTCAGAAACTTCGACACAAACGAATCAAACTGGTTAAAGTTCGTTGGAACTCGAAACATGGCCCAGAGTTTACCTGGGAACGAGAGGATGAAATACGAAAGAAATACCCCAACCTATTTGAGAGCGTGACCGAGACTCACGGCTCGACCTAAATCTCGGGACGAGATTTCACTAACGGGGGGAGAATGTGACACTCCTCCAAATTAGGTATATAATTATACTTAATTACATGCATTTCTTACGCTAATACCCTGCATTTGTTTTAAACTAAACCTGGGATGTGATATGAGTCTAGCAAGCCCTAAACAATAATACTAAAAGTATTACATGATACGTAGTTATTTATAAATTACGTACGAACGTATCGGAACGAAGCCGACAAATAAATAACAAAAGTTTCGTGACACAAAAATAATTAATAATGAAATTATTAATTACGAGAACTTATATATCTATAACGAATAGACAAAAGGGTTTAAATATACGTTTAACATAAAACGTATTATAACACGAACATAAACAATTTTAAAACGCGCTTAGAGGTTCCAAATAATAAAAGTATTATTTCGTAGGTTACTGTTTTAATGTATAGAACATTACCTCAAAATATGATTTCCAAATTTTACTGAAATCTGGCACGCATTTTTGACTCTACAGTACTTTTACTGTGATTAATTTTAATGATACTTGTAACAAAGTATTTCACATTTCGATTTCAAAGTTCTAAATCTGTGATAACGAGAAACATAACGCAAAATTTTATTATAATTAAAGTACCACAAATTATGCCCGTACACGAAATTAACGGGCTAAAAACTACCAATATTACACCAAACAAAATATCTGGGGAACAAATTGCCATTCGCTCCATACATCTGTTTGAAAAACTCGACCAACTTCCTTCCCTTATACATTTCCTTTGATCTTCAATAATTCACACACCAAACTTCTTCATTTCTTGATCCCTGTGGTTTTGGCGTTGGAAGAGAAAGAGAGCAGAGGGAGTAACAACAAGCAGAGGCAACACCATATCATCATCTTCTTCACCTTCAAACACTCAAATCAAACACAACAAAATGATCACATAATCATTATCATCATCTTCGTTCGTCATCAACACCATCATCATCTCAAAATCATCATCAACCTCCATCTTTAACATCATTGTGAGGAAATTCTCCATTTTATTTCATTTTAATGATTTCTTCAAACTATTATGATTGTTGATGATTATTGTTGTAAACTTGTTAAAACATGTTACTAAGTGATTATACAACCTATTGTGATGTTTGATCATGTTAAAAACAAAGCTAAAATCAAAACCGTACGAAATTGTTGTAACAGAGAACGAACCAGAACCTGCAAAACCATTGAATCCGGCGGATTCAAGTGAATCCGGCGGATTCCCAGCTGAAACAATGGTGAATACGGCGTATTCCATCGAATACGGCGTATTCCCCATTTAAAACTCTTGAATACGGCGTATTCATCTGAATACGGCGTATTCCCATTTTTCAAACAAGTCGAATACGGCGTATTCCTACGAATACGGCGTATTCCCCATTTATAACTCGAACACTTTGAACAACCCAGATGAATCCGGCGTATTCACGGGAATACGGCGGATTCCCAATTTATGAAACTTCGAATACGGCGTATTCAGTTAAATACGGCGTATTCCCACCCTTGACCCGCACCCAAACCTTCGGCTAAAACGATGAACGAGTAAAAGACACGCTTGATCCGACGGATCATCGGTGATCCGGTGGATCCTTTTTAAACTCGAATGAATACGGCGTATTCACCAGAATACGGCGTATTCCCCTATTTTCGAATGAATACGGCGTATTCATCTGAATACGGCGTATTCCCCTGATTTGGCCCTAATCCGGCGTATTCACCAGAATACGGCGTATTCACCCTTTTTGGTCCAGTCACTGACTTTTGCATTGTAATATAATGTACAAACAATTAATGGTACAGAATGCTACGACATGGGACTTAGAACTAGACGGACATATTATTGAGACATAATACTTCGGACAATTAAAACGCAACAAAACTTAATACGATAACAAATATATATATATATATATATATATATATATATATATATATATTAACGGACAATATATATATATACGAGAATATATGTATTCACATATATAAGTATATGTATATATACTTACACCTTTCGGACAATTTAACAAACGAACAATACTTGGATAATATTATATATTTCCAAACAACAATTATCAACAAAATACACAAACTTCAGAAATTGATAATTTCTTGAAACAAACGAAACGTAAGTAAACATAGTACTTATAGTTAATACATTGATGTGTATAGGTTGACTACGTTTGGGCTTCGCTATCATTTTTCGCTAGCATTCACATCCGAGCACTCACAGTGAGTTCACAAAACCCCTTTTTACTGTTTTAATGTTTTAAAACCCCGGGGTGGAAAACATAGAAATCGTATGTATATTTGCATGCGACAACTGCTTGAATACTTGATGTATTTACTTAAACTATTGATGAAATGAGATTTCATGTTGTGACTGATTAAATACTGTACGTATTTGCTTTAACTGGGTATGAAGGGGTACTTCATACTTGAACTGTTTGTGAAAGGGTATTTCACACAACTATTTGAACTGTGTTTTATGAAAGGTTTTTCATAACTATTTTGGGAATTTAGGCAACGAATCTTGGTACAGATCTAGGCTGAACGATGTAGTGCATAAAAGACCTTATGGCTACAGACTATAACCATTAGCTAGGTGACTCTAGCCACTGAGTATACGGATAGTACTATCGCCGTGACGACCCTCCTACGGATTTGGGAGCGTATACTTAAATGTCCTACTTGGCACAATAACAACAGATTAGGGTCGTGGTTTGGTTATAGGGTTAGATCGGGTTACCTTACTTGACAGGTTTAGCTCACCTTTCAAGGGATCATCGTCTAAATATTCCCACGCACTAAACTATTGATTAGGAAAGGATTTCCTACGTACACTGATTTGGAAATGTTAATCTTTATTTAGGTTAACTTGTGTTTCCTACTGATAACTGATTTAGGAAATGTTATTTATTAATAACTTGTGTTTCCTACTTGATAAACAACACTTATTTGGAAATGTTATTCTTAAATAATTAACTGGTGTTTCCTACATAACAAACAAACTTGTGAATTCACTCAACAATTTTGTTGACGTTTTACTCTATGTTTTTCAGGGAATTAGCAGCGTAAGTAAGATCTGCATGCATTATCAGGACGGACTACCCTGGACTTGTTAGGATGCCACTACTTTTGGGACATTTGGATTTCCTCTGTATAACTGAAATTATTGCAGTCATACCTATGAAATCTACTTTTGATATTATGTATTTTATGAAATACTGATTTCAACTACTACTATTACTGTTATCACTTCTCAAGTGGTAATCATTTGTAAAACTTTAACTAATGGCATCTTAATCTATATTCGTTCTGCGATAATCATATGCTCTGAGTATGTATGTAACTGTTGGTTGTTTTTACTGCTCGCACCCCCGCCACGTCACTAAGCTTCCGCAAACCACTCTTGTTAACTGTAATTACCGTTTGGCGGGGTGTGACAGGTTGGGTCACGGGTTTAGATGAATTTAGATCTAAACGGGTTCGGGTTAAATGAGTCTCAAGTCGGGTCGACCCATCGGGTTTCCATCAAACTTTTTTTTATTTGAGTGAAAAATCAAAAGGATGAAATGAGGTGTTCAAAAAAAAAAAAAAATTACCCGCTAGACCTATTGGTTAATTGTCATACATTTGGAGATTATATTATATACCCATTTAGACTCATCTAAAAAAATGAAGAAGACCTAACAAATCTATCATTGCACAATTATTACCCAACTTGACTTATAAATAATCAATGATCTAAAATTACCACCGTACCTTTAACTCCAATGAAACCGTATTTAATTTCTCACAAGTTAAAACAACAATTGCAGTTGAAAAGGAAAGAAACCTTGTTTGCAATTTGCCATTTGCCAATAGCATCTTACTTTCTAAACAATAGTTTTAGGTGAACATGTTTTGCTGAGATATTAATGGTTTAAACTAATAAGAGCATATACAATGAGTACGTGAATGTGACATAATTTAAAGATGGTTCGAACTCTGACCTGGAATGGAAAATACTACCACTCTATTAAAAGGAAACAAATTCATAAAGGTAAAATATTTGTATGAACAACAAATCAAATACTGAAAGTAATCTTTGTATGATAGACAAGCATTTCCAAAGCTACTATTAGACCAGTCCTAGCGGTGCTGTCTCTTTCTCGTCGGTTCTAGCCGATGCCAATGGCACGGCCCGTCGGTTTGGTTTCATCGGTTTGATGCATCAGAAATCTGACGTATCGTTAGCTTTTTTCTTTTCTTTTTGTGTGTATATAACTAAAGGTTGAATGATAAATTAAAGTGACGGTGTCACTGACGGCAGAGGTTAGTCAGTTTCAGTCAGTTTTGAAAATAACTGACGAGGCAATGAGGTGGCATAGTCGACTTCAGTCAGTTTCAATAACCATTTAGAGTGGTCTTACCCATATTTAAGTTGCTAGATAATAAAAGGAAAAGGAAAATGGGAGATATATTTTTGGTTCATTTCTATCAATGCAAGAGTACGTAAAAAGATTATATTTTCTACTTCATTTAGTTTTTTGACCATATATATATTCACGATTATATTGTTAAATCTATATTATACGTATATCTTACACTCAAAAGAAAAATAAAAAGAAGAAAAGAGAGATATCTTTTCCAATGAAAACAAAACACAAGAAAAAGATTGTGACTAAATGTGACAATGTATAGTACTCCGTACTACAATACCACACCCCTGACACCCGTACCTTCTAGCTAGCCTCATGCCTTACCTTCTTGTAGCCCAAGCTGGTAAAAGGTGTTTTCAACTTTTCATCAAAAGTACATCACCCGGCCAATGACGTACGGAGTAATTTCATAAGGTTATGTGGTTTGGAAAAGTAATTAATTTTGTAGTCATGAAAACCTGACATAAGTTTGTATCTTGTGATGTTGGTAATTACTCGTATTTAATATGATACCATTTGATCTACGGAGTATGTTTTATGATAGTTATTACTAATCAAAACTTTTTATACATATTGTCATATTCTAATCCTAATGGTACGTACCTTCTTGAAGAAGGATTAGTACCCAATATCATACTGTTACTCAAGTTAAGGGTTATACATTATCATAATCATAGTCATCGTCATCTTCATAATCATAATCATCATCCTAATAATAAAGATGTAAATGTAAATAATTGAAAGTGATTGATGAGGTATGAATTAAAAATATTTTGAACAAACCCAGAAATCTATTGTTCATAATTAACATGCAATTGGCCAAAAAGAAATAAAAATAAATAAATCACTTAATAACTTTGATTTCTATTAAATCATATTCATCCTTATCGGTGATCATTGATCACCTATCTTCATTCTTCAGTGTCTTCAAAGTTCAACCCAAGTCATCACTCATCACCCATCTTCATATCCTTAACTTCCTTCACCCTACAACCAGTCAACCACACACACACATAAACCATCATGATTTAACTAACAAAATTAAGCACGTTAATATAAAGTCTAAACTAACAAAGCGAGACACAGAAGGAAAAAAAATCCAAACTCAGATCCAAAATTATCAAACCAAAATTAACATAAACCTCACACTTTTGTTAGTGTGATGACTGTAGAATCAAACTCGAATACAAAACCTGCAAAAATATCTTAGAAACCCAGTAAAAAGATGAGGACCAAAAAGAAGAAAACGTAAATGTGAATAAAAAGAAATAGTGAGTACAGAACTTACGAGAAACACAGAACATCGCTTTCTTCTTTGTTAATCACTTCATGTAAGTGGAGAGAAATATATATCCAAAGAAAAAACAAATCGAGCAAATGGAAAAAGAGTGAATGAGAGTAAAAAAGGTGATGGGGGTCGTTGATATAACAATCTCAAAAGAGTTAGTTGTTGAAAATGGAAGATCATGAATAGTACGAGACTATTTGAAAGCTGATGTGGCTTTCATCAAGAGGGTAAGCAGTAAAAAAAGATGTCTTTTTATACAAATGGTAGATATCTCTATAACACCTACATATATTAATTCTATCTAAAAACAATCTACTCATCCGTCCTAATATTTATATCTATAACCCCTTATAAAGGGTTTACCCCAATTGGCTTAATGTTTAGAAAAAGGAATATCGGAAATTACTTATTTACTCTTGTTTAACAACCCTTTTATTTTTAGTAACTTTAAAATTTCAACATTTCTATGGTTAGATTTTTTTTTTAGGAAGTTGAATAAATGTTATTATTACACTATAAAACATTTTGATATTACACTATAAAATATCGGAAATTACTTATTTACCCTTGTTTAACAACCCTTTTATTTTTAGTAACTTTAAAATTTCAACATTTCTATGGTTAGATTTTTTTAGGAAGTTGAATAAATGCTATTATTACACTATAAAACATTTTGATATTTAATCTATTCGTTGAATTTAAAGATTGGTCGACATTACCTCTTACAATGCACTCGAGGTAACTATTGGATCACATCGAAAACCGCATGAAAACCTTAAGATCGTTAAATCTTAATCGACAACAATCATTCTTTTTCATGTATCGCCACCGCATTGCGCGGGCACTGTACTAGTTTATTATATAAATACTCGGTATCTCTTTAACAAGAAAATCACAACAGTTTATTCCAATTATACAAAAACAACAATAACAACTTCAAAGATCAAACGGGTAGATTTTCAATTCATTTATTAACAAACGAACCTCTATCTAGAACCCAATCCTCGATCATCACTTGAGAATTCTCACCTTGATCAGTCGGCACAAAATGCCCAGCCCCTAACACCACAACATGACTCAAATTATCAAACTTTTGCACATACCCTGCAAGCACATCATTCACATTCCAAACCTCTCTTTTCGCATCCAAAAATTTATCAATTCCCTCCCATTTCATCTTCCTCACCCACGATTCAACCGACACAACACCATCTCTCAAATCACACTGTCCTTGATACAGCAATAACTTTGTATTCTTAACAATATACTCCACCATATACCTCACACTTTTCGTCACATCACCATGTAATGCTGCTGAAACCACACCACTACACCCTTCAAAAACCATCGATTCGTTCACTCCTAACGCCTTTTTAACTTCGGAGTCCTTCAAATACTTTTCTACCCAATCAGAATGATAAGCACTCTGCCTTCTAAAATCATACAAAGTAGCTAAACCTGTAACCGTTTGCAAATAAATCATAACTTTGATTCTTGCATCCGTTGCATCACTCCAATTACGAGCTTTTACTAATTCAATAGCTTCAGTTTGAAGCTTTTCCATTTCTGTTTTCTGCTTTTCATTAATTAATCCTAGATTGTAATTATGCAAAGCATGTGTGTTGACTTGAATAGCTGGATCGGTCAACCCGTTTCCGATAGCTAACCCAAATAAATTGATCCGTTCCGAAACGGGTAAAAGGGGATTCTTTTTTAATATGTAGTACCCAATTGATGGAACATATTTACCAGCATAGCTTTCGCCTGTAATGTAAATTGGACGTGATTTAAACAACGGGTCTAAAGCAATAAACTTTTTGATCGCAATGAATAGATGTCTTGCTACAGCTCGTTGGTTTGTTGGGATTTCATCGGGTGTGGTGGCGATACTAAAACCGGTTCCAATCGGGTTATCGATAAATAGAAGACCGAATATTCGGTTCCAAGAACCTGGATTGGGTTGGAGTGTAAAGTGTTCGACGTTATCCTTGACAGAAGGGGTGACTCGCCATGGACCAAGTTCGTAAAAGTTTCCGATCATGGAGGAACAACCAGGTCCACCTTGAAGCCAAATGACAAGTGGAGTGTCGGAGAGTGAGGTGCCATTGAGATTTTGGGCTTCGTAAAAGGCATAGAAAAGGGCGGAATTTGTGGTGGAATTGACGGTGAGGTAGCCGGATTTTGTGGGGAGTGTAGTGGCGGATGACAGTGGATGTTGGTTGAATAGGATGATGATTACGAGGAAGATGAGTTGAAGATTGAGGGGTGTTGACTCCATTGACGAGATGATTTGAGTTCGATAATTATTGATGGGTTTGTCATTTTGAAATGGCATCCAATCTATGCAGCGGAGAACGTTGACTTTATATGGGCTAGTAGACTTGTTTAAAAAATTCCGAAATCGGAAATCAAACCGAAAACAGGATGAATCGAACCGTATTTAGGTTAACCGAACCGATTTTTTTTCGTTTTTTCGGTTAACCGAACCGAAATATTTTCGGTTATTCGGTTTCGGTTCATAATTTTGGGATAGACATGATAAACGGTTAACCGAGAAAACCGAAAAGTTTATATATAGTTTTAAATATATGTTGATATATTGTGTATATTGTATTTATATATAAATATTTACACTTGTATTTTGATAAAATCATCTAGATTTTTTTCTTTCATTTTAATGCACTTCACTAGCTTAATTTTGCCCTAATATGCTAACTATTACTACTTAGGTCTAATTATATTTGACCGATTAACATACGTATAACATAATTACATAATTATAAAGAGTAAAATGCTTATCATTTGATACTTTTATTATCAAAATGTTTTAATATAGTGAACACTTATTAACGAATGTGTATTTTGTGTGTTATTAATTACTTTAGGTATTAATTAACAAACAATTAATTGGTTAACAGATTAATCGAACCGAAAAAATAGTTGATCGATTATCGGTTAACCGAATTTTTCGATTTCGGTTTAGGTTCAAGAAATTATTTGTGAACCGAATTTTCGGTTAATCGAACATCCGGCTAACCGTCCGTGAACACCCCTAGGCCATAGTGAGTTTACTTACCGGGCACAATAAGTAATAAACTTTTGTGTGCCTAGTGAAATTTTTTTTTTTTTTTAATTTTACATATTTAATCAATAAATTATTTTTTTAATATATATATTACTAACATCACAATTTTATACGTGAAGTTTGGTACACGAAATATTTTCTCTTGTCAAATACGTGGTGGATAAATGTATACTTGTCTTTTTTGTTGTAGCACTTGGGTCTTGGGTGGAGTTGTAAGTGAGTCGTAACATTACTAGCGTTAAGCTCTATAAAATACGGAGCGTATGAATTGTACTTGATGATATTGTTTTATTAAGAAGTTAACAATAACAATGAGTTTACATAAACATATAAAAATTATGGGGCATGATGTAAAGTGTATGTCGGGGATCATTTTGATGTAGGTAGCAACCGTAGCATGTGTTTATATTTTTTGGATGTGGATATTAGAAGTTACTAGCATTTGTATCTGCGCAATGAAGTGGGGCGGTCGTAGTGTTAGGTGATTGTGTTAAAACTTTATTATATATTGATAGTCTTTATGATTTATTTCTTTATGATTTGTTTTCAGGATAAAAACTTTGTTAAAAGCTATAAGTGGCAAAATGAATGGGTCGAGTCACGGGTCTAGATGAGTTTGAGTTTAAATGGGTCTGGATGGATCATTTAGGATGAAGGGTCTAAACGGGTTCGGGTCAAATGGGTCTCGAGTCGGGTCAACCCATCGGGTTTCCACCAAATTTTTTTTTATTTGAGTGAAAAATGAAAAAAATGAAATGAGGAGAAAAAAAAAAATTTACCCACTAGACCCGTCGGTTAATTGTTATACAATAAAATGTTATATTAAATACTCATTTAGACTCATCAAAACAAAATGGGGGGAGACCCAACAAATTCATTCTCTCATAAATATTAACCAAGTTGACCCATAAATAATCAATGGGTTTAAAATTACCACCTCTATTAAAAGTCGTGTATTATACTTGATGGTAGGTGGACTTTGAATTTTTGTATTTAACCTAATTAGGTAAGTAAATCAAAATATTCATGTTCTTTAAATTGAAAGGTAATTGATAGATACAACATTAATTTTGATTGATACAATAAAAATTTGCATTAATGAGTTGTACTGTATGAATTAATTATGTAATATTTTGTTGTATGAATTAAAAGTTGTGTTGTATTTATCAACACCCAAATTGAAGGCTTAGTGTGGGGGAAATATACTGATTTTGATTACTGAGGGATTTTTAAGATTCTAAGATCAAAAGGAATAGATGCTTTATATGTTGTACTCTCTCCGTCCCACTACAAGTTTACATAATATTATTTTAGGCTGTCATAAATAATTGTCAACTTTCATGTAGATATGTTATTTAATTGGTACTTTCTGTTTTCAAGTGACGTAGCATGCTCCTCATCAATTGTTTGTAGTTCCCCTTATATATAAGGGTAAATGGCGCAGATCGGCAACGAACTTTCCATTTTTTGTCGAGTTAGGGTATGAACCCAATTTATTATACAGGTCAGTAACGAACTTTTCGAGTTACCTAACTCGAAACATATTTGAAAGTTCGTTACCTAACTCGAAACATATTTGAAAGTTCGTTACCTAACTCGAAACATAATTTGAAAGTTCGTTACCGACCTTTATAATAAATTAGGTTCATACCCTAACTCGTCAAAAAGGGGAAAGTTTGTTGCCGATCTGTGCCATTAACCCTGTTAGGAATTTGCAGCGGAAACATCCAACTAACAACAACCTATTGTTAGCAAAAATCAAACCCAAACAATGCTCGTGTAATCGCGTTACACCCACAAACAATAAACGGATAATATTTGCAAACTAGCAATAATAAACAAAGTAATAAGATAAATAAACGATAACAAGAACGTAAACGACACAAGGATTTAACGTGGTTATGTCCAATCTTCAACTTGGAGATTGGTTTAATCTACGGGGCCAAACCAGAGAGTTCTTTTTTTTTTCTTATACGGCTCAAGAGTTACATGTACATAGGATTTAATTATATATGCTAAACCTAACTTTGGGAACAAGTTAAATTGGATTCGGAGTACCGTAAATGCACCGCCATAACTTTCTGTGACACCCCCAAATTTAATGATTTGCGGAAGCTTGATTTGGGTGTCACTAATCAATATACAAAGCACATAAGATATAATGAACGACCACTATATGCGTCGTTTTAAACTTGTATAGATAAAGTAAATGTTTACATCAAAATATAGTTACATTAGCTCGATTCCTGAAATTGAGAGATTACATAGCATAATTACTTTTACAAAATATAATAATGCAGTCCAATCTCTAGTTGTATGTATGCTGACTCGAGCTAATATTTCTTGCTTGTGCAGCCAACCTACTGCTGGGTACCTGTGATAAATACTAAAATGGGTCAGCGAAAACGCTGGTGAGCTCACAGGTTTGTATGTCAATGTATAGCTGTCAGAACCGCAAGATTTATATTGAATTTAAAATGCAATTAAGCAAAATAAAAGTTATACTGTCCATGAGCACATAGTCTGAGCTTAACTTGATTTGTCAGGCCCACTTAAGGAAACCTAACTTGAAATGCCTCCTACGAGTGCCTAATCAACACTCGTCTTCCCAAATGCTAATACATCCGTTTGACCGGTTAGTGCGTGCTAACCCGGATGAGGATTGTCAATCCCATATGATATCATATACTAACATTCACGCTATAAAATACTAGAGACTATGCTTATGGAGGACTTTAAATTGATTAGCTTGAAACTCATGTAGTATTTGAAGTTTGGCACTTGCGTTCTACTTGTAAAACAAAATCGAGTAGTAATATCACACCCCTAGTTGTAAAGCAGTGAAAATGGGACTATGAAACTCACCTGAGTCTTGGAGTGTTTAAGTTAATAAACTTGAAGTAATTAGCTGTGAGTTGATGTCCAAAGTCTTGAAACCTGAATGTGTCCACGACACTTGATTGTTATTAATTGTACCGGTATCTCGAAAGACTACCTTTGTAGTTGTTATTTAATTATATATGTCCAAATTACTACGATTTGGTTGATTAATTGTTTTGTTTCAAGTTACTACGACTTGATTGACTAAATTATCCAAGTTACTACGACTTGGTTGATTGAATAATCTGTTTTGTAAGTTTTGAAAACGTGTACGGCCCGTTGGTGATTTAGTTGAAATAATAAAAATTCTAAAATGTTGACTTTGCTACAGTACTGCTACAGTACTGCTACAGTAAATTTGACTTTTTTGAACAGTAACTTTGACTTCAAAATTCTGGTTTTTCTGTGTTTTGCGACACAACATGCGACACAAAGATTTGACATGCGACACAATGGTTGTGTCGCAGACGTCATGCGACACAAGGATACGACACAGGGACTGTGTCGCATCGAATACGAAATGCTAATTTAATAGCGACATAGTGGTTGTGTCGTATAGAAGTACGACATAGTTTGCGACATAGAGTGCGACACAATATTGTGTCGCATGAGTTACGACACTAAAGGATTTATACGACACAAGGTGCGACATAAAGGGCAAAATACGACACAACATGCGACACAAGGCTTGTGTCGCATGGATGAACACCAGTCCAGAAAGTCCGGCTGTTCGCGATTTTTCCGGCCAAAACTCAATTTAAACTCGTTTTTAAGCTATAAAACTGTGTTCTAATCTTTGTAATGGACATATATAAGTTGTGTAAACATCAAAACATCAAAATATTACATAAAACTAAACAAATCTAAGTTTTTAGAAATTTCCTTACAAATGCAAATCGAAGAAGATGGAGGCCGAAAACGATGGTAGAGCTTTTGTTAATCTTGTTCCTCACTTGATGGTGGTTCCGAAAATGTAAGTTTTGTTGTCGGATTTGATGATTCCGAAATTTTGTATGAATTTGGTGAGAGTGTTTTTGGTGTGTGTGTGTTTTTGGAGAATGAAAATGAAAGAAAGAATGAAGGAGAGGTGGGGTGTAGGTGAAAGCCTCACCTCGCAGTCTCCGTCCCGTGCTCCGCGTGGTGTTCGTTTTCTCAGTCATTTAACGTTAAATATTTATTTTATTCGTTTAAATTTTCCATTTTAAATTATAAATTATTATAAAATATTTTATTGTAAAATTTTACCAGTTATCTATTTATGATATTTAAAAGGGAAATTCATTTTATTTGTTTGCGCGTTTGTATTTTTAATCTCGTATACATTAATTGTGTAATAAAACTTGGATACGAAATATTACAATAAATGAGATTCTGAATAAAATTGAGTTATTAGATAATATTTGTATTTCTTAATAAAATTATTCACCAACGTCCGTATTTATTGTATCGAAATTCATTCGATTTGAAACTCGTACGATTTAAATAAACCGCATAATTGTGTAGATATATATTCAACAATATATATGATAATTGATACATTAATTAGCCTAACACATAACTAATTACATGTATTAAAACTTGATTAGGCACTAAATTCTAGTCCTAAATTGACGGTTGTCACACTTTCCTACGTAACCATGATCTTGTTTCCATTTAATTAGTAGTCATGTGATTGACATTCAACCAAATTAATCTTCACATATATATTATTAATATAATATATTTTAACAATCTCCCATTTGAAGATTAATCAAGCCCCAAAATCAGTAACCCTTCACAAATCTCGTCCCTTCACCAATGTCACCCGTTCAAACTTCATACCGCCGAACTACCATTCGGGACACGCCGCTCGACCACAGAGAGTCGGAAAACTTTCGACACAAAGCTACCAGAACACTTACATAATGAAACTGGGACCACTCTCTAACCACCACCATCATCTTCTAGGCCCAAGAAGATTCGTTGAAGCATGCGAAACTCCAACCACATGATTATTTCAAGAGACACCCATCTCTTCAACTCGTCGATTATAGTCACGTCTGATCCTGCCACCGACATGTCAACAACCATCCGTACAGAATTTCGTCTATGCGATTTTCCTTCCCAGCAATCAGAAAAACGCCGATAGAACCAACACGTAGATTATCATCAAGGTTCATCCGTGAGAACGCAGTCACAACCTTGAAACCTACATTACCATTCGCTTTCCCGCTGGTACACTGACCCAAAAAAACATACATATGATTTCTATGAACACATCTTCTCTAACTCAGCCAGCTCCCACTGTACGAATCAAAATAACTATCGTGACTCTCTGAGAAGACTCTGGTTCATAACACCCGGTCAGTCGCAAATTACTTTACCATTGGAGAGTAACAACGAAGTCCGAATGCTCTAGTGTTGCCGGAATCCGCATACTAAACCTGTAGAAACTCGAGATCCATCAATCGCACAACCATCTCAAGACTCCCACTAGTTGCCAAACTCCCACTAGCTTCGACACTTCCCTCGGTTCGAAACTCCCTAGAGTTCCCGACACTCTCAACAATATCTCGAAAGCTCATCAGGACTTACATGATTATCCGCCTCTAATCCACTTGAAAATTCTCAATTGGTTCTTCTAGAAGATCCAATGAATCATTGAGTCAAACATCAATCGATACCCGAGCATAGAGATGAGCAAAACAGTCTAAGACTGAAACTGGTCCTGAACCGGACTGGGACCGGTCCTAGAAAAACTGGACTGGGAAAAAGACTGGACTGGTCCTAGGACTGCCTGACAGTCCTAATTCAGTCCTACTTTTCTGTCAGAAAACTGGTTAAAAACTGGACTGAAATCAGTTTAAACTGGTTAAAGACTGAAACTGGTTTAAAACTGGCAAAAAGACTGAAATGTATTATAAGTTATTTATGTTTATTTATTGTTTATTAACTTTTTTCTTTCCTTATAAAATTTAAATTTAGGTCAAATTGTATTTGATACATTTTTATTTCTTTATTTATAAACTTTTATTTATTTTCACATCAACAATTTCAATTATATACATTTTAATTTAATCATACTTCACATTTATTAATTTTTTCTATTGGTTTTAAGATTTTATTGTAACTATTGACAAAATTATCGACCATGAAAAAAAAGACTGGAAATAACTGAAACTGGACTGGGTCTGGACTGAAATTCTAAGAAAAACTGGCAAAACTGGCAAAAAACTGGACTGAAACTGGACCAGTCCTAGAAAAGACTGGTTTTTAATTTTCTGTTAAAAAACTGGACTTTTTTGAACTGGACTGAAAACCAGTTTTATCTGGTCTTTGCTCATCTCTACCCGAGCACAGTCGAACGCGTTCTATCCGACATCTTCAATAACCAATATCTCCAAGTGTAGAAGCTCGAACCTGCCTAATCATTCCAAACATATGGAATACCCGACCAAAGAAAACATGGTCTCCCGTTTCAAACTCCGCGAGCAACAACAAACTTCCTCGATAACTCCCACTGCCGATTACCAAACTGATGTTGTACCGTTTATTACCCACACTACCCAACCGAGAAAACCATCCTCTTGAGCACCGTAACAAACCTCACATCTTTAATAACCCAGTACGTATCAATGAAAAATCTGAGACATCATGTCCGTACACTCGCAACATCAAACCCCAAGTTTGATAACGTTCTTATTCTTTTCCACGGGATCGCAAAGAATAAACAACCCTAAGTTTTGATACAACCTAAAGACCTAAAGGGCAGTAAGCGGTATGTATGACTCAGGTGTCGTTCTTCAAACTACAACGGGCATGGGAATCTAGGAGGATTAATTATCTTTTGTAATTTAGCTGGGATTTTTAAAACTTTTTGATAGGTTGGTTGGTTTTTTTTTCTATTCTAATTACTAAAATTAAAAACTAAAGTAAAGACAGGGGTTTGTACGGAGTACGCAGAGAAATCAAGATAAGGAATATGTTTGCTGTGACTTCGGCAATGTTATTTGGATGGATAGTTATGAGGGATAGGTTTACTAGATGTGATGATTAATCCGGTGAGGTCATAGAAACTTAATTGGTAGATAAAGTATTATGCCTACGATCTTTACTCGGTTTCCCACGTATGTATGTTAACGCTATACCGGATACTCGGGCGTTTTACAGCTTTTCCGTTATACCAATTAGGGTTCCAGATTACTCACTAGATATTCCTGTATTTCTTAATGAGCTACAACTACGATCCTACTATATACCTAACGTAGAGTTGTCCGCAATCAGATATATAATATGTCACATGGATAGCAGTTATAGAATGTACAGTACACCGGAAGTTCTCCCAAATGCACAGACCAATTCAACTGACAACTATCCTCTAATCCAGGTCCCCATTTACAGACATCCGGAGGACGTTAGTATCATGGCATGAATTGTTCAGTGAACAATAACATGAACAGGGTTTAACCCGCGGAACCGGTTGGGATAATCTGTATAACGGTCAGCTGACTTGTTCATCATTAATCATACAATCAGCACATCTATTACATACATGTTAACCTATCTGTAATATGTTTATTATGTTCGTAAAAATCTAATTAGCAGGGCAGCGATAATGTTTGCGTATGTCTAGCATGCAGTACCTAAGCAACAATCAAACAAGAACATGCAATAGGACGAAACACTAGTCATTACATTAACTGACCTAATAATTAAATCATGGATATCCCGGAAGTTGTCCCAAAGATACACAACAAACAAGCGTGAACCTAATCTATCTCTAATCCTATGCTTCGTGTCCCTCGGATGTGTTTCAATCAAGGGAACAACAACCATGTTGAGTTCATTGATCATCATACACAGAATAGTTGGCAATCCTACTTCTAGCAATTGGTCAGGTTCTAGGGAGGAGGATACAAACCATAGCATAAGTTGGATAGATAAACAATTAGAGGTTCAGCTTATAAGTTCGCAAACGGTTTTAAACTTACACAGACAGAGTAACAGTATGTCCACAATTGGGAATCATTATTTCCACAATGGATTGTGCCCACGACTTTCATAGCTTCCACGTTCCGTACTACACACATTCGTGATGATTCCGGCGCTATACAAATGAAAGCCGTATAACGTTACCTCCATTGTTTCATAATGGTGTTATCCCCAATTGTGTATTATATCATAACTATCCTAACATTGCATACATCACAACAAACATTGATTTGTCTAGCCTAGCATAATTCTAGCATTCATTCCTAAGCATGCATAATAAGAAAGCATAATTAAAAGAATAAATGCGAGAGATTGTATTAAACCTGAATACGAGAGTAATACAGACAAATCTTCACAAATCTGAAGTCTCGGAGTAACTCCGTACAAAAGCTACTGAGAGCTTCTACTCTAACCTACTAATTCTCCTCTAACTCCTAAGAGTAGTGCTAGAGAGAGAATGCTAACCTAAATCTAGAGAGAGAGAGTTTAGAGAGAGAAAGTGTGAAAGAATGAAGATGAGGTGTGTTGAATGAATGAGAGGAGTTCTCTATTTATAGATGAGGAGGTTGAAGCTTGGTACAAGTCCTAAAGCATAAAGAACAAGCATCAAAGCGCATACGGGGGGTACTGGACCAAGGGGGGTCAAACGGCACCTCACAAAGCAAACACCCCCGTATACGACACCCATAGGGCCGTATACGGCACCTAGGGTACCGTATACGGTACCTAGATGCCCAGGGGGGGGGGGGTTGGTGCTCCGTTTGGCCTCCGCTGATTCCTCGGTTGCTTGGTTCGTCCGTATCTTCTTCGTTTGGGCTCCGATTTGCTTGATTCTTGCGCCGTTAGTTTCGTTTTTCCATTACGCTTCTAATGACACTAAGTTTTCCAATTTTGGAAATGTTTAGCTTTTGCGTGTTCCGGATGACGATCGGTGTGCTTCCAGACTGCATAACTTCTCCGTCTTTCGTCCGTTTCTTCTGATTCTTTCACCTCTGATCTTGGATTTTCCTATGGAATCATAAAATATGTATTAAGTTCTATTTTCATAAGAATATTGAGAACGGAAAATTTAAGGTGATTGTTTTGCCTCGGTTTGCGTGTTATTTGGACGTTTTAACCGATTTTTGCAGCAGCGTCTATATTTAGACTACCTTGGTGATTTTTGGTAAATAATGATGGTTTTGAAATGTTTTCACCAAAGAATAGTCCAAAAAATGTGGAAATATACTCTTAAAAACATGACTTTTTGGGTCACATCACGATCCAACAAAAAAAACGAGTCAGGCGATCTCGATAACATGTTGCAATCAAATCCTAAACCGTGTCGTTACAATCGTTACCTCTGATGATTCTCTTCTTCCGGATCTAGATCTACTCCGATTACCTGCGCACAATAATCCAAGATCTCTATCTCCAAAGAACTTAAAAAAACCCTAATCATCAACAACCAACCTTGATCATGCTTTCATCTGCTATTGTTCCTAATCGCTCAACATGGAGCTCTAATACCAGTTGTTAGGAATTTGCAGCGGAAACATCCAACTAACAACAATATATTGTTAGCAAAAATCAAACCCAAACAATGCTCGTGTAATCGCGTTACACCCACAAACAATAAACGGATAATATTTGCAAATTAGCAATAATAAACAAAGCAATAACATAAATAAACGATAACAAGAACGTAAACGACACAAGGATTTAACGTGGTTATGTCCAATCTTCAACTTGGAGATTGGTTTAATCCACGGGGCCAAACCAGAGAGTTATTTTTTTTTTCTTATACGGCTCAAGAGTTACATGTACATAGGATTTAATTATATATGCTAAACCTAACTTTGGGAACAAGTTAAATTGGATTCGGAGTACCGTAAATGCACCGCCATAACTTTCCTACGAAACCATGATCTTGTTTCCATTTAATTAGTAGTCACGTGATTGACATTCAATCAAATTAATCTTCACATATATATTATTAATATAATATATCTTAACAATTAACCCTATATATAATATCTTACAAGGTTGCATCATTTATTAAACGGAATTTAGCCAAGCTCGATTAACCAATGAATTTTCCCGATACTTACCTTGCTTTCCTTTAGTTTTCTCTTATCAAAATTATTCTTGCTGAACTAATCTCACAATTATGTTAGCCATCATGCAGATAAGTTCGTGTATTATATTTGTGTGTATTGCATCCATCACACTTCAAATTATAGGTCACCTAATAAGTTATTCGATTTGTTCTCTCTTGCATATAAAATTTTGTTGCTATAAGCATACGACTACCATTTGAGCCTGCTATGTTATTGCTATGAGCCAATTACACAACTAATGCCGCTATTGTTGTTGATATGTGTATATGTGAGTGTATTAGATTGTAACGGCCGATAAAGTTACTAATGTGTGTACATATTTTAGTAATAGACTATTTTGGTGTAATAAAACTTTTATTGTTTACACAACTACAAGTTTCAATATGAATATTATTATGTTATTGTTTGAGGCTTCTACTATTATGATTCTATGTAACACCCCCAAATTAGTTTAGCGGAAGCATTGGTATAAGCTGGGGATGCCACATTTACACTGTGCATGCATACGTATCAGAGCATATGATTACAACCAAACATATATTAAGATGCTAAAAGTATTAGTTACAAAGTTTACGATTCATCGAATCGTACAAATGTAAAAGTAAGTAAGTTACAAAAGTAGATTTCGTAAATATGACTAAACAATTTTAGTTATACAAAAAAAATCCACTTGTCAAAAGTTGGCATCCTAAAGCTTCACGGGTCGCCTAAATTCCATGTGTGCAGGCGATTCTTACATGCGCAGCTAATTCCCTGAAAAACATAGTAAAAGTCAACAACGAGGTTGAGTGAATTCACAGGTTTTATGTTTGCAATAGTTGGATCAAGTTTGTAAGCACAGTTGTTAAACCAAATACGTTCACAATAGTTATTGCCATAACAGTTAAGTAAGTTTAGTGAAATGTTATCCAAATACAAGTTATGTGGGATGTCTGCCCAAAATACGGTTTACATTGGGATGTTACCCAAAGCACAGTTTACGTTGGGATGTTACCCAAAACACAGTTTAAAATACGTTGCTGGTCGTTCTCCAGCGTTTTACAAACAGTGTCGGTCGTTCTCCGGCCAAATACGCACGGGTCGTTCTCCAGCGAGACACTGTACCGGTCGTTCTCCGGTATAAAGACGCATGGGTCGTTCTCCCATCCAAAACGCACGGGTTGTTCTCCCATCCACTTGGCCAGTCGTTCTCTGACGCTAAAATACGTTGCTGGTCGTTCTCCAGCGTTTTCATAAAAGTACCAGTCGTTCACCGGCCAAACACGCACGGGTCGTTCTCCCGTCCAAACAAAATAGTTTACCACGTTTGTTTTAGTTTACAGTATGAAAATGTTATTTCATAAACATTAGTTCGCACACAGTTCAACAGTTCAAAGTACTCTAATTGTTCGAGTAAACAAGTATGATAAACAATCATGTAAGCAAAAGCAGTTATGGCAATCAGTAAAATAGTTGACTATGTTTTCCACCCCTGTTCAAAAGCAGTTAAAACAATAAAAGTAGGGGTCGTGAACTCACCTGTTGAGTTAAGTAATGTGTGAGTGCTAGCAAAGCCTAAAGCCCGAATGTAATCTAGTCGAAATCTCCTAACGCCCTAAACGTATGAGATTTAATAAGTATGTGGATGTCTAAGTCGGCCATCCATGCTAGTGTTCGTACAACCAAGTTATGTCCAAGTGTTAGTTCGATGTTCATGTTTGAAACTTGAAAATGTATACGAATTGTTGGTAACGGTTCGTAGTTATAACCTTTGAAAGCGTTTATCATTTTCATTCCTTTTGAGTTTCATAAAGTACGGAATTGTGTACGGGGGTCCGGGGGCAGCGCCCCTGGTAGCGGGGTCCAAGGGGTGGCAACCCCTGGTGGGGTCCAAGGGGCAAAGCCCCTGGTTGGGGTCGAGCTACCAAGTCAGCTTGGAAAATTTTTATTTCTACTATATTGCTTAAGCGAAAACGCATTCGAAATTTCGTTTCGGGGTACTATATTGCTTAAGCGAAAACGCATTCGAAATTTCGTTTCAGGGTAAAATCAAGTGGTAAAAGACTTAGTGAGATCATGCGTTTTTAAGGGTCTGAAACCTGCGACGTTATGTGCGACATAGGCGCTTGTGTCGCTATATGCGACGTCAGGGTCTAGTGCGACGCAAGGGTCGATGTCGCTATGTGCGACTTCGCAATTTAATGCGACGTTGAGGGTGATGTCGCAGTATGCGACGTTGTGAAGTGTTCTGCGACATTGTGACTAATGTCGCAATTGGCCCAAGCCAGATGCGACATCGGGGTCTGATCGGGCTCCGGTGGCCGGAAACGTGGCCGGACGACTTCGGTTTTGTCCTAAACTTTTACCCAACCCTTATTTGGACATTTCTTAGTTATATAAACTCTAAACATGCATTAGAACTAAAATATAAGTAGTTTCGAGAAAATGTCGGAAACTTATGCGTGTCGGTTTTAAAATCCGAAAAGATAGATGTGTAGATCGTGATCCCGTGATCGTTTTTCTCTAAATGGGCTCGGTGATTCGACGCGTTTTTGGTGTAGTTTTTGTATGATTTGTGTGATTTTTGTTGAGTTTAGAGAGAGAGAGAGAGAGAGATGGGAGAAAAAGGGAGTAAGAGAGAGAAATGAGATGAGAGAAATGAAATGAAAAATGGAGGTGGGAGGGGTTTTGTTCTCATTTTTCGTCCCCCGTGATTGCGTTCCGTCTGGCGTTTGTTTCCCGTTTATTAAATGTTATGATATTTTAAATGATAGATATTTAAATACGTTTTCGCTTATATTTTGGTTGGAATATTTTATGGAAATAATTTAGTTAAGTTTATAAAATTTTAAACTTTGTTTCGTTTCAGTTTACGAAATAAACGTTTATACGTTATAAATTCTTTGTAAATATTATCAACATAATATTTAATATTAAATAATGTTATTTAATAATTTTGTTTTATTAAATAATTTTTGTTCACCAACAGTCGTATATTTTTGTCGCATTTGTTCCAATTGTTTCGCATGCAATTACAACTAATTACAATATGTAATACTACGCGTATTAACTAGTTGGGCTTTGTTAGACTTACCTCTAAAATATGTTGTGAATTCACTCAAAGTAGGGAATTAGCCTAAAAATGCGTGCAATTAACGTTTATAATTATGTCGAAATTGCGGGGTGTCACACTATCTGACAAAGAATATAATGATCATCATATATAACTAAGCCATAATGAAAGTTTCATAATGTCATATTGTGCGGTAAAATGTACTAGTTAAATAGTATACATTTTCTTTCTTTTAAAATAAAACAATTAATAAATTTATGTACTTTTTTTTATCAATCAAATATATGTATTATTGTTAACAATTTGAAATTATATGGAACGGGCTTATGAAGAAGGTGAATGGAGAACGGTTGATTATAGCAAAAGGAGAACGACAAAGCTAAAACAAAGAGCTTCATCAAGACAGCAGATTCATAATAATCAGAGTGAAATAACAACCTTTTACGTTAGCAATATCCCGGCTGGGATCACAAGTAAACATTTATGGATGGAATGCAAAAACTTAGGAATATTGGCAGATTTCTTTATTCCGAACAAAAAGGATAAGGAAGGCAACAGATTTGCATTTGTAAGGTTCAAGAAAGTGAAGAACATAGAGAAGATAAAGCACGAGATGGAAAACATCAAGATCGAAGGAGCAAAGCTTTCTGCGAACATTGCTAGATTTGATGTGCATGGGAACAAAATTAGGAAAGAAGCTCTCAAACAAGATTTGGGTAAAAATGATAGACCTATCATCTTGAGGATCCAGCGTAATTACAGTAATATGTCCTACAAAGAAGTTCTCACAGGTGACAAGGCCATTGAGGTCTCAGCAAAAGAAAATTCCAAATTGATGGACCAATGCAAGGGTTGTTCACTGATTGGAGAGGTCAAAACAATAGACATTCTACAGGCACTGAACAAATATGTGGAGAAGATAGTTGTAAACAGATTTGAGATACGATATCTAGGGGGTTTTAAAGTGATGATAACTTTTGAATCGGGAGAAAAAGCAAGCATACTACTTGCTAATAAAGAAGCTTGGAACAGTATATTTTTTTCATTGGTGAATAGGAATGGACAGATGATCAATATGGAACGTATTGCATGGATTAAAATACATGGTGTTCCCCCACATGTTTGGGACACCGACTTATTCTTACAAATTGGCAACTCCATGGGAAGAGTTACTTTTCTCTGCGAAGCCGATACAAACGACGCAGATCTTTCCAAGAAATTAATTAGAATCTTAATGAAAGCCGATGAGACAACCAAACCTAATTGTGTGGTAAATTGGAAAGGTGCAAAATTCATGGTCTCTCTATCTGAAATCCATGAGGACTGGGTTCCGGATTTCATGAAATCCGATCACTCAGGAAAATCAAATGAGGATAAAAGCTCGCCGGATAATAGCTCACCAGAATCAGTCATGAATATCGGAAACGATGAAGCAGGAAAAACTCAGTCGGTGAGGAAGTCGAAAGGGTCGGGACTACAAGCGACGTCATGGGAACATGAGTTTTTTTAAAAATGACAATGCAATGAATACTCGCACAGATTTTGAAAAATCCGCATCCAAAAGTGAGACATCACATGAGAATAACGATGGTGGTGGCCCTTGCTGTAACATTTTTGGAAGCCCAGGGAATCCAAATCAAATGGGCCTAATGTCGAGCCCATTATTCCATTAACTAGTGAAGTTAACAATAGCCCAAGGGTGGAGGACGAATCGGACCCCTTTGGCCTATATGAACTTATTTTTAATTGTGGTAAATCGGGGAACACAAAGAAGAAAAGAAAGCGAAAATCCCCAATTATTAGGGATCGAAACTGCAGAATACTTGGGTTATCGGAAGTTAATGGTTCAAAGACTGTGAAAAGGAAAAAAGCTTCGGTTCTAAGGCAGTAAGAAAGCAATGGATCAAGTCAACCAGTATTTAATAATTTACATGGAGAGCTTAATGCAGCGGCATCTATGGTAGAAGGAGATGCGAGCGTTGATCTGAATAAGTCCCCAAAAGATAAAGCCCATACAGTGGAATCTAATGGGGTTCAGTCAATTGTCAATGATATCGGTCTTCAAAACCAGTTGGAATTGGAAAAGGAGGTCCATGATACGATGGAAGTGGGAAGATGCATCGGAATTGATATGAAGGGACAGGAGAACAACATTAGAATGAGCATCAATGGCGAATGGGCAAAAAAAGATAACTAATGGATTTTCTTACTATAAATATCAGGGGGATAAAGGAGAACCGAAAAACTGAATGGATAAAAAAACTAGTTTCTTCAAATAAAATTGGTTTTTTGTGTATCCAGGAGACTCACCAATGCTCTTTTTCGGATGAATTTTTAAGAAATATTTGGGGGAAAGGTTCATTTAACTTTGAATCAGTTGATGCACAGGGTAAATATGGGGGAATACTTAGCTTGTGGGATTGTTCTAAATTCAAACTCACAAATGTGCTAAAATTCCAGAATGTCTTAATTGTATCCGGCTTTTAATGTGGGGATGCCACACCAATTAATATCGCAAATGTGTATGCTCCTCAATCAATTAAAGAAAAGGATAAGTTATGGGAATTGTTGGGAAATATACGCCTATCACGGGCAGGCCAGTGGGTAATAATGGGGGATTTCAATGAAGTTAGATATCCGTCTGACAGGAAAAATTCTGTGTTCAATAAGCGTGGTGCTATGTTTTTCAATAACTTCATCGATGAAGCTATGTTGTTGGAATATAATATGGGGGGATTGTAACACCCCCAATTTCGTTTAGCGGAAGCATTGGTATAAGCTGGGGGTGCCTCAATAACAGTGTACATGCATACGTATCAGAGCATATGATTACAACAAAACATCAATATATTAAGATGCCAAAGTTAATAGTTTACAAAAGTTGACGATTCATCGAATCGTATAGAAGTAGTAATGTTATACAAAAGTAGATTTCTGGAATATGACTAAAAACCGATTAGTTATACAAAAGAAATCCAGTGTCAAAAGTTGTCATCCTATTTGCATTGCGGGTCGCCTAAATTCCATATGTGCAGGCGGTTCTTACGTGCGCAGCTAATTCCCTGAAAAACATAGTAAAAGTCAACAACGAGGTTGAGTGAATTCACAGGTTTTATGTTTGCAAGTACAGTTGGTAACTCACTTGTTGTTTATACAGTATCGTTGGGATGTCACCCAAAAGTGTAATTCGTAAAACCAAATACGTTTCCAAATAGTTGTTTGTAGGAAAGTTCGTATCCTAGTAGTTGTAGGAAAGCAGTATCCTATTTCCAAGTATGTTCTGTAGGAATATACATATCCTAGTAGTAGGTATGTTTCGTTAGGATGTTGCCCAAAAGTATATTTCAAGTTATAGTAGGAATGTAGGTATCCTATTAGATGATGGTAGGAATGTCAGTATCCTAATAGTTGTGTCTCGTAGGAATGCCAGTATCCTAATCGTTTGGTGGGTCCATGTCAGTAGGAACCCAGTGCCCATGTCAGTAGGGACTTTTCATCAGTTTAATAACAATAGTAGACCCATGTTCGCAGGATCTAGTGCCCATGTCAGAAGGGACTTTTCAACAGTTTATCAACAATAGTAGACCTATGTTCGCAGGATCTAGTGCCCATGTCAGAAGGGACTTTTCAACAGTTTATCAACTATAGTAGACCCTTGTTCGCAGGATCTAGTACCCATGTCAGAAGGGACTTTTCAACAGTTTATCAACAATAGTAGACCCATGTTCGCAGGATCTAGTGCCCATGTCAGAAGGGACTTTTTCAACGGTCAGTGCCCATGTCAGTAGGGACTTTTCAGTTGCTCAATCAGTTAAGTAAAAAGCGTTGCTGGTCGTTCTCCAGCGTTTTCAAAACAGTACCGGTCGTTCTCCGGTTTATCCAGTATAGTTTATCCCGTTTGTAATAGTTTGTCGTATGAAAACACTATTTCATAGTTAATTGTTTCATTGTAAATGTTCAACTGTTCAATGTACTCTATTCGCTCGAGTAAAGCAAGTATACTATCATGTAGTAAAAGTGTTTGACTATGTTTTCCACCCTTTTCAAAGCAGTTAAAACAGTAAAAGTAGGGGCCGTGAACTCACCTGTCGAGTTAAGTTGTGTCTGAGCGCTATCAAACCTAAGCCCAAGTACAGTCCGAAATCTCCTAACGTCCTAAACGTATGAGATTTAATAAGTATGTGGATGTCTAAGCTAATCATCCATGCTGGTGTTCGTACAACCAAGTTATGTCCAAAGTGTTTGTTAAACGTTTACGTTTGTATTTCGTTGTTTGTGAAAATGTATACGACTCGTTGATGATAGTTTGAAATCATAATTTCAGTAAAATAAGTGTGTTTGTAATGTTTGTATCGTTCGTATATCGTATCGTATGTAAATATTCGTTTCCGGTTAAGTTCGACACTTAGTTTAAAAATAAGTTGCAAGTTTTCTGTTTTTGGCGACACTGGTCTAGTGTCGCTATAGGCGACCTAGTTAGGCGACACTAGGTGAGTGTCGCTAGATTCCTGATTTTCAATTGAGAAACGACACTTGGTTAGTGTCGCTATAGGCGACACTTGTTCAATTATGGCGTCACTAAGGTAGTGTCGCTAGGATGGCTCTGGTTAAGTATTTCAGCGACACTTAAGTAGTGTCGCTATAGGGGCGACACTTAGGCATGGCGACACTTAGCTAGTGTCTCTAGCACTGTTTTTGGCACATAGCGACACTTCCAACTGTTCGACGATCAGTTTGGTAAAAACGGGTTTTTGGTCGATTTTGGACATTTTCGGTTGTTAAGAACACTAAAACATGTTACATTAAGTATATTAAGCATGAAATATGAAAGAAAACTTTGAAATCTAAGGATTTACGGGAAATGTCGGAAACTTACGCGTGTCGGTTTTGAAATCCGAAAAGGTAGAAGTGTAGATCGTGATCCCGTGATCATTTTTCTCTAAATGGTTAGATGATTCGGCACGTTTTTGGTGTAGTTTTGGTATGATTTGTGTGGTTTTTGGTTATGTTTAGAGAGAGAGATGAGAGAGAAAGGAGTGGAGAGAGAGAGGGTGAAAGAGAGGAATGAAAGAAAAGAGGTGGGGATGTGGGTTTTGTTTCCCCTTTTCGTCTCCCGTGTTTGCGTTCCGTGTTTGTTTACCCGATCGTTAAATGTTACAATATTTTTAAATAATAAATAATTAATTACATTTTCGCTTATATTTTTGGTTGAAATATTTTATGGGAATAATTTAGATGAGTTTGTAAAATATTAACTTGGTTTCATTTCAGTTTACGCAATAAAACGTTTTACGTTATATAATACTTCGTATATATTATTGACATAATATTTAATAAATTTTGTTTCATTAAGTAAATTCATTCACCAACAGTCGTATATTTTGTCGCGTTTGTTCAAATCGTTTCGTATGTAATTACATCTAATTACAAACAAGTAGTACTACGCGTATTAACTAGTTGGGCTTTGCTAGACTTACCTCTAAAATGTGTTGTGAATTCACTCAAGTAGGGAATTAGCCTAATAATGCATGAAATTTCGTTTATAATCGCGTTAAAATTTGCGGGGTGTCACATTCTCCCCTCGTTAGAGAAATCTCGTCCCGAGATTTAAAATCAAGTCGGATCGCCCGCGGCGTATGTTCTCCGATAAGTCATGTTGTTAACAATAATAATAGTTTGCGTGGCGCTCAATTGTTGCCATAAAAGTTCAATCAGTTTAAGTATGCTCACGGAATAGTTCAATAAGTTGTGTGTTTCATTTCGTGGTCAAAGTTTACCAAGTGTTATGTTCGAATCGGCATCCGAATAAAAGAAATGTTAAATCGTAGCAACAGCTGTTAAGACATACCGTGCTAGCCGAGGTCCGCAACCGTTTCCGGTGCACGGAGGATGTATGCACGTCCACGAGCTGGTGGGACGTTAGCAATGCGGTTGTTGTTATTATGATTGTTGTTGGCGTTGTTGAGTTGGGGGCACTGATTTCGGTAGTGTCCCGGGTCACCACATCGGAAACAGCCAGTGTTTCGTTGTTCGTGGGGTGAGTTCTACAAGCTTCGGTTCTGTGTCCAAATCGGCTGCAGTTATCACAGAAGAAACAATCCCCTTCGTGGTGTTTTCTACTCTTTCCACATTTAGGACTTTTGCCTTGGTATGTTTTTGGTTCGGGGTTAGTGATTGCGGTGTAAGCTCGGGCGTTCCCCGGGTTTCTGTTTTGTTGACCCTTACGGTCGTTACCATCGTTGTTCCACTTTCGTTTGTTGTGACTAGAGTCCCCAGTGTCGGTACGGTGGGGTTCGTTTTTCCCTGACGCAGCTTTCAGAGTTCCAATAAGGACTGCGTCGTCAGTCAAGCTTTGAGCCAGATCCACTGCGCTCCTGAAAGTAGTTGGTTTGGAGGACATCACCATGCCTCTGATTTGTGGGGCCAAGCCCTTAAGGTATTTCTTGATGCGCTCCTTCTCGGGAGTTACCATGTGGGGTACCAGGCGTGCAAGTTCCTGAAACCTTGTCGTGTAACCGGTGATGTCAGCGCCGGTCATCTGAATATTCCAGAGTTCAGTCTCGAGTTTCTGGATCTCGTTGGGAGAGCAAAATTCCTCCATTATCATCTATTTCAGAGCTTCCCAGCTCATGGAGTAGGCAGCTGGGCGTCCAATGATCTGGACCTGAGCGTTCCACCAGGTTAATGCTTCGTCGGCGAGTGTGCACGTGGCGAATTTCACAATGTTGTCGTTTGAGCAGCCGCTTATGTCGAGGACCGATTCCATTTTCTCAATCCAGTGGACTAGGCCAATGGCCCCTTCGGTCCCGGTGAAGGTGCTTGGTTTGGAAGCCTGGAAGGTTTTGTAGGAACACCCTTGTTGGGTATTAGCCGGGGTTTCGCTGTTGACTGGTGTGGCTCTACTGTTGTTTGCCACATGGTCTCGGTTTCGACTTGCCTCGTACTGAGCAATAGCTTCAGCCACGAGGCGTTCGATTATTTGCTCGGTTGTTTCCGGAGGCGGAGGTGGGGGAGGAACATTTCGTTGACTGTTTCGAGTATTTCTTTTAGGCGGCATGATGACGTTCTACAAGGAAAGAAATTGCAGAAGTCAATGCCAAAGAAGGAGAATGCGAAGAACAAAGTTCTAGTTATCAAGCGTTTGGAAAAATTGACAAGTTTTCCCCTTACGTATCTTACGACTATGAAACACCCATATGTACTTAGTATAATATAATCACGTTGGCCAGGCGTCATTATATGATGCTAAATACATACTTCTTTTCATCAATCATTTAACACGATCAGGTTCATATGAGGTCAAATGAGGATGAGCAAATCGGATGTGATAAGATTCGATAGATAGTTTTATGCGTGTCGAGATATCGTGACAATGGTTTTATCGTATGCAAATGTGTGTATGCATGTGCGTTCTAGCCAAGGCTATAGTCTAGGTCTCTAGGTCTCTAAGTCACCTAAAGTTTCCTAGTTCGCTATAACCAATGGCTCCGATACCAATCTGTAACACCCCCAATTTCGTTTAGCGGAAGCATTGGTATAAGCTGGGGGTGCCTCAATAACAATGTACATGCATACGTATCAGAGCATATGATTACAACAAAACATCAATATATTAAGATGCCAAAGTTAATAGTTTACAAAAGTTGACGATTCATCGAATTGTATAGAAGTAGTAATGTTATACAAAAGTAGATTTCTGGAATATGACTAAAAACCGATTAGTTATACAAAAGAAATCTAGTGTCAAAAGTTGGCATCCTATTTGCATCGCGGGTCGCCTAAATTCTATATGTGCAGGCGGTTCTTACGTGCGGAGCTAATTTCCTGAAAAACATAGTAAAAGTCAACAACGAGGTTGAGTGAATTCACAGGTTTTATGTTTGCAAGTACAGTTGGTAACTCACTTGTTGTTTATACAGTATCGTTGGGATGTCACCCAAAAGTGTAATTCGTAAAACCAAATACGTTTCCAAATAGTTGTTTGTAGGAAAGTTCGTATCCTAGTAGTTGTAGGAAAGCAGTATCCTATTTCCAAGTATGTTCTGTAGGAATATACGTATCCTAGTAGTAGGTATGTTTCGTTAGGATGTTGCCCAAAAGTATATTTCAAGTTATAGTAGGAATGTAGGTATCTTATTAGATGATCGTAGGAATGTCAGTATCCTAATAGTTGTGTCTCGTAGGAATGCCAGTATCCTAATCGTTTGGTGGGTCCATGTCAGTAGGAACCCAGTGCCCATGTCAGTAGGGACTTTTCATCAGTTTAATAACAATAGTAGACCCATGTTCGCAGGATCTAGTGCCCATGTCAGAAGGGACTTTTCAACAGTTTATCAACAATAGTAGACCCATGTTCGCAGGATCTAGTGCCCATGTCAGAAGGGACTTTTCAACAGTTTATCAACAATAGTAGACCCATATTCGCAGGTGATGTATCGCAAAAAGTCACGTTTTTACATGCATTAATTATCCCATATTTAGATCTTTTCTAACAAATACATCTTAAAATCATCATTATTCATTAACTTTTGTTAGAAAGGTATAAACTTGTCGGTCTTTTGAAAATCAAGCAAAAAGGGCAGAAAACTGACCTAAATAGGCACTATTCTGAGCCTAACCCTAATTCTACTGTAAACTTCATACCAGAGCCTCATAATAGTCTTATTTTGTAGCTATGAAGATTACAAAAACGTGGATGTAAGGATTGCTCAGAACGGATCAAGGACGAAAAAGTTATGCAAGTTACAGCGCAGCCGAAAGCTACAAAACGTATTCTGGACACGTCCGGGCCCCACACATCCAATTTCTACCAAATTGGCATCATTAGAAGCGTAACGGAATTACGAAGCCGTAGGCGAAAGAATCAAGTAAAACGGACGCGAAACGAAGAAGATACGGCCTTCCGAAGTTGCGAGAAAAGTCAGAAAAATCACACGGCCTCGCACACGGCCACCACAGGGCCGTACACGGCCTCTACCAAGCCGTACACGGCCTGTAGAGAGCCGTACACGGCCTCTGCAGGGCCGTACATGGCCTACTTTGGTCTCACACGGCCTCTTCCTTGCTTCGTTGGCTTGTACGTGTGCTTGTGGACTTGTACTCTTGGATCCAAGGCTTGCCTATAAATAGAGACCTCATTCACCTCATTTCACACACCATTCTTCATAGAATTCTCTCACTTTCTCTCTCACACACATTCTCTCTCTAGCACTACTCTTAGGAGTTAGAGGAGAATTAGATTTGGGAAGGGGACTCGAACTTCCGGAGTAGGGGTAGGTACGGATTGAGTCTCGACTGTCATCGGGACAGGAGTAGGGTTCTTCACCAGAGAAGAAACATTAGAGTGGCTCGGTGCCCTCTGAGTATCCGTGGAGTTCAAACTCTTAGCCTCCGCAATGTGTGGATTGTGAACGGTGTTGCTAGGTAAGGATCCTTGGGGTCGAGTATCGAGACGCTGAGCTAACTTGTTTTCAAGGCTCTTTATGAGGATATCAGTTTGGTCTTGTTTAGCCATAACCCTTTGTATGAGTTGCATCATCATGTTGTCTGAATTAGTGATTGGTGTGGCAAGTTCACGAGGTTGGATTGTGTCGGGTGAAGGTTTGTTGGGTAAGAATGGTTGGTTGTAGGTAAGTTGGGGTTGTTGTGAGTATTGGATAGGTCTAGTTGGTGGAGAGGTTTGAGCAAAGCCAGGTGGATGATTTTGGGCGTAGTAGATGGCAGGGTCCTCGTACGCAACCTGATATGGGTTGGTATGATTCCGAAAGGATTGGATTTGGTGGACCTACTGAGGTTGCTGTTTCATCCCTCCGATTTGTCTCGTTAGGGTTGCTATCTGTTCTGCCATACATTTGACCATCTCAGTTTGTGCAGGATTGGAGACTGCCATCGGCGATTGTTCATCGGTATTCCAGTCATGATGGTGCATCGTCATACTTTCGATCAATTCCCAAGCCTCATCTGCGGTGCGTAGCATAATACTTCCTTGAGCAGCAGCGTTAAGAGTGATGCGATGATTTGGGTCAAGACCGTTATAGAACGTGTACAGTTTTTCAGTCTTTGTTATTTGATGTTCTCAAAATTTCCTTACTAAACTCCTGAATCGTTCCCATGCTGAGTAGATTGATTCACCGTGAGCTTGTTTGAAGTTTGCGATGTCATTCTTAGCTTTGGTCTGTTTGTACGGAGGAAAGTATTTTGCAAGAAACTTGTTACCCATATCCGTCCATGAGATGATTGAGCCGGTCTCAAGTTCCTCAAACCAAGAAAGAGCATGAGAAGCGAGAGAGTAGGGGAACAAGTATAAGCGGACTATATCTTGCTCAACCCCGTTCTGCTTATATGAGTTTGAGACGTGAATGAATTTGTCAATGTGGGCGTTAGGATCCTCATGGGGTAGACCATGGAATTGACATTGGTCTTTGATGAGTTGAATGGTGTTGTATTTGAGTTCGAAAGATGCTCCGTCGTTTACAGGGTAGCTGATCGGTCCTCCTCGTCCTTCGATTGATGGTTTGGTGCTGTCAGCGAGAGTAACACGAGCGGCCATTTGTGGAAAACGGGAACGTCTTTCTTTGCGGATGGTACGGATAATCGACTCAGGATCGGGTACGAAAATGAGAGGTTCAGATCCGGATGATCTGGTCGAATATCGTTGTGAATTGTGGTAAAGAATTTTCGGTGGTTACGAGAGAGAAATCTAATCTACGGGTATCACTAAAGAGAAAGTTCGTCGGGACGTCTCAGAATCTTACGATTAACTTCCCCGGCAGCGGTGCCAAAAACTTGTCGCGCCGCCAGCAGTCACGGTCATTTTCGCAACTGGCAGCAGCACGACGGGTTTAGTTTTAAAATTTTTATTTAGCTGGGGACCTAAGTTCTACTAGAGCTGTATAGCTGAAGTATGACCTAGGGTCGTTCTAAAGAGTTAATCGTATTGGGAAACGACTTGTCGGGACGAACAGTTCAAATTAGCGATGGTTTGAAAATAGTTTTGAGTGGGGGTTTATACTTAGGTCCTAATTAAATTTAAACTAATTAAAAACAGTAATTAAAAGCGGTAGGTTGAATCAGTATAAGGGGACTTGTGTTTGTTATGACTTCGTTAGCTTTTACGTGGGGTGATGCTGTATTTGGGGTTTTATATTTGAAAACATCTTTTAAGATTTGTGTCTTGCATTCACGTAGATACCTTGTGGTGTAAACACTAGCACCCTACTGATCAGGTCAACCGATCAGTATGTCACTGAGTACTAGGCTGTCAGGATTCTTATCAGATCGGACTATCTTGAAACCCTCCTCACCGTCTCTTGTGACGAGACTAGGTGACCCTCCAGATGGGGTGCAGGAATAAGGCGACAGTCCGCAATTTATCTACTGATCTTTCTTAACACAGACAGAGATATCTAAGCTAGGCAAGGCATTTAAGATTTAAAACAGGTGGTGACTGATTAACATATACATTAATGGTTGTGATTAAGTTCAGAGATATTCGGCTATGATACAGTCTTCAACCCACAGGGTTTTCCACAGTTTGTATGTAATTGTACTGCACGATATGTGTTTCCAATGTTATACTGTGTATTCACCCGTATTACGGTCTTTCCTGGATAACAGACTATGCCAGAATGTAATACAGTATACAGCCTTCGACCTTTCCAAGGTTTTCATGTGTATGTACTCCACCAAAGGTGTTTCCAACGTTATACCGGATACTCAGTCGTATTAGGGCTTTAACTGGATTACATACTTTTCAGCCATCTGAACTCAATATATCTAAGCTTGTATTACAGTAAAACCATCTATGATAGCTAAACATCCCGTTCACTTTAATGATTCAATCCCAATAAATCCCTGATTAATTCACGGTGTACTATACGATAGTTTAAACAGTATTTCCACTAGTTACAGAATCAGACCATGTTTATTTTGGAAAACATAGATAGGTAGTGACCGTCTGAACAAGGTTAGCTACTCCTTGTCATAAAGGTTCTAACCACGTTTATTGGAGGAAAGGCGATAATTTAGTTTAAAATCATAAATGTATAGTTAACAGTACACCGGTTTTCAATATTTAACAATTGGGATCATTATTCCACAATGGATTGTGCCCACGGCTTTCATAGCTTCCACGTTCCGTACTACACACATTCGTGATGTTTCCGGCGCTATACAAATGAAAGCCGTATAACGTTACCTCCGTTGTTTCATAACGATGTTATCCCAATTGTATTTAAAGTAGCATCACCCCAAATATTAACAAGCTAACTACATCATAACAAACACAATAGCTAATCTACTCACTAATCATGGCAATGTATCCTAAATCAAACATAATAATAGCATGCAACATTATGAGAGATAAGGATAGAAATAACCAAAAGTATTGCGTAGATTGAATAGTAGCTGAAAGATTACACGGACAGAGCTCCGAAATATCCGGAACAATATTACAAAGGAGATCCTCCAAGAATTCCAACTCTATTACAAAAGCTACCCTACTAATCCTCCTCTAACTCCTAAGAGTAGTGCTAGAGAGAGGATGCTAATTACCTACTAATTCTTCTCTAACTCCTAAGAGTAGTGCTAGAGAGAGAATGCTAACCTACTTCTAGAGAGAGAAATGAGAGAAATGAGATGAGAGGTGTGTTTTGAAATGAATGAGGAGGCTTGGTATTTATAGGAGAATGAGGTGAAGCTTGGTGCAAGTCACAAAGCATGAAGAACAAGCACCAAAGCGCATACGGGGGGTATTGGACCAAGGGGGGGTCAAACGGCACCTCACAAGGCAAAAGGCCCCGTATATGGCACCCTAGGTACCGTATACTGCACTTAAGGTGCCGTATACGGCACCCTTGGTGTAGGGGGGGGGGGGTTGGTGCTCCATTTGGCCTCCGCTGATTCCTCGGTTGCTTGGTTCGTCCGTATCTTCTTCGTTTGGGCTCCGATTTGCTTGATTCTTGCGCCGTTGGCTTCGTTTTTCTGTTACACTTCTAATGACACCGAGTTTGCCAAATTTGGAAGTGTTTGACTTTTGCGTGTTCCGGATGACCATCGGCGAGCTTCCAGACTGTGTATCTTCTCCGTCTTTCATCCGTTTCTTCTTATTCTTTCACCTCCGGTCTTGGATTCCCCTATGGAATCATAAAATATGAATTAAGATCTAATTCCATAAGTAAATTAAGAAGGGAATAATTAAGGTGACATTATTTGCCTCGTTTTGCGTGATAAACGGATATTTTTGGTGATTTTACAGCAATGCCTATAATTGGACCACTTTGGTGATTTTAAGTAAATAATAGATGTTTTAAGATGATTTCACCAAATATAAGTCCAATAAGTGCAGAATAATGTGCCTAAAAATATGACTTTTTAGGTCACATCAAGTATCCCACACTTAGACGTTGCTTGTCCTCAAGCAACACATCCATGCCTCGTGAAAAAAATATGATTTTGGGGTGAGTCAGAATATTTCTAAAAGTCATCATTTTCTCATATTCATATATTTACTCTAAAAACATCAGGAAAGATAAGATAATCATTTCAGAAACAAGTAATGACTCTCTTTAAGCATACTTCCAAATCTCGTGATCTTGAAGTATACATGACCAGGCGATCTCACTAAGGTGGTCATTCAATTCACTCAAGAGTGTTTCGGGATTCCTAATATTCTAAACAAAGAAATCGCTTAATTAGCCAGTCATGCGGTACTCATTGTCATAAGCTTGATCGAGAATCGGATCTCCACCACTTAGGTGAGAACGATGCTAATTATCCCAAGACATTCAGGGGTTGTAATGTTTGTGAGGGTTAAGGGGTATGGATAGTGGAAATTTTGGGTGTAAGGGTGTTGCTTATCTTAGGGCTCCTAAGGTCACGAAAAACTTAATTTAGAAACGGATGAAAGTAAAGTAGCTTTTGTCTTCTATCGGATCTTCTTCTTTTAGGGCGATACTTCAAAGTACTAGCTTTATTTTCTTTTATTTTTTTCTATTTTCTTTTTCAAATTTTCTCTTTTTTTTTTTTTTTTTTTTTTTCAGAACTTCTTTGCCAGAGAACTTCCAAGGATTATTAAATGCAGAAATCCTTCTTCTCATCTATCTTCTTCGAGTCTTTTCATGGTGTCAATTTTTCACACCAAGGATATTTCTTTTTCGGAGAACACGAGAGAGTAAGACAATTTGAAGGGATGTTTCTAAAAATCGTTCTTCATAACCTCAGAAATTCTAGGATAAGTTTAGGGATATTTGGGATAGTAGGGGTTTAAACATGTGGGTTTTATGAAACGAAAAGGTTTAGGCTCAACAGGGTTTACTAAGTGGATCATCGATGCTAAAAATGAGCATCGGAAAGGGTTTTGGGCTTGAAAGAGAAGGCTAAAAGTGGGTTAAATCCTAAGGAATGTCAAGGTCATCTAATTGCATCTATTCCGCGTACGGTACTCACCAATGTGGTCTCGAAGCGTATGTCAAGAGCAAGTTCTAATTCAGATATACATGCATCGGCACACACAAGAAATGAACAATGTAGCATTAAAATGAATGCTTTTAAGGCTCAAGTCCTCACTGCAAATGGGTTGCATGTGCCTAGTCATGTTCTTATTAGATTATCATTTCTTGCTTAAGCAATTATTAACTTATTTTCCTTAGATTTTAAAACAACTTATTCATATTTTGAAAATGACTTTTCTTAAAAACATTAAGACTCAAAAATTCAGAGTTAATCGAATGATTAAACTCGTTTTTCTTTTGAAAAAGGGTTTTGAAAATTGAAAAATTTTGAAAAATTTAGAGGAACATTTTATGTGTTAACTATTTTGAACTAAAATCATAAAAACAAACCAAGGTATTCTATACCTGCTATCCCACACTTAGAGGAACATTGTCCCTAATGTTCTCTTGAGTTGAGATTGAAAAATCCCACACTTAGAATTTGAACATGTAAGAAAATGTTTCTCAAGTGTTTTGTTTGGGATGGAATCCCACACTTAGTGATAAGTTTAGGATAGAGTATAGACTACTTTTATTATCACATTAACAAAACAAATAAACATGAATCAAGATAAAACAGATAAAAGAGGAAAGGATCAGATACTCCCCAGATAGCAAGCCACGTTGAAGCTGGAAGTCTGAATTTGCTGAAGAGAGATGTTGCCAGGATCTTCTTCTGCATTGATCGGCTTCAAGCTGCTTGCTATTATTTCCTCATTTCTTCAACTCATCTCATTCTCGTGAAGAGATCTCGTAAGTGTGAACACGTTGGATAAAACCCTTATTACAAACTCGGTGTTGTTTTTGCAAATGAAAAAGAAATCACTGTCTCAGATTTTGAAAGATGTTTTTTTACTACAAATCAATTTTTATAAATCATGTGTTTTTAAACGAGTTTGAGCATAATGCATAAAAGTAGTATGCAAGTACCTCAAAGGCTCGAAACATATGAATTTTTAGGTTATTTCAAAATGATTTCCTATTTTATGAGACGAGTGGTTTATTTGCAAAACAAGTTGTATTTCAGAGTATGTTTTAAAACATTTTGGGCTCATCCAAGTGTGAAGGATAGTCGGAGATACTTCATTTATCAATATTCTACTCTCTTCTATGTCTTATTCGATGGGTTGCCTCCCAAGAAGCGCTGCTTTTAAAGTCGAGATCCTGACTTTATTTCACGGGTTGCCTCCCGAGAAGCGCTGCTTTTAGAGTCGAGAGCCTGACTTTGCCTTCCTTTAGTCTAGTTGGAGCTGGAACCTCCAGGGTTGGAAGTGCTCAGAAGTGGAACCCTGGGATTACGGGGATAGATGACGTTTGGACTCTTAGATGCAAAGAAAGGGAATTGCTCAGTAACTCTTTGCATGTGCAGAAGATCCCATATAATGTCCTTTATAGCTCTAGAGGTAGCTCTATTGGAATCAACTACAGTGAATCCATCTAATTTCATCATTTCTCGCTTGGGGTGTTGCTTTGATAAAACAAGAGGTTGTGAGGGGTCTATTATCGAGGCTATTAGCCTTTCCATAGTTATGCCAAATCCTGCATCATGTGATTCATCAGTTGGTAGATTATCATTAGGTAAGTGGTGATGCGGCAGTGTGGACTGGTATATATCCACCTCTACTTCCTCGAGTTCTTCTTGTTTTGACTCGTCTGTCTTGGAATCTCCCATCTCTTCTTCTGACTTTGATTCTTCTGTTGATGATATAAGACAAGTGTGTTTATCATATATGTCTGGTGGTTCTGAATCAGAAGTATCATCGTTTGAAGTAATCCTGCCCATTGAGATTGCATATATTTCTGCTTGCTCTGTGAGTAGTTCATCAGCCTGGTTGATTCTGAATGCAATAGTCTGTCCATGTGCTCTAAGGCTGATAGTCTGTGAGTAAACATCAATAATAGCATGAGCAGTATTCATGAAAGGCCTTCCTAGGATAATGGGTATATTGATATCTTCCTGTATATCCATCACTACAAAGTCAGTAGGGAACCAAAACCTGTCAACCTTAACCATAACATTCTCAGCTATGCCCCTAGGATATCGAGTTATTTGATCGGCAAGCTGGACGCCCATCTTAGTGGGTTGCAGAGGTCCTAGTTCAAGTCTAGAGTAGAGTGAGTAGGGCATGAGGTTGATACTAGCTCCAAGATCGGCCAAGGAGTGTATCGTGCCCGAGTGATAGATAGAACAGGGCAAAGTGAAGCGGCCCGTGTCTCCTAGTTTTTCCGGAAGGGAATTCTGAATGACGGCTGAGCATTCAGCGTTGAGAGAGATTTTAGGTACTTCGGGTACCTTTTCTTTAGTAGCCAGCATATGTCGGATGTATTTAGAGCCGGAAGGGATTCTAGACACGGTGTCTAAGAATTTTCCATCGAGTTTGAAAGATTTGGCATTAAACCTTTTTCCGATACGATTTGGGAAGGGGACTCGAACTTCCTGAGTAGGGGTAGGTACGGATTGAGTCTCGACTGTCATCGGGACAGGAGTAGGGTTCTTCACCGGAGAAGAAACATTAGAGTGGCTCGGTGCCCTCTGAGTATCCGTGGAGTTCAAACTCTTAGCCTCCGCAATGTGTGGATTGTGAACGGTGTTGCTAGGTAAGGATCCTTGGGGTCGAGTATCGAGACGCTGAGCTAACTTGTTTTCAAGGCTCTTTATGAGGATATCAGTTTGGTCTTGTTTAGCCATAACCCTTTGTATGAGTTGCATCATCATGTTGTCTGAATTAGTGATTGGTGTGGCAAGTTCACGAGGTTGGATTGTGTCGGGTGAAGGTTTGTTGGGTAAGAATGGTTGGTTGTAGGTAAGTTGGGGTTGTTGTGAGTATTGGATAGGTCTAGTTGGTGGAGAGGTTTGAGCAAAGCCAGGTGGATGATTTTGGGCGTAGTAGATGGCAGGGTCCTCGTACGCAACCTGATATGGGTTGGTATGATTCCGAAAGGATTGGATTTGGTGGACCTGCTGAGGTTGCTGTTTCATCTCTCCGATTTGTCTCGTTAGGGTTGCTATCTGTTCTGCCATACATTTGACCATCTCAGTTTGTGCAGGATTGGAGACTGCCATCGGCGATTGTTCATCGGTATTCCAGTCATGATGGTGCATCGTCATATTTTCGATCAATTCCCAAGCCTCATCTGCGGTGCGTAGCATAATACTTCCTTGAGCAGCAGCGTCAAGAGTGATGCGATGATTTGGGTCAAGACCGTTATAGAACGTGTACAGTTTTTCAGTCTTTGTCATTTGATGTTCTCAAAATTTCCTTAGTAAACTCCTGAATCGCTCCCATGCTGAGTAGATTGATTCACCGTGAGCTTGTTTGAAGTTTGCGATGTCATTCTTAGCTTTGGTCTGTTTGGACGGAGGAAAGTATTTTGCAAGAAACTTGTTACCCATATCCGTCCATGAGATGATTGAGCCGGTCTCAAGTTCCTCAAACCAAGAAAGAGCATGAGAAGCGAGAGAGTAGGGGAACAAGTATAAGCGGACTATATCTTGCTCAACCCCGTTCTGCTTATATGAGTTTGAAACGTGAATGAATTTGTCAATGTGGGCGTTAGGATCCTCATGGGGTAGACCATGGAATTGACATTGGTCTTTGATGAGTTGAATGGTGTTGTATTTGAGTTCGAAAGATGCTCCGTCTATCTCAGGGTAGCTGATCGGTACTCCTCGTCCTTCGATTGATGGTTTGGTGCTGTCAGCGAGAGTAACACGAGCGGCCATTTGTGGAAAACAGGAACGTCTTTCTTTGCGGATGGTACGGATAATCGACTCAGGATCGGGTACGAAAATGAGAGGTTCAGATCCGGATGATCTGGTCGAATATCGTTGTGAATTGTGGTAAAGAATTTTCGGTGGTTACGAGAGAGAAATCTAATCTACGGGTATCACTAAAGAGAAAGTTCGTCGGGACGTCTCAGAATCTTACGATTAACTTCCCCGGCAGCGGTGCCAAAAACTTGTCGCGCCGCCAGCAGTCACGGTCGTTTTCGCAACTGGCAGCAGCACGACGGGTTTAGTTTTAAAATTTTTATTTAGCTGGGGACCTAAGTTCTACTAGAGCTGTATAGCTGAAGTATGACCTAGGGTCGTTCTAAAGAGTTAATCGTATTGGGAAACGACTTGTCGGGACGAATAGTTCAAATTAGCGATGGTTTGAAAATAGTTTTGAGTGGGGGTTTATACTTAGGTCCTAATTAAATTTAAACTAATTAAAAACAGTAATTAAAAGCGGTAGGTTGAATCAGTATAAGGGGACTTGTGTTTGTTATGACTTCGTTAGCTTTTACGTGGGGTGATGCTGTATTTGGGGTTTTATATTTGAAAACATCTTTTAAGATTTGTGTCTTGCATTCACGTAGATACCTTGTGGTGTAAACACTAGCACCCTACTGATCAGGTCAACCGATCAGTATGTCACTGAGTACTAGGCTGTCAGGATTCTGATCAGATCGGACTATCTTGAAACCCTCCTCACCGTCTCTTGTGACGAGACTAGGTGACCCTCCAGATGGGGTGCAGGAATAAGGCGACAGTCCGCAATTTATCTACTGATCTTTCTTAACACAGACAGAGATATCTAAGCTAGGCAAGGCATTTAAGATTTAAAACAGGTGGTGACTGATTAACATATACATTAATGGTTGTGATTGAGTTCAGAGATATTCGGCTATGATACAGTCTTCAACCCACAGGGTTTTCCACAGTTTGTATGTAATTGTACTGCACGATATGTGTTTCCAATGTTATACTGTGTATTCACCCGTATTACGGTCTTTCCTGGATAACAGACTATGCCAGAATGTAATACAGTATACAGCCTTCGACCTTTCCAAGGTTTTCATGTGTATGTACTCCACCAAAGGTGTTTCCAACGTTATACCGGATACTCAGTCGTATTAGGGCTTTAACTGGATTACATACTTTTCAGCCATCTGAACTCAATATATCTAAGCTTGTATTACAGTAAAACCATCTATGATAGCTAAACATCCCGTTCACTTTAATGATTCAATCCCAATAAATCCCTGATTAATTCACGGTGTACTATACGATAGTTTAAACAGTATTTCCACTAGTTACAGAATCAGACCATGTTTATTTTGGAAAACATAGATAGGTAGTGACCGTCTGAACAAGGTTAGCTACTCCTTGTCATAAAGGTTCTAACCACGTTTATTGGAGGAAAGGCGATAATTTAGTTTAAAATCATAAATGTATAGTTAACAGTACACCGGTTTTCAATATTTAACAATTGGGATCATTATTCCACAATGGATTGTGCCCACGGCTTTCATAGCTTCCACGTTCCGTACTACACACATTCGTGATGTTTCCGGCGCTATACAAATGAAAGCCGTATAACGTTACCTCCGTTGTTTCATAACGATGTTATCCCAATTGTATTTAAAGTAGCATCACCCCAAATATTAACAAGCTAACTACATCATAACAAACACAATAGCTAATCTACTCACTAATCATGGCAATGTATCCTAAATCAAACATAATAATAGCATGCAACATTATGAGAGATAAGGATAGAAATAACCAAAAGTATTGCGTAGATTGAATAGTAGCTGAAAGATTACACGGACAGAGCTCCGAAATATCCGGAACAATATTACAAAGGAGATCCTCCAAGAATTCCAACTCTATTACAAAAGCTACCCTACTAATCCTCCTCTAACTCCTAAGAGTAGTGCTAGAGAGAGGATGCTAATTACCTACTAATTCTTCTCTAACTCCTAAGAGTAGTGCTAGAGAGAGAATGCTAACCTACTTCTAGAGAGAGAAATGAGAGAAATGAGATGAGAGGTGTGTTTTGAAATGAATGAGGAGGCTTGGTATTTATAGGAGAATGAGGTGAAGCTTGGTGCAAGTCACAAAGCATGAAGAACAAGCACCAAAGCGCATACGGGGGGTATTGGACCAAGGGGGGGTCAAACGGCACCTCACAAGGCAAAAGGCCCCGTATATGGCACCCTAGGTACCGTATACTGCACTTAAGGTGCCGTATATGGCACCCTTGGTGTAGGGGGGGGGGGGGTTGGTGCTCCATTTGGCCTCCGCTGATTCCTCGGTTGCTTGGTTCGTCCGTATCTTCTTCGTTTGGGCTCCGATTTGCTTGATTCTTGCGCCGTTGGCTTCGTTTTTCCGTTACGCTTCTAATGACACTGAGTTTGCCAAATTTGGAAGTGTTTGACTTTTGCGTGTTCCGGATGACCATCGGCGAGCTTCCAGACTGTGTATCTTCTCCGTCTTTCGTCCGTTTCTTCTTATTCTTTCACCTCCGGTCTTGGATTTCCCTATGGAATCATAAAATATGAATTAAGATCTAATTCCATAAGTAAATTAAGAAGGGAATATTTAAGGTGACATTATTTGCCTCGTTTTGCGTGATAAACGGATGTTTTTGGTGATTTTAACAGCAATGCCTATAATTGGATCACTTTGGTGATTTTAAGTAAATAATAGACGTTTTAAGATGATTTCACCAAATATAAGTCCAATAAGTGCAGAATAATGTGCCTAAAAATATGACTTTTTAGGTCACATCACTTCTCTCTCTAGTTTCTATCTCTAGAGAACTAGAGAGATGTAGGCACGGTTCGAGTGGGGAAGATAGCTGTAGCTTGGGAATTTTATTGTATTGAAGTTTTCAAGATTCTAGCTTGTACTAATCAGTGTTATGCTGCTTAAATACTGGTTATTACTTATTCCTTTACTTACGGTTATTATGTTTTGTTTGCATGATATCTTTGCTTGTGTTGCGAATATTGCCATGCTATTTACGTAGTTTAATACTGTGATTTTTGAAATGTAGATATTAGGATTATGGGTGATATTTAATTCAGTGGGATAAACATTATGAAATAACGGAAGTAACGTTATACGACTTTCATTTGTATAGCGCCGGAATCATCACGAATGTGTGTAGTACGGAACGTGGAAGCTATGAAAGTCGTGGGCACAATCCATTGTGGAATAATGTTCCCAGTATTATGATTGGTGATTGTTTTGCTGTTTATCTGGTTGAGTTTTACATGAATATAGACTTAATAAAGTGTCCACCCTTTCCAGTCTTTCACGTGACTATTGCCTTAGGATAGGATCTGATCAACCCTAATACTACGTAGATATAGTTATCTCATATTACAGTATGAAGCTATGAATATTCTGTAAAACGGCACAGTACTTCGTATAGCATTGGAAACACCTCGTGTGGAGTACAAATACGTGGAAGCTAAGGAACTGCCGTAGGTTTATTTCATCGTGGAATACCTAGAAGTCACCCTTTTAGAATATGGGTCTATGAACAATAAAGCTGTGGAAATGCTCGCTGCACCGTACACCGTTAGTACACCAAGGTTAAAATACAGCTGTAGAAATGCTCGCTGCACCGTACACCGTTAGTACACCAAGGTTAACATACAGCTATGGAACTACTTTAATGTACTGTACACCGTTAGTATGCCTTGAGTCTGGAACACTGTGGATATGCCAAATGCACTGTACACCGTGAGTATACCTTGAGTCTGGAACACTGTGGATATGCCAATTGCACTGTACACCGTGAGTATTCCTAGGGATGAATGCCTGATAGCAAAGGAGGTTCTAATTCATGACGGAGTTAATTATGCTTAAACCAGTAATAAATGAGTTTTGAAAAGAAAGCAAGTATTCGGCTATAATAAAAGATGCTTAAACCGCTTAACTCAACATAACCGACATCTCAACGTATACAGCATACAATTAGTACATACCTAGATAAACTCGGATAGATTTGGGTGTTAAGAAAGGTCAGATAGAAAATTGCAGTTTGTTACCTTATGCCTACACCCAGGATATATCATCCGTAGAGGTCGCTTAGTCTTACAAGGCAAGTGAGGGGGGTTTGAACAACCTGTTTCTGATCAGCATCAGGATAACCTAGGATTCAGTGACATATGCTTTTAGGCTTTTAGACTAAAACGTAGGGTCCTAGTGTTTACACCGACTGTCCGTCTGATGATTTGCCCAAGGAAGTCTCCAATCATCTGTCTAATGAATATCATCCAGAAACCCTAATTATCGAAGTTTCAGCAATCACGCTCTACCTGTTGCCTACTCTCTATTTAATTTACTTGTTTTTTTTAGAATTAGCTTAGATAACCAACCCAAACCTATCTACTTTTATAAACCCATCCTATCAGAAAGCTCATTTACGGTAAGTCCCTTTTGGTTCCATTCGCTCCGATTTTAAGAACGACACTCGAGTTATACTTACTGCTTACTCCCCAAAAGTAGGTAGTACTTATAGTTTGAGCCCCAGCTCATATAAATTTAAAACCTAATACGTTCACACGTTGTTGCGTCGTTGCCGTGCCACCCCCTTGGAAAACGACCGCGGCAGAGTCAGCACTCTGACGGCGCAACAGGTTTTTGGTGCCGCTGCCGGGGATCGGTTAAGCGTAGTGAACTTTAAGATTACCGTAGATAGTTGACTTTTAGGAGACCCTTCCTTAAGATTTTCATTACTTTAGGAAGTTATTTGCTTTAGTAGTTAGTTAATTTAGTTATTTAGAAAATACAAAAAAATCAGAAAACCCTAGAAAACCCTAATTCTCCTTCCAATCTTATTTCTCCCATGGATGAGATAACAATCATGGACGATGCGGAATTCTTTGTGTCTTCCCACAAAGAGGTCTGTGTTAACCAGGAAGTCGAGATTGACGAATATTCATCCTTAGACTTAGGTTTTGATATATCTCAGCAGAAGATTCCACCTTCTGTCACTGTTGAATTAAGTGGTCAACCCACACTTGACCCTGAGATTTTATCAATCTTATCTAGATACCCACATTACCTTAGACCTACCACCCTACCAGAAGACGTTCCTTTCGGTATTGAAGTTTTCTTCTATCCACCAATGCCTTGGATGGATTTGAATGAGCGACTTCATTGCTTAGATGAGTACTTTAGGTATGATCTTCCAGATATATTACGAGCCTACCCCACTACTCTTTTCCAAAGTGTAGAAGTGGATGAGCGTCTCCAATGTCCGGAGGGTTCTGAACTAGAAACATCAACCTTGCCCAACATTGAATCAAGTAACAACCCATCAGAATCAAGTAATAAGCACCACTTAGGAAACTTTCACAAGCCCAGTAGGAGAATAGATATCTGTGCTGATTTTCTTAGAAACCTTAAGATATCCGATTTTCCCTTTTCAACTGAGCAGAGGAAGACCTTTGTAGTGATTGATTGGATAATAACATGTCTATGTGCTAATTATGATCAAAAAGACGAGTTATCACTGAAATCATAGTTAGACCTACTAATGGATCTAATAGCTAGCACCGAGTAGCCATCTGTTTCACAGATTAAAATTAATCGTTATGTTGCTGCCCTGATTGACGAGCTCGAATTCTGGATTGAAAGAGCCCCTATCACTTATACTTTGATTCCATGCGTTAAACTGTTCTTTGTTGATCCTGCCACTTACCTGATTAATGAACTGAGATCAATTTTCCCTGATTCTACTGAGGAAGCCATAGATTCTGCTTTCTTCCAAAAGAGAAAAGAAATCCATGTTAAGCTTACTCAGTTGTTACTAACATCTAAATTCCCTTTTACTGAGCAACAAAGGATTTACATCAGAGAGATTTCACAAGTAGTTCACTCTACTACTGGAAACCCTGATTCAGGAGAAGAAAAGGAATTTCAGCATGTTATCGGAGAATTGCTCTTTGATCTATGTTCTATAGACACAGGATTCAGGGACGGTATTTCGAATCCGAGGAAGGTAAGACGAGCATTTAACCAATTCATTGATGCGTTACTAGCATTAGGTCAAGAAGAAAAAGAATTCTTACGAGAATTTGAGCGTTATTATATAAATCCCGCTGACCTAATTCATAGTATCATTAAAGCGCTTCAAGGTACGTTCGTTCTTCGCCACACTTTCTCGCATGTTTCAGGATTATCTGAAAGTGCCGTCACAAGCACTGACAGATAAATGGTGATGGTCTAATGTAAATAAGTTCGAATATTTTGTTAATTAGGACAAAAATAATTTTAATTAGATTTTCTTTTAATTTACTTTTATAAAAACAAAGAAAAATGTTCTTTAAAGTTTAAACGCGTAAGCTTTTAAACGAATTTTCGCAAACACTCCAAACGTTTTAGAAATTTGACAAAGTTTTAATTTAAATTTTGGAGAATTTTATTTGGATTGTTTTTGAATTTTAAAGAACACAAAAAGATTTAATAAAACGTATTTAAAAACGAAAATGTTTTCGCACGCGAATTAATGTTACGTTTTTAATATACGAATTTAAATACGAATGTTTCGTGCGTATTTTGGTTGATTTTTATAAAAAATATTTTAACTTTAAAAACCCAAGTATATGTTTCGTTTCATTCGCATTTAAATTAAAAATTGCATATTAAAAATGCAATTTAAAAATGCATAAAGCAAAGGAAGCTTCCACCACTTTTTACAAAAAGTAAAAAGCAACTTCTTCTTCCTCCTTCTTCTTCTCCAAACCATCACCACCATCACCATCTCCATTTCTCCATTTTTCCATCATTTTTCTTCAAATCAAGCTTCAAATCTTCCATATATTCATCTCTTTTGCATCTAGATCATCTTTACATCAAGGTTGAGGTATGATTCTAACCTAAAATCATCATTTTGAATATTTTTATAAAGTTAGGGTTTATGCTTAGATCTTGGATTTTAATCATCAAGTTTCATGCTTTTTGCTTGCAAAGTGCTATATTCTTGATTGTAAACATGTTTGCGGAAGTCATTCAAGGTTTCCATGGCTAGATTTGATGTTTTGATTTTGAGAGTTGACTTTTTGTTAGGGTTTTAGCAATTTTGACTTTCTTGAATGATTATTTGCTTATGATTGACTTTTCCGTGATTAATTGCGCTTAAAATGATTAGTTTACATAAGTAAGTGATTGTTAAGGATTAGAGGATTTATTTAAATTGCATGCTTATGAATTAAAGTAAGGCTTTTTATACAAAACTATTTAAAAACCATTACTTTAACTAAAATCATTATTTTTAAAATGGTATTTATTTAAACTTTGTATAATTTGCTTCATGAAAATGCAATTAAATATATTTGGAATAGCACTACTTTAATTAATAAAGTTAGTGAGATTTCAAATTAATTACCCTCTAAATAAAAGTCTTATGATAGATGGTAAATAAAATCGCTTTGCTTGCTTATTTTAATCATAGTAAGGTAATTATATGATTTATGATCATGATGCTTGCTTGATTATTTGATTACTTAGCATGTTTAGAAATATTCATCTTTAAGTAATCTTAGAAAAATAGGAAAGTTGCGGTTTTATTTATTTGGATAATTTGCGGATTGATGATTGCGGTTTTTAGGGTATTCATAAAAATAATAATGGGATAATTGCAAAATCTAAAGCCTACATTTCGAATTTTTTCTGAAAATTTGGAATAAATATTATATTGTCCAATTATTGTTATATGATTTGTTTCCTTGTTTTTCTTAAACAGATGGACCCGATTCCACCTACTCTTGCTTATTTGGCCAAGACTACACAAGAAAAGACTTTGATTCGGAAATGGCTAAAGAGGGCATTTGGAAGTAATCGGTACATAGTTTGGGAAGACATGGGGAAACTTGGAACCGAGGATAGGTTGAGGAATTTGATAGGATACGAGGTTCAGGGACTTAAGTTCGACTCTTGGATTCAGCTTTTTAGCATTCGTGAGCCCATATACCCCGAGGTTGTTACTGAGTTTCTGATGACATTTGAGCTTAACCCAGAGTTAGGGATTGGAGATGACAAGAAGATAACATTTAGATACCGAGGGAAGAGCCAGAGTGTTTCTATTTCGGGCTTAGCTAGACATTTGGGATTGTATTCAGCGGATCAGATTAGCTCAGATTGGTTCTTACATAGTCATCAGACGATTCCTCATCATCCCGAGAGGAGCCATAGGATCATTTGGAGTGAGCTGACGGGCACACATTATACTTGTGGTGCCAAGTCCTCGGCTTTGATTCTACCTCAGTTACGTCTCCTACACAAGCTGATTGTCACATCTATTATGGGAAAGAAGGAGACCGGGCCGATAAATGGGGATGAGTTGTATATCATTGATGCTATCATGAGCCGCCAGAATATCAATATGGCTTGCATTATTGCTGAGAGGATGGCAAAGAAGAAGAACTTGGACCTGACGAAGCATGTTTTTATGGGGGCTTTCATCACCAGATTGTTGAGAGGGATGCGACTCTTGAAAAAGAGTCATGAGGCCGAGTATAGAGTGTCTTCCACTTCATTACCATGTGACTTGGACTACTACAAGCAGATCCATTTGATCACTGAGGGTTCTGAGAGACAGTGTTACTGGAAGGACACTGATGAGCTTATCCGTGGATGTTTCATGACCAGGAAGAGGGTCAGAGAGGAGGATGTTGAGACTCTGGTTGTTGATAGAGTGGATAGAGTACCGGCTGTGCCTAGGAGTACCAGGACACCAGTCAGGGATGTTGGAGTTGGGACATCAGGTCCCGAGCTCAGATACGACATACAGATCCAGTCACTCCCTTGACCCAGTACTTCATATTTGCACGCGTTGGCTGTCAACAACGCGCATCAGGCACTTATATCTAGGGCTTTAGGTATTCCAGCTCCCGAGCCGCTCCTGTACGAGTGTGTGCCGATATCACCAGTTCCACCATCCACTACCATTCCACCACCCACTACCATTCCACCATCTACTACTATTCCACCACCTACTACCATACCATCATACACTACCCACATACCACCTACCACTACCATTCCACCCACACGGTCAGTCGAGCACTATTTATCGGTTGATGCTGCATTCCCACATCCTACTGTGTCAGCCCGTAGAGCCCGTTCTTCTCAGCAGTCCCCAGGAGGAGAGGTTGTTGGTTCCTACCGACCAGATGTTGTTCATTTGGGCCCTGATCCACTCACTTTATCATAGTTTCAGGGATTATTGGCATTAGACCCTATACCTTTTGATGAGCTTCCTACAGAGGAGATACTTAAGCACATCTACAGATCCAAGATGGAGCGTGAGGGGATGAATTTGAGGATTTCAGACAGTTGGCATTAGATGATCCGATGAAGTTACCTGCTTGCTCCCTTAGAGATGTATTGATGCAGTATAGGCAGGTGAGGTCAGAGGAGCAGAGAGTCTCCAGTGGTCAGCAGTCAGTTGCCGGACCTTCCTCAGTTCCTCCACCGGTTCAGCCTTCTGTTCAGGACTCTGATCAGGGTTCTCCAGCACCTTAGATCTGTGCACCCATATCTACATACTTACTATTTCCTCTATTCCATACTCTTGACTTATTGTGTGGTTGTGGAACTTTACTTTGTTATATTTTTGGAACATGAACTATCAGACACAGTCTGTTTAGTTTCTTTATCTTTTAGTATTTAGTTATCAGTTATTTAGTTTACTTATTATGTTTTATCTATGTTTTTCTTTTTAGTTAGAATAAATAAATTGTGTTTCTGCAAATGAGAATTGAGGAAAGGAGATGCCGATCATTCACGAAGAAACTGCTTTCTGCATGGATTCAACCAAGGAATTTCAAACACCTGCAGATTGCCGCTTCTTTCTTAAAACCATCTCCCCGCCTCTATCGTAGGGAAGTTCCTTTCTTTTTGTCTTGATTTTCACCATTACCACATATCCAAATATGCCTAAATTCTAAGTGTGGGATTCCATCCCACCAAATTTTTCAAAACACTTAAAAATTGTTCCACTATTTCAAAACCTAAGTGTGGGATTTTTCCCGAAGAAAATCCTACGTCTTAGCAATGAACATTGATGACAATGTTGTTTTAAGTGTGGGATACACGGTATATATATACCGCAAGTTTATATTTGCCTGTCCAAAGTAATACCTCCGTTTTAATTCAGACTTTTTCAAAAAAATTTCGCAAAACCAACCCAAAAGGTTGAGATTTTTAATCACCAAAACATTCGAAAACCCAACCTCGACGATGTTCGACATCCATTCGGTTGATTTCGAATATTTTCAAAAGATTTTAGTCTTAGAATATTCTTTTAAAGAGATAAACCTTCTGTTAAAATAAATAAATTGCTTTGGAAAGTAAGATAAGGCAAAAATAAGAACGTATCTTAAACTAAAAATGAGAAATCCTCTAGGCATCGCATGACTTGGTGCATATGACCCCTTTGATTGTGAGGTACTTAAGCCTTTAATAAGCATTCATTTTTAATGCTTCACTTTCGTTTCTGAGTGTGTGCCGATGCATGTGCCTTTGAATTAGAACTTGCTCCTGAATGCGTTTTGAGACCATACCAATGAGTGCCGTACGCGGTATAGGTGCAATTAGAGGATCTTGGCATTTTTTTGGATTAACCCATTTCTTTCATATCTTTTCAAGCCAACCCTTCCAACTTTCTTTCTAAGATTGTTGATGATCCGATTAGAAAACCCTTTGCGCCTTAGCCATTTCATTTCTCTAAACCCTAAAACACTTCCCCACAACACAAACACTTTCCCACCAAACACCATTCCAGCTCGTGAAACTTCATAGATCATAAGTGAGGGCTGCTTGAGGTATCTTTCTATTGGTGTCTCATCTTCAGACATCTCTCCGTACCTATCAAGAGTTTAAAGAAAGAAATCCAAAGTGAAGATACGGTACAAAAGCGAAGTTATTACTCATCATGAAGATATTATCCGCCAAAGACAGTACGAAAAATTGGTACTTGTCAAAAGAGAAGTCAAAGATGTCTCACTATACGAAGGATCTCCAAGCTCATAAAAATAAGAAAAAGAAAAAAGCAAAGAAAAAGAAAAAGAAAAGAAAAGCAGACCTTGGAGAGCTCCTAGAAGAAGAAGACTACTCTCCAAAGAAGAAAAATCTATCAGAACTCAAAGGAAACATCAAGAAAAGAGATTATTCCTCTAGGAGATGAGTCTACTCTAGAAGTTATCTTAAGTGAAACTTGCTTTGATCTTTGAAAGCTCCGAGTCTGAAGTTCCAAAACCCTAAAACCATTGACCATACTACCCCTATCCTCACCTACTTTACCCTTACTCACACAACCCACTAAAATGCCTTGGGATAATTAGCACCGTTCTCAAAGGAGTTGTGGAGATTCGATTCTCGACCAAGCCTATGACGATAAGCACTGCATGACTGGCAATGAGCGATTTCATTTCTATAGATTATAGGTAACCCGATACACTTTGAGTGAATTGAGTGACCCACTTGTGAGAATCGCCCAGTAATGTACATCTACGTTTCGAGAGTTGCAAAGCATGCCAAAAAGGGTTGATCAATTTTATGCTTAAGTAGTTAATTTTTGTTGATGCTTATTTTCCAAAAAGATTTATCTACTTTGAAGAAAGTGACTTTCTGCGGAAGATACTCTAAGCATTCAAAATTATTTTTTTCAAAAACTGTTTTCCAAATGAGGTTTGCTTGAGGACAAGCAAAAGCCTAAGTGTGGGATATATGATGTATCGCAAAAAGTCACGTTTTTACATGCATTAATTATCCCATATTTAGCTATTTTCTAACAAATACATCTTAAAATCATCATTATTCATTAACTTTTGTTAGAAAGGTATAAACTTGTCGGTCTTTTGAAAATCAAGCAAAAAGGGCAGAAAACTGACCTTAATAGGCACTATTCTGAGCCTAACCCTAATTCTACTGTAAACTTCATACCAGAGCCTCATAACAGTCTTATTTTGTATCTATGAATATTACGATAATGTGGATGTAAGGATTGCTCAGAACGGATCAAGGTCGAAAAAGTTATGCAAGTTACAGCGCAGCCGAAAGCTACAAAATGTATTCTGGACACGCCCGGGCCCCACACATCCAATTTATACCAAATTGGCATCATTAGAAGCGTAACGAAATTATGAAGCCGTAGGCGAAAGAATCAAGTCAAACGGACGCGAAACGAAGAAGATACGGCCTTCCGAAGTTGCGAGAAAAGTCAGAAAAATCACACGGCCTCGCACACGGCCACCACAGGGCCGTACACGGCCTCTACCAAGCCATACACGGCCATACCGCAGGGCCGTACATGGCCTACTTTGGTCTCACACGGCCTCTTCCTTGCTTCGTTGGCTTGTATGTGTGCTTGTAGACTTGTACTCTTGGATCCAAGGCTTGCCTATAAATAGAGACCTCATTCACCTCATTTCACACACCATTCTTCATAGAATTCTCTCACTTTCTCTCTCACACACATTCTCCCTCTAGCACTACTCTTAGGAGTTAGAGGAGAATTAGATTAGGTTAGCTTCTCTCTCTAGTTTCTCTCTCTAGAGAACTAGAGAGATGTAGGCACGGTTCGAGTGGGGAAGATAGCTGTAGCTTGGGAATTTTATTGTATTGAAGTTTTCAAGATTCTAGCTTGTACTACTCAGTGTTACGCTGCTTAAATACTGGTTATTACTTTTTCCTTTACTTACGGTTATTATGTTTTGTTTGCATGATATCTTTGTTTGTGTTGCGAATATTGCCATGCTATTTACGTAGTTTAATACTGTGATTGTTGAAATGTAGATATTAGGATTATGGGTGATATTTAATTCAGTGGGATAAACATTATGAAACAACGGAAGTAACGTTATACGGCTTTCATTTGTATAGCGCCGGAATCATCATGAATGTGTGTAGTACGGAACGTGGAAGCTATGAAAGTCGTGGGCACAATCCGTTGTGGAATAATGTTCCCAGTATTATGATTGGTGATTGTTTTGCTGTGTATCTGGTTGAGTTTTACATGAATATAGACTTAATAAAGTGTCCACCCTTTCCAGTCTTTCACGTGACTATTGCCTTAGGATAGGATCTGATCAACCCTAATACTACGTAGATATAGTTATCTCATATTACAGTATGAAGCTATGAATATTCCGTAAAACGGCACAGTACTTCGTATAGCGTTGGAAACACCTCGTGTGGAGTACAAATACGTGGAAGCTAAGGAACTGCCGTAGGTTTATTTCATCGTGGAATACCTAGAAGTCACCCTTTTAGAATATGGGTCTAGGAACAATAAAGCTGTGGAAATGCTCGTTGCACCGTACACCGTTAGTACACCAAGGTTAAAATACAGATGGGAAATGCTCGCTGCACCGTACACCGTTAGTACACCAAGGTTAACATACAGCTGTGGAACTACTTTAATGTACTGTACACCGTTAGTATGCCTTGAGTCTGGAACACTGTGGATATGCCAAATGCACTGTACACCGTGAGTATACCTTGAGTCTGGAACACTGTGGATATGCCAATTGCACTGTACACCGTGAGTATTCCTAGGGATGAACGCCTGATAGAAAAGGAGGGTCTAATTCATGACGGAGTTAATTATGCTTAAACTAGTAATAAATGAGTTTTGAAAAGAAAGCAAGTATTCGGCTGTAATACAAGATGCTTAAACCGCTTAACTCAACATAACCGACAGCTCAACGTATACAGCATACAATTAGTACATCCCTAGATAAACTCAGATAGATTTAGGTGTTAAGAAAGGTCAGATAGAAAATTGCAGTTTGTTACCTTATGCCTACACCCAGGATATATCATCCGTAGAGGTCGCTTAGTCTTACAAGGCAAGTGAGGGGGGTTTGAACAACCTGTTTCTGATCAGCATCAAGATAACCTAGGATTCAGTGACATATGCTTTTAGGCTTTTAGACTAAAACGTAGGGTCCTAGTGTTTACACCGACTGTCCGTCTGATGATTTGCCCAAGGTAGTCTCCAATCATCTGTCTAATGAATATCATCCAGAAACCCTAATTATCGAAGTTTCAGCAATCACGCTCTACCTATTGCCTACTCTCTTTTTAATTTACTTGTTTTTTTTAGAATTAGCTTAGATAACCAACCCAAACCTACCTACTTTTATAAACGCATCCTATCAGAAAGCTCATTTACGGTAAGTCCCTTTTGGTTCCATTCGCTCCGATTTTAAGAACGACACTCGAGTTATACTTACTGCTTACTCCCCAAAAGTAGGTAGTACTTATAGTTTGAGCCCCAGCTCATATAAATTTAAAACCTAATATGTTCACACGTTGTTGCGTCGTTGCCTGCAGGACCGCCGTGCCACCCCCTTGGAAAACGACCGCGGCAGAGTCAGCACTCTGACGGCGGAACAGCATGATCTAGTGCCCATGTCAGAAGGGACTTTTCAACAGTTTATCAACAATAGTAGACCCATGTTCGCAGGATCTAGTGCCCATGTCAGAAGGGACTTTTTCAACGGTCAGTGCCCATGTCAGTAGGGACTTTTCAGTTGCTCAATCAGTTAAGTAAAAAGCGTTGCTGGTCGTTCTCCAGCGTTTTCAAAACAGTACCGGTCGTTCTCCAGTTTATCCAGTATAGTTTATCCCGTTTGTAATAGTTTGTCGTATGAAAACACTATTTTATAGTTAATTGTTTCATTGTAAATGTTCAACTGTTCAATGTACTCTATTCGCTCGAGTAAAGCAAGTATACTATCATGTAGTAAAAGTGTTTGACTATGTTTTCCACCCCATTTCAAAGCAGTTAAAACAGTAAAAGTAGGGGCCGTGAACTCACCTGTCGAGTTAAGTTGTGTGTGAGCGCTATCAAACCTAAGCCCACGTACAGTCCGAAATCTCCTAACGTCCTAAACGTATGAGATTTAATAAGTATGTGGATGTTTAAGCTAATCATCCATGCTGGTGTTCGTACAACCAAGTTATGTCCAAAGTGTTTGTTAAACGTTTACGTTTGTATTTCGTTGTTTGTGAAAATGTATACGACTCGTTGGTGATAGTTTGAAATCATAATTTCAGCAAAATAAGTGTGTTTGTAATGTTTGTATCATTCGTATATCGTATCGTATGTAAATATTCGTTTCCGGTTAAGTTCGACACTTAGTTTAAAAATAAGTTGCAAGTTTTCTGTTTTTGGCGACACTGGTCTAGTGTCGCTATAGGCGACACTAGTTAGGCGACACTAGGTGAGTGTCGATAGATTCCTGATTTTCAATTGAGTAGCGACACTTGGTTAGTGTCGCTATAGGCGACACTTGTTCAATTATGGCGTCACTAAGGTAGTGTCGCTAGGATGGCTCTGGTTAAGTATTTCAGCGACACTTAAGTAGTGTCGCTATAGGGGCGACACTTAGGCATGGCGACACTTAGCTAGTGTCGCTAGCACTGTTTTTGGCACATAGCGACACTTCCAACTGTTCGACGATCAGTTTGGTAAAAACGGGTTTTTGGTCGATTTTGGACATTTTCGGTTGTTAAGAACACTAAAACATGTTATATTAAGTCTATTAAACATGAAATATGAAAGAAAACTTTGAAATCTAAGGATTTACAGGAAATGTCGGAAACTTACGCGTGTCGGTTTTGAAATCCGAAAAGGTAGAAGTGTAGATCGTGATCCCGTGATCGTTTTTCTCTAAATGGTTAGATGATTCGGCGCGTTTTTGGTGTAGTTTTGGTATGATTTGTGTGGTTTTTGGTTAAGTTTAGAGAGAGAGATGTCGTGCCTCCTAGTGGTCGGACGGGTTTTAATCCGGTCGTTGAACCAACCAACCAGGATGCGCGGACAGGGTTTAAATTTATAGAGCAGGGGAATCCTAAGTTGTATACTACTGACAGACCTAAAAGGGCAGTAAGTGGTATGTATGACTCAGGTGTCGTTCTTCAAACTACAACGTGTCACACCCCACCAAACGGTAATTACAGTTAACAAGAGTAAATCGCGGAAGCTTAGTGACGTGGCGGGGGTGTGAGCAGTAATACACAACCAACGGTTACATACATACTCAGAGCATATGATTATCGCAGAACGAAATAGATTAAGATGCCATTAGTTAAAGTTTTACAAATGATTACCACTGGAGAAGTGATAACAGTAATAGTAGTAGTTGAAATCAGTATTTCATAAAATACATAATATCAAAAGTAGATTTCATAGGTATGACTGCAATAATTGCAGTTATACAGAGGAAATCCAAGTGTCCCAAAAGTAGTGGCATCCTAACAAGTCCAGGGTAGTCCGTCCTGATAATGCATGCAGATCTTACTTACGCTGCTAATTCCCTGAAAAACATAGAGTAAAACGTCAACAAAATTGTTGAGTGAATTCACAAGTTTGTTTGTTATGTAGGAAACACAAGTTAATCATTTAAGAATAACATTTCCAAATAGTGTTGTTTGTCAAGTAGGAAACACAAGTTATTAACAAATAACATTTCCCCAAATCAGTTGTAGTGGTAGTAGGAAACACAAGTTATTAACAAATAACATTTCCCCAAATCAGTTGTAGTGGTAGTAGGAAACACAAGTTATTAACAAATAACATTTTCCCAAATCAGTTGTAGTGGTAGTAGGAAACACAAGTTATTAACAAATAACATTTTCCCAAATCAGTTATCAGTAGGAAACACAAGTTATTAACAAATAACATTTCCCAAATCAGTTATCAGTAGGAAACACAAGTTAATCTAAATAAAGATTAACATTTCCAAATCAGTGTACGTAGGAAATCCTTTCCTAATCATTAGTTTAGTGGGAATATTTAGACGGTGATCCCTTGAAAGGTGAGCTAAACCTGTCAAGTAAGGTAACCCGATCTAACCCTATAACCAAACCACAACCCTAATCTGTTGTTGTTTGCCATGCTGGACAATTAAGTATACGCTCCCAAATCCGTAGGAGGGTCGTCACGGCTATAGTACTATCCGTATACTCAGTGGCTAGAGTCACCTAGCTAATGGTTATAGTCTGTAGCCATAAGGTCTTTTATGCACTACATCGTTCAGCCTAGATCTGTACCAAGATTCGTTGCCTAAATTCCCAAAATAGTTATGAAAAACATTTCATAAAACATAGTTCAAATAGTTGTGTGAAATACCCTTTCACAAATAGTTCAAGTATGAAGTATCCCTTCATAAACAGTTTAAGCAAATACGTACATTATTTAATCAGTCACAACATGAAATCTCATTTCATCAATAGTTTAAGTAAATACATCAAGTATTCAAACAGTTGTCGCATGCAAGTATACATACGATTTCTATGTTTTCCACCCCGAGGTTTTAAAACATTAAAACATGGAAAAGGGGTTTGTGAACTCACTGTGAGTGCTCGGATGTGAATGCTAGCGAGATAAGATAGCGTAGCCCAAACGTAGTCAACCTATACACAATAATGTATTAACTATAAGTACTATATTTTACTTACGTTAATAGTTCGTTTGTTTGAAGAAATTATCAATTTCTTAAGTTTGTGTATGTCGTTGATGATTGTTGTTTGAAAATAAATAATATTTTCCCAAGTTATGTTTGTTTGTCGAATCGTCCAAAATGTGTAAGCATATATACATATATACTTATATAGTTGCATATATATATTCTCGCATATATATATATTATTGTTCGTACGCATTAAATAAGTCCAATGTCCGAAATCATAGTTTGTCTCGTTTTATAGTGTCATTCAACAATTTATCATGTCTCGTATATGTCTTGTACAATTATAGTCGTTAACGGAATTGCTTTGTGTTTTAAGTTAAAAGTCAAGTTGTTGACCAGACACGGGAATCCGCCGGATTTAAAAGAATCCGCCGGATTTAAGTCAAAAATCGGAATACGCCGGATTCGAGTGAATCCGCCGTATTCAATCAAGTTCGGGGGAATCCGCCGGATTGAATCGAATAAGCCGGATTCGTGTGTGTTCATCAGATAGTTCGTGTGAAGCTTTGGAATACGCCGGATTCGTTTGAATCCGCCGTATTCACCCGTGTCTTTTACTCGTTCATCGTTTTAGCCGAAGGTTTGTGTGCGGTCAGAGGTGGGAATACGCCGTATTCAACGGAATACGCCGTATTCGACTTGTTTAGTAATGGGAATCCGCCGTATTCCCGTGAATACGCCGGATTCATCTGAGCTTCGGTCTTGGAATCCGCCGGATTCGCTTGAATCCGCCGGATTCAAAGGTTTTGCAGGTTCTGTTCGTGCAGAGTGTATATGAACTCGAATGTTTTGGGTTTCAAATCATTTGTACATCAAACCCAAACGTTTATACTATCAATATATAGCAATTTAACAACTTATTACATCATTATAACATGTTTTCATGTATCGATTTTGCATTTGAAGTTTTGGGTTTTAAAACCATTTTCAAGAATCACTCATCAATCTTCGAGTTTGTGATGTTATGTAGCTAGATTATGATGTATAAACAAGTTGTATAACGAAATTTAAGTAAAGAAACAAAGATTGAAAGTTTTCTTACAAAAATGAAAATGATGAAGATGATGATCGGATGATGATGATGATGGTGATGATGGTGAAGCCACTGGATTTGTTCCACTTCTACTTGCTTCTGATCTTGTTTGTGTTCCTCCAAATCAAAGAGAAAAGAAAATGAAAAATTTGGTGGTGTGTGTGTAAGTGTCGAAGATCACAGAAAGATGGGAGGGAGTATGGTTTTAAAACCATCTGTCTCCTGCATTATTGAAGGTTGGTGGGATTTTAGTCCCACCAATCTCAAGTACGGGTATAATTATAGCAACATAAAATTTAACATTTTATATTTTTATTTTGTAGATGCTCTCCTGGTTCGTAATATGTTTTCAGAATAATGAGGTTTTCATTATTTTTGGTAGTTGTACATTTTTGTACATTTTACTGCGCGTATTCAATTGAGCGCCAATTTTCAGTAAATTTAGGATTTCATATTTTGAAGTAATGTTCTAACTTCTTCCAAACGAACGAGAAAATTTGTATTTTTATGATTCGACGTCGTATGCGCGTTTTAGAATTGTTTCTGTTCGTGTTATAATACGTTTTATGTTAAATGTATATTTGAACCACTTTATCTATATGTTATAGATATATAAACACTCGTAATTAATAATAGAATTATTAATTATATATTTTGTCACCGACTTTCGTTATTTATTTTGTCGCATTCATCCGGACGCGTATTCGGTAACTTTTCAGCTAAAAATCGCGTAATTTTATAAATTACAATTTATGTAATACTTCATGTATTATTGTTTTGGGCTCGCTAGACTCACATCACATCAAAAGTTTATGTTAACACAATCGTAGGGAATTAGCGTAAGAAATGCATGTAATTAAGTATAATTATATACCTAATTTGGAGGAGTGTCACACAACGGGCATGGGAGTCTAGGAAGTTTTATTATCTTTGGAGATTCAGCTAGGGTTTTTAAAAAGCTTTTGGATAGGTTTGGTTTTTTTATAACTAAATACTAATTTAAATAAAGAAAATAAAACAAAAGAGGTTTGTACGGAGACTCGGTCGACAGAGGATAATCGAGTGTTTACTATGATTTCATTATATGTTATTGATGAATAGTCAAGGGTAAGGCTACTAGATGTGATGACTAATCCGGAGAGGATAGAAACATAATTAATGCAAAGTATTGTACCTACGACCGTTCCGCGGCTTCCATACGTTTGTACTCCACCAATTGGTGTTTCCAGCACTATACCGAGTAATATGGCGTTTTACGGTTTTTCCGTTACATTAATTAGGGTTCCACATTACTTTCGCAGATTTCCTATATCCTAATGAGCTACAACTACGAGCCTATTAAATATCTAACGTAGAGTTGTCCGCAATCAGATAAATAACATGTCACGTGGATAGCAGTTATAGAAGTCAAATACACCGGAAGTTCTCCCAAATGTACAGACCAATTTAACCGACGACTATCCTCGAATCCTGGTCCCCAGTCACAGTCATCAGAGACGTCTGTATCGTAGCGTGAATTGTTGATTGAACAAGAACACGAACGGGGATAATTCCGCGGACCAAGTTGGGGTAATCGGGCTAACGATCAGTTAAATTGTTCAGCATTACAGATATAAATCATCACAACTATTCCATGCATGTTAATCTACTGTGTAAACCAATATTCTGTGTCTGAAAACCTAATCATACAGTTACTGATATGAACCAGGGGGATAACTTTAGCATGCATCATTCCTAAGGCAACAATCAAACAAGAACATGCAATAGGGTGACACATAACAGAACACCATAATGCTAAGCATAGCAGATAACCAATAATCAGATCATAGATATCCCGAAAGTTCTCTCAAAGATATATAACAGATAAACATGAATCTAACCTATCTCTAATCCTACGCTCCGTGTCTCTTATGATTTGTTTCAACCTAGAGAACACAGCCATACCAAGTTCACTGATCATCAAGTATAGAATAGGTAGAGAACGTACCACTAGTAATTGGCCAAGTTCTAGCAGCAAGCTTCTAACCACAGCATAAGTTGGATAGATAAACATTCGAGATTCAGTTTATGAGTTCATACACAGTTTAAAGTAACACGGGCAGAGTAACAGCATGGCATAAACATATTGACTATTCTAACCTATCTACATCATAGTAAACACAAAGAAATGTCTAGCCTAACATTATATATCTAGCATACAATCCTAAACAAGCATAAACAAAGCAACACATGTTTAAAACTGGAAAGTAAGAGATATATAAATAGAACCTGATACGAATTTATTACAGACAGATCTTCGCGAATTCAATGTCTTGGAGTGACTCCGTACAAAAGCTAAAAGCTACCTTTACCTAACTATCTTTCTAACTAGCCCAATTCTAGAGAGAGAAAATCTCTAGAGAGAGAAACTAGAGAGAGAGTGATGTGTGTGAGAGAGAAAGTGTAAGGAATAAATGAAATGAGAAAAAATGGTGTGTATGAAGTGTTGGGGTTGTCCACTATTTATAGGCAAAGCATCAAATCGCGCGTACAACTCACGAAGCAGCACGTACAAGCAAACGAAGCACGATATGGGGTAGGGGGCCGTATACGGCCTTGTAAGGGCCGTATAAGGTGTGTATTAGGCCGTATACGGTCTTACAAGGGCCGTATACGGTGCCTGAGGCCGTATACGGTCTCCGTCTGATTTCGTTCGTTGCTTAAAACGTCCGTATCTCCTTCGTTACGCGTCCGTTTGACCTGATTCTTTCGCCTGTGGTTTCATAATTCCGTTACGCTTCTAATGATGCCAATCTCATAGAAATTGGGTGTGTAGAACTTAGGCATAGCCGAAATGACTTTTAGTGGCTCTGAAAGTGCAGTGTCTTCTCCGTCCTTTGGCCGTTTCACTTGATTCCAGATTTTTCCGTCTCGATTTTACCTATACAACAGATGGTAGAACTTAGGAAGTGTGTCTTGACAGGAAAATGAGGTCGGAGGAATCGGCTTGTATTAAAATGCTGTGTTTTGTGCATTTTCAGAGTGTTTTCAGTGATTTTTACAACAACGTCTACTTTTGAACCACTTTAGTGAATTTTAATAAATAATCAATGTTTTGGAATGTTTTTACGAAAGAAAGGTCCAAAATGTGAGGAATAAAGCTTCTAAAAACATGACTTTTTACGTCACATCAAGTTATCCCACACTTAGACGTTGCTTGTCCTCAAGCAACAACTCTCTGAAAAATATTTTAAGTCAGGTTTTTAGGGGTGAGTCTGAGAATATTTTCCGAGATTAGCATTTCCTCATATAAGCAAGTTACTTCTAAAAGTGTGGAGGAGGACAAGATGATCCTTCCATAAACAAGAAGAGATTCTCTTAGGCGTACATCCAAATCTCGTGATCATGGAGTACACATGACTAGGCGATCTCACTAAAGGTGGTCACTCAATTCACTAAAAGTGTATCGGGTTTCCTATCAATCTAGCTCAAACGAAATCACTCAAAATAGCCAGTCATGCTGCACTCATCGTCATAGGCTTGATCGATAATCGGATCTCCACCACTTAGGTGAGGACGGTGCTAATTATCTCAAGACATTCAGAGGGTTGTAATGTTTGGTGAGGGTGAAGGGTATGGATAGTGGTTCGTTTGGTTGTGAGGGTGTTTAGCTTATCCTAAAATCACTGAGATTATGAACAACTTTATTTAGAACGGAGAGGAACGGAGAGTTGGTAGCTGTTTCTGCTTCTATCGGATTTTCCATGAAGAGCTATGTTTTGAAACTTTCAGCTTTATTTGCGGAGCTATTTTCTTTTTCTTTTCTTTTTCTTTTCTTTTTTTCCTTTTCTTTTCTTCAGAATTTCTTTGTCAGAGAATTTCCAAGGAATTTTATATTTTGGATCCTTTAGAAATCTTTTCTTCTATCTTGATCATTTTGATTCTTTTCCAGGTGCTAATTTTTCACGCACCATCGTCCTTCCAGTTCTCTTGTGTGCTAATTTTCCCGCACCATTTGTTGAGAAGCTTGATTTTGGAGAATGCGAATGAGTAGGATATTTGAAACAGATATTCTAAAAGGGTGTTCTTCATAACCTCAGAAATTCCAAGATAAGTTTGGGGGTATTTTTGGGAAGTGGGTGAAAAATTAGGGTTTTGAAGAAATGAAAGGTTTAGGCTCAACAGGGTATACTAGGTGGATCTTCGATACTAAAAATGAGCATCGGAAAGGGTTTTGGGCTTAAAAAGATATGTAAGAAACTGGTTAAGTCCTAAGGAATGTCAAGGTCATTTAATTGCACCTATACCGTGTACGGTACACACCAATATGGTCTCGAAGCGTATGTCAAGAGCAAGTTCTAATTCAGAGATACAGACATCGGCACACACACAAGAAATGAAAGTGAAGCATTAAAGATGAATGATTTTGGGCTCAAGATACCTCACTACAAAGGGTTGTATGTGTCTAGTCATGCTCTTTTGATTATCACTTCTTGCTTAAGCAATTTCTACCTTATTTCCTTTAGGCTTTTAGAAATATCATACTTATATTTTGAAAATGGTTTCCCTCAGTAGTATCTGAGACTCAAAAACTGAGTTAGACTCATCAATTTTGAAAAAAATTGACCTTATTTTTGAAAAAAAATAATATATATTTTGAGAGAAAGATTGCTATTGGACATAAAAATCACCATTTAAGGTATTCTATACCTGCCATCCCACACTTAAAGGAACATTGTCCCTAATGTTCTCTTGAGTAGAGATTTTACTAGTAAAATCCCACACTTAGAGTTTGAACATATAAGTAGATGTTTCTCAAGTGTTTTAATTTGGGCTGGAATCCCACACTTAGTGATAAGTTTAAGATGAGGCACAGAAATTAAACGCACTAACATAGGCATAATAAACATAATTGAAACGGGGAGAAAGGAACAGAGAGACTCCCCATTTGTGTTTACTAGAATAGACCAGGTTTGTACAGGAGTGGTGCTAGTGAATTGCTGGATTTTAAGGACCAGGCTCGTTTAAGATCATCCATTCCACACAAATCTGAATTCTGCAATAAACAACAACACACATATCACAGTATCTCATCTAGGTAGCAGGTCTAAAGCGTAAGTACAGAGTCATAATACAGAAAGTAAATACTAAAGATAAAATCTAAAAGTCATCAAGCAGGTCATCAGTATCCGGATCAACCTCCTCCACAGCATCCCTATCAAAGATGGAAGTCGGAGATGGGATGGAGAAATCCATAGTAGCCACAGCCTGACTCACAATCTCGTCAGTGGAAGTGTGGGTGACAGAAGTGTGAGCATCAAAAACAGCCAGAAGCTGCTCTGTGAGGCTGCGGTCTGGTGATGCAAATCCGGTGGGCAATGCTGGATCAGGATCAGCAGCTGCAGCAGTGGGGCCAGTGGAAGGTCCAGCAGTAGAGAGAACAGGTGGATCAGCAGGAGGACAGAAGAACCATGGAAGGCTAGATGGTCCTGGATCTGGGCCAAGCCTGTAGGGAATGGCATCAGGTCTCGGAATCTCGAGCTGCTCACAGATAGAGGACATGATGTCATGCTGGATGGAGAGTGTCCGGAAGAGGGCCCACGAAGCAGCTGGGTCAGCCGTAGTGATACCGTACTCGAAAGTAGGTATGGGGGCTGGCAAAGGAGATGAGGGCCTCTCATCGGGCAACTCCTCGTGAGTGATCGGGACATCAGTCAGGTCCTCCTCAGTGATGGTCAGCATAGCCGCTCTCTGCGCTCTGCGTCTACGAGGTCTGTGTCGTCTGCGTGGTCTCGCAGCTACATGATCAGTGTCAACAACGTCCATCCTGAAACAAGATAAAATAAACAGGTAATGCTAATAATGATAGTAAATGAATAATACTTATCTCAGATTTTGCAATTTGAAGTCAGATAAGTGGCAAACCTGCAATTTTATTAGTTCAGAGACAACCATACTTAATAAAAATGAACTAAGAAATAAAATGACAGAATTAATAAAGATAGGCTTGGGGTGCCTCCTAAGAGCGCTTGTTTTACGAGTCTCTAGCTTGACTCTTTGTACCTTTTCGTCGACTCACGGTGGTTCAAAGATAAAGACATCTTCCCTGATGGAAAAGTCTTCGAAGTAATGCTATAAGCGATGACCATTAACCTTAAAATTACCTTCTGGTGCCTCGAGTTCGACTGCACCGTAAGGAAATACCTTTGAAACTATGAATGGTCCGCTCCACTTGATTCTAAACTTGCCAGAGAATTTCTTGAATAGCGAGTTGAAAAGCAGCACTTTATCTCCTGTTTTGAATCTTAAAGGCCTCAGCTTAGCATCGTGAATTCTCTTAGTTCGTTCCTTGAAGCTTAACGAACTGTTATATGCCTGATCCCTTAGTTCGGCTAACTCGTTCAACTGCATTCGTCTAATTGCTCCTACTGTAGAAATATCTAAGTTGCAGTTCTTCAAAGCCCAGTATGCTTTATATTCCAACTCAATTGGTAAGTGACATGCCTTGCCATAAACTAGACGATACGGTGTGGTTCCTAATGGTGTTTTATAGGCGGTTCTGAATGCCCATAATGCATCATCTAATTTTTCAGCCCATTTGTACCCATGATTACCAACAGTTCTTTCCAAGATTCTTTTCAAAGCTCAATTTGTTGCCTCAGCTTGCCCATTTGTCTGGGGGTGATAAGTTGTTGACGTTTTGTGAGTGACACCATACTGTTGCAGAACTTTCATGAATTGAACGTTGCAAAAGTGTGTACCACGATCACTGATTATTGCTTTAGGAGTCCCAAATCGACTGAATAGCTTTTTGAGAAATTTGGTTACCACTTTGGCGTCATTTGTTGGGAGAGCTTGGGCCTCGGCCCACCTGGAGACGTAGTCGACTGCAACCAAGATGTACTATTTACCGTTAGATTTAGGGAATGGTCCCATGAAATCTAATCCCCATATATCGAAGATTTCTACGGCCTGGATGTTTGTTAGTGGCATTTCATTCCGGGCTGTTATATTGCCTTGTCTTTGGCAGATATCGCAGCGTCTCACCAGATCGTACGCATCTCGAAATATGGTTGGTCAGAAAAAGCCGACATTGTACACTTTTCTTGCGGTCATGTTGGTACCGTGATGTCCTCCAGTAGGTCCATGGTGGCTTTGGTGTAGGATATGTTCTGCCTCTTTCCCATCAACGCATCTTCTAATGATTTGATCAGGGCAAACCTTAAAGAGGAAAGGGTTGTCCCAATAGTAATATTTTATATCGTGGAAGAATTTTTGTCTTCGAGAGGTTGGCATTCCTTTAGGTATGACTTTTCCCACCAAATATTTGGCATAGTCAGCATACCAGGGATCATTTGTAGATCGTGACCCTTTATAGTATTTACCAACATGCATGAGCTGTTCTCCTGGAAACTGGTCTTGAATGTCTTTCTTGTGCAACTTATCCATTGAAGGATTCTCTAATCGGCTGAGATGGTCCGCCGCGACGTTTTCTGCTCCCTTTTTGTCTTTGATCTCGATGTTGAATTCTTGAAGGAGTAGAATCCATCGTAGAAGGCGAGGTTTAGCATCTTGCTTCTTAAAAAGATATTTCAGAGCTGAGTGATCTGTATAGACAATAGTTTTGGACAAGATTATATAAGAACGAAATTTATCAAAAGCAAATACTACCGCTAGCAACTCTTTTTCTGTGGTTGTATAATTCTCTTGGACGTCAGTGAGTGTTTTGCTGGCGTAGTATATTGGTTGAAACTGTTTCTCCTTCCGCTGTCCCAGAACTGCTCTGACTGCGAAATCACTGGCGTCGCACATGATTTCAAATGGGAGACTCCAGTCTGGAGCAATCATGATCAGTGCATGAACAAGCAGATCTTTCAGATGATCGAAGGCCTTGAGACATTCGTCTGTAAAGACAAACGGAGTATCCTTTCAAGGAGATGAGTCTTAGGTCGGGATATCTTAGAGAAATCTTTGATAAAGTGACGGTAGAACCCGGCGTGTCCTAGAAAACTTCGGATGGCTTTGACAGAGGTGGGTGGTGGAAGTTTTGAGATAGTCTCGACTTTTGCTTTGTCAACTTCAATTCCAGCTTTGGATATACGGTGTCCTAAAACTATGCCTTCTTTTACCATGAAATGGCATTTTTCCCAATTCAGAACTAGGTTCGATTCTTCACATCGGGTGAGCATCTTGTTCAAGTTAGAAAGACAAGTGGTGAATGAATCTCCGAAAACCGAAAAATCATCCATGAACACTTCCATGCATTGTTCAATCATGTCGTGGAAGATTGCTACCATGCATCTTTGAAATGTCGCCGGTGCATTACATAAGCCAAACGGCATACGTCGGTAAGCAAAGGTTCCGTATGGACAAGTGAACGTCGTCTTTTCTTGGTCCTTTGGATCGAGAGGTATCTGAAAATAGTCGGAGAAACCATCGAGGAAGCAATAGAATTCGTTCCCTGACAATCTTTCAAGCATCTGATCAAGGAACGGTAGAGGGAAGTGATCTTTGCGTGTAGCTTCATTTAGTTTTCGATAGTCGATACATACCCTCCAACCGGTGACGGTTCGTGTTGGAATCAACTCGTTGTCTTCGTTAGCGATGACCGTCATGCCTCCTTTCTTTGGGACGACTTGAACTGGACTGACCCATGGGGAATCTGAAATAGGGTAAATTAAACCAGCATCCAAGAGTTTGATAACCTCATTTTTCACCACGTCTTGAATCTTTGGGTTAACTCTCCTTTTCCTTTGAATCGAGGGCCTGAAGTCATTTTCCATTAAGATCTTGTGAGTGCAGTAATTAGGGCTGATCCCTTGTATGTCAGAGATTTTCCATGCAATCGCTTTCTTATGTGACTTTAGAACCTCAATGAGTAGTGCTTTCTCTTCAGGCTTCAGATCTTTAGATATTATAACTGGTAAGTGCGAAGTTCCTTCTAGAAAAGCATATTCAAGGTGTGAGGGAAGTTCCTTCAGCTCCAATTCGGGTGGTTCTTCAGTGGAAGGCTTCATCCTTGCAATCTCCTCTCTCTTAAGCTCATCGTATGTTGTTTGATAATCTGACTCAATTGCAGATGCCTCTAGAATGTTGGCTGATGCTATTTCAACCCATTCTGTATTGTTGTAAAGCTCATCTTTTCTCAGCTCATATTTTACTTGGGAAGACTGAGAGATTGCATTATCTTCGGTGATTAGTTCTTTGTTGTCCTTTGTGAATGCGAATCTATGAAACTGAGCTGAAGAAGATGTGCTAAAAGTAATCTCTGGATTCAAGTTTTCACAATTTTTAGAAAGTTGCGGATCGGATGGTTTAAGCATTGACTCCATTTCCTTGAGAGTCTTCAGAATTTCTTCTTTTGAGAGAGATGAATCAGAAACTTCAGAATTAGGGTTTCTTCTCAAGAGAGTGACCGGAGTACCTTGTCCAAGTGGTACAGCAGTGATAAATCTGTTGGGCTGTAAGTTGAAATTCTTTATAGGAAATAGCACTTCCTTTGATGCAATGGACGGATCCGAGATAGCTGAGCATAGACCCGCACCTTCTTCACAGATTTTCCTTGTTGTGATGACAGTGTTTGGAAGGGGATTAATGCTGCTTACTGCGAGGATTTCTTCCAAGTGTTCTTCAATTATTTTCTGCATAGAATCTACAAGACCAAGGTCTTCTCCCATAGGAAGTTTCATTAGTTTATCGACATTGAAGGTGATTTCCTCAGTTCCCACTCTAAGTTTTAAAGATTTTTCATTCACGTCAATGACGGTCTTGGCAGTATTTAGGAAAGGTCTGCCAAGGATGAGTGGTACCTGAGCGTCTTCCTCAATATCCATAACAACAAAATCAACAGGAAAGACGAATTTATCAACACGTACCATAATATTTTCAGCAATTCCACGAGGGAGTTTAACTGATCTATCAGCTAATTGGATGGTCATACGGGTTGGTAAAAGTTCGCTTAATCCTAGTTTCCTATACAGCGAGTATGGCATAAGGTTTACACTAGCTCCTAAGTCAGCTAAGGCGTTACTTATTTGAACATCCTGAAGGTAACAAGGAATAGTGAAACGGCCAGTGTCTCCTAGCTTTGGGGGCAGTCCTTGTTGAATAATTAAAGAGCATTCTGCGTCTAAGGGCAAGTTAACTATTTGTCTGAGTTTTTCTTTGTTGGATATAAGTTCTTTAAAGAATTTGGCACAACTAGGCATTTCAACTAAAGCATCTAATAATCGAACGTTTAAGTGTAGGCTTTTGAACATCTCTAGATATTTTCCAAACTGGGCTTCTTGTTTCTCTTTCTTAAGCCTACCAGGGAAAGGTATACGTGTTGGTTTGACTACTTTTGGGCTTTGGAAGATTCTGGTTCAGGAGAGGTGACAGGAGTGTCAACAGGTACTGAATCAGTGGGTAGAGAAGAACTAGAAGGCTCGTCTGATGGAATATCTTCTGATTTCTCATTCTTAGTCTCTTTTCCACCTCTAGTGACAACAAGGATATCATCATAATCATAAGATGAATGATGAATAGCTGTAACACCCCCAGATTTACTGTTCGCGGAAGCATACATTGGGGTACTACTAATCAATAAACAAAGCACATAAGATACATAATGAACGACCACTACATGCGTCGTTTTACAAATACCTTGATTAACGTAAGAGTATACATACGGTTTACAAAAGATGAGTTCGCATAGATATTTGAAAGATTCTAATACATATCTAATTTATACAAAATATAGAAATGCAAGGAAATCTCTATATGATTATATGATTGTATGCGACTCGAGCTACCGTATCCTGATGGGCAGTCCAACCTACTGCTGAGTACCTGAGATAACATGCTAAAAGGTCAGCTATAAAGCTGGTGAGCTCACAGGTTTGATATGATAATATATGATTTGTGAACCGCAAGATTTAATGATTCGATTTACAAAGCATGTAAATAATTGATTGATGAGTATCACATGAATATTTGTAATTAAACAAATAAGTAAAGATTGATACAACTAACATGAGCACATAGTCTGAGCTTAACTGAGGGGTCAGGATCACAATCAAGTGCCTGATCGAGGGTGCCTCTATGCGTATGCCTAATCAACATACGTTTGAACAAATGATAATGCGTCCGTTTGACAGGTTAGTGCTTGCTAACTCGGACGGGGATTGTCAATCCCATATGGTACCATACACTAACATTCACGCTAAATCATATTAACAGAACTATGCTTCAGAGGACTTTGATTGATTAGATGAAAACAACTCATGCAGCATACGTGATAATTTGATACTTGCGTTCACATGTAAAACAAAACGAGCATGTATCTCACCCCTAGGTAAAAGCATTTAAAAAGGGGCTATGAGACTCACCTGAGCCTAATGAGTTGCTAACAAGCAATAATGATGTTGTTCAAGAGTAATGATGTCGTCTCCAACGACTGAAACCTGCCGGGCGTATTAAACGCGCAAGGTTTTAAAATGATTAGATGTCTCAACATATCATCTATGCTAGTTGTTCATATAACTAGTTATGTCCAAATGTTTGATTGTTTTGTTTGAGTTTTTGAAAACATGTACGGCCCGTTGGTGATGGTTTGTAATAATAATTCGAAAGTATTATTATTATATGAGTCATCATTGTGTCGCATAGTTGTAGATTTATTCGCGTATACTTATCCGAAAGTATATATGCATTTGTATCCGAAAGTTGGGGTTCAAAAGTGTAAAATTCCTAAGTTTGTGGTCAAAAATACAATTTATAGGAAAGTCAACGAAAGTCAACTCGCTGGTCAAAGTTGGTCAAAGTTGCTGGTCAAAGTGGTCAACTCGCTGGTCAACTTGCTGGTCAAGCTGGTCAAGGTTGCTGGTCAAAAAGAAGTTTGGTCGCTGATGGGATCAGTGACGTAGGAATTTAGTCACTGAAGGGTCAGTGACTTAAGAGGTTGGTCGCTGATGGGATCAGTGACTTAGGAATTTAGTCACTGAAGGGTCAGTGACTCAAGAGGTTATTGCATTAGATTTTTCTCATTTTAGTCCACTCGTTTTGACTAGTACTAATCCGAATCAGGCTCTACCAAAAATTACACATGTTCCCCTATGGGTCTAGTGTAAATCTGCACTTTATGGTAATTTTATAAGTTCATCTCGATATTTAATAAATTTCGCGAATGAACCGAACTCAGTTTTCGAACAATTGCAGACCAGTCTCAAAGATCAGTTTATACAAAAAAATACGTACAGATCTGGAAAAAGTGTAAAACACGAAAGTTGTAGCTATTTTCAATACGCAACTTTTAAAAAAAAATTCGTTGTCTAACTCATCCTAGATATCAAGTTATGGTCGTTTTGGTGTGATGATTTTTCTGTGACAGATTTATACATATATATATGTTTAGTAAAAACGATTTTTAAAGCTTTGATTTGGACATTTTATAGTTAATTAAGCAACTAGACATGTAAATAAACATAATATAAATATTTTCTAAGTGTCGGGATCTTACGAGAGTCAGCTTTAAAAACCGAGAAGATGGAATCGTAGCTCTTCGCGTGGTGATCGTCTTTGCTTCAATAGACTTGATGATCCAAGGTGGTTTAATGGTAGATTATGGTGGTGTTCTTGGCTGGTTGTTAGAGAGGAAAAAGGGAGAGAATGGAGAGCTAGAGAGAGAATGAAGATAGTGGAAAATGGTGGTGATTGAATGATATTATGGATGAATGTTTTTGAGTTAAAGTCAAGGCAACAAGATCCACCTTTTGTGGATCTTGTTTGGCCGATTATTATGGTCAAAAAGGAGGCAAGGTATGATTAAATCTTGTCTCCAATTATTTGTATTATACCCGTATTTATTTACCCGATTGTTTAAACGTATATTTAGACGTTATATTTTATACGCAATACGTACGTATTTTAAATAACGAATGAACTTTAGATATTTTCGAGTTGAAGTATTTTATCAAAATACTTATTAATGACTTATAAAATATAACTTTAATTTGTTTCGATTATCGGGCACGACTTGTACATTTTTGGTTGCGTTTGATTGTTTTATACGACACGAAATACTTTTGAAATGTTATCGAAATAATACGTAATAAATAATGAGTTGTATTAAATAACAATTCTATATTACTTAATACTTATTTTCACCAACGCCGTATAGATGAATCGGAATTCGGCCGATTTGAAAATGCACGATTTAAACAAATCGCGTACTGATATATATATATATATATATATATATATATAACAATATACATATTGATACATACAATTAGCCTAAAACATAGCACTAATTACATATATTGCTAGATGATTAGGATCTAATAACTAGTCCTAATTTGATGGGTGTCACATTCTCCCCTTGTTAAGAGAATTTCGTCCCGAAATTTAGCTCTGAGTCGTGGTTGAAGTAGAATCAGTGAATAATTGAGGATACTTGAGTCGCATTTGATCTTCCCGTTCCCAAGTGAATTCCGGACCACGCCGCGAATTCCACCGGACCTTAACGATGGGAATACGACTTTGCTTAAGTTGCTTGACCTCACGATCCAGGATTTCCGCCGGTTCCTCGACAAAATGAAGCTTGTCGTCGATTCGAATCTCATCGAGAGGTATAATGAGTGTCTCATCAGACAGACATTTCTTGAGATTAGAAATGTGAAATGTGGGATGCACGCTCCTGAGCTCAGGTGGCAGTTGCAATCGATATGCTACCGGACCAATTCTTTCAAGGATCTCAAAAGGTCCGATGTATCTAGGGTTTAACTTCCCACGTTTACCAAAACGGATGACACCTTTCCAAGGTGATACCTTGAGCAATACTCGATCCCCAACCTGGAACTCGAGATGCTTTCGTCTCACGTCAGCATAACTCTTCTGACGATCACGTGCGGCTTTCAGCCGTTGTTGGATACCAACGATCTTCTCGGTGGTTTCATGAATGATTTCAGGACCAGTGAGTTGGCTATCTCCAACCTCGGTCCAACAGATAGGCGACCGGCACTTACGACCGTAAAGTGCCTCGAAAGGTGCAGCTCCAATACTGGTGTGGTAGCTGTTGTTGTACGAAAATTCACACAATGGCAAATGATGTTCCCAATTTGCACCGAAATCAATTACGCAAGCGCGTAGCATATCTTCCAGTGTTTGAATTGTACTTTCACTTTGGTCATCGGTTTGAGGATGATACGCAGTACTCATATCTAGACGAGTACCTAACGATTTCTGTAATGATTGCCAAAAGTTAGATGTGAATCAGCTGTCTCTATCAGAGATAATTGAGATTGGAACGCCGTGCCTTGTTACGATCTCCTTCATATAGATTCGTGTGAGACGTTCCATTTTGTCGGTTTCCTTCATGGCAAGGAAGTGAGCAGATTTGGTTAGACGATCAACTATTACCCATATAGTATCGCAACCACTTGATGTTTTCGGGAGTTTAGTGATGAAATCCATGGAGATTTGCTCCCATTTCCATTGAGGGATTTCCGGTTGCTGGAGCAAGCCGGAGGGTTTCTGATATTCGGCTTTAACCTTAGAACATGTGAGGCATTTGCTGACGTACGTGGCAATCTCTGCTTTCATGCTCGGCCACCAGTACAGTCCCTTGATACCATGATACATCTTGTCCGATCCAGGATGTATAGAGTATTTGGACTTGTGAGCTTCATCCATCACAAAGTCTCGAAGATTCCCAAACTTGGGTAACCAGATTCGGTTTGCGAAGTACTTGACTCCATTGGGTTTGGTTTCAAATTGATTCTCCATATTTCGCAAGGCCTCTTCCTTGATGTTTTCAGGTTTCAATGCTTCGAGTTGAGCAGTGAGGATTTGAATGATTAGATCATTATGAATGATAATACTGAGGGCTCGGACTCGAAGAGGTTTGGTGCGCTCTTTTCGACTTAGGGCATCTGCAACTACATTTGCCTTGCCCGGATGATACTTGATTTCGCAGTCATAGTCGGTGAGCAACTCGACCCATCGTCGTTGCCTCAAATTGAGATCCTTCTGATCAAATATGTGCTGGAGACTCTTGTGATCAGTGAAGATGGTACATTTTGTGCCATACAGATAATGTCTCCAGATTTTGAGTGCGAACACTACGGCTCCTAATTCGAGATCATGGGTTGTGTAGTTCTTCTCGTGAACTTTAAGTTGTCGGGAGGCGTAAGCTATGACTTTCTCTCGTTGCATCAATACGCAACCAAGTCCCTGATGCGAAGCATCGCAGTATACCACGAAGTCCTCGTTACCTTCGGGTAGTGATAGGATGGGCGCACTGCAAAGCTTTTGCTTTAATAACTGGAACGCTGACTCCTGCTTATCGGTCCAATTGAACTTCTTCTCTTTCTGAGTCAGTGTTGTGAGTGGTTGTGCTATCTTGGAGAAATTCTCAATGAAGCGTCGATAGTAACCAGCCAATCCTAAAAATTGGCGTACTTCTATCGGCGTTGACGGTGCTTGCCAGCACTTGATAGCCTCAATCTTTGAGGGATCAACATGAATTCCCTGACTGTCAATCACATGACCAAGGAATTGAACAGTTTGCATCCAGAACTCACACTTGGAGAACTTAGCATATAACTCTTCGTGTCTGAGAAGTTCTAGAATGACTTTGAGATGCTGCGCATGTTCCTCCTCGTTGCGCGAGTAGATAAGAATGTCGTCGATGAAGACAATGACAAACTTGTCGAGATATGGTTTGCACACTCGGTTCATAAGATCCATGAATACTGCCGGTGCGTTAGTCAAACCAAAGGCCATAACCTGAAACTCGTAATGACCATAGCGAGTTCGGAAAGCAGTTTTCGGAATATCTTCATCGCGAACTCGTAACTAATGATAACCCGATCGTAGATCTATTTTTGAATAGATGCTTGACCCTTGGAGTTGGTCGAACAGGTCATCAATACGGGGAAGTGGATAACGGTTCTTGATGGTTAATTTGTTCAACTCTCTGTAGTCGATACACATCCTGAATGAACCGTCCTTCTTTTTCACAAACAGGACCGGAGCTCCCCATGGTGAAGAACTCGGTCTAATGAATCCCTTATCCAGGAGTTCCTGCAACTGAGTAGACAACTCCTGAAGTTCTGAAGGGGCTAAACAATATGGTGCTCGTGCCACGGGTGCTGCCCCAGGCACAAGATCTATTGAGAACTCAACTTGCCTTGGTGGTGGAAGACTAGGTAATTCTTCAGGAAAGACTTCTGGAAAGTCTCTGACGATGGGCACATCCTCAAGTCGCTTCTCTTCAGACTTCTTCTCAATAACATGAGCGAGGATTGCCTGATACCCTTTCCTAAGGTACTTGCGAGTCTTCATGCAGGATATGATATTCAATCTCGTCCCACTGGTCTCCCCTTGTATGATCAAAGTACTACCAGTGACGAGAGGAATACGAATGATCTTGTCATGACATACAACTTCAGCTCGATGCTTAGATAGCCAATCCATGCCTACTACTATGTCAAAACTTCCAATCTCGATGGGTATGAGGTTTATGGGAAATAGTTCATTTGCGAGGTTTAGGATGCAATTTGGTATTACGCTATCGGCCTCGATCAATTTGCCATTAGCTAACTCTACAGTGTACTTAGCTTCTAAGGCAACAGGGGGAATGTCTAATAGTGGGCTAAATTCCTCAGATATAAAACTCTTATCAGCATCAGTATCAAACAAAATTGAAGCAATTAAATTGTTGAGAAGAAACATACCCGTGACCACATTAGGGTCTTCACGGGCCTCTCCAGCATTCAGCACAAAAGCTCTGCCCCTAGCATTGTTGTTGTTGTTCCCTTTGTTCTTCAACTTTGGACACGCATTCCTGAAGTGTCCAGTGTTTCCACACTCATAGCATGCTCGGGGTTGGTTGTTGTTGGTGTTGGTGTTGGTGGTGAGGTTGGTTGCTGGTGCTCGACAGTCTTTGGTAAGATGTCCATATTTCTTACAGTTGTTACAGGGTGTACTACAAGGACCATCATGATGACGATTGCACTTTGAACAGTAGGGTTTACTTCCAGTGTACCCTTTCCTCTCACCAGAACCTGATGTGTCATTCTTGACAATCTCAGTCTTTTTGAAGGTCTGCTGGTTCTGATTTCCAGACCATTTTCTCTTGTTGTTGTTCCCAGAAGATGAGACAGGGTTTCCTTGGCTCTCTTGCATAGCCATGAGCTCATGAGCTAAACGAATTGCTCCCTGAATGGTGGTTTTGCCGGAAGAAGCGACGTTCCCCCGGACAGGTTCCGGAAGACCGCGAATGTACCTCTTGACCTTGTCGGTCTCAGTGCTTACTAAGGCTGGGCGGAGGGTTGCCAGTTGTTGAAACCTAGTGGTATAACCAACAATGTCGGTTCCTTGAACCTTAAGATGCCAGAACTCCTCATCTAGCTTCTCGAGTTCTTCAGATGGGCAATACTCCTCTGTGAGCATTTTCTTCAGATCTTCCCAGGGAAGTAGATAGGCGGTATCTATACCCACAGACTGGGTATAGAAGTTCCACCAGGTGAGGGCACCGTCAGCAAGGGTGCATGTGGAAAACTGAACTCTATCCCCTTCCGCACATTTGCTAATGCGAAAGACGGATTCCATCTTCTCAACCCATCTTATTAGGCCGATGGCTCCTTCAGTTCCTTTAAAACTCAGGGGTTTGCAGTTTTGGAAATCCTTGTAGGAACAAGGCTTGGTAGTGGGAGGGGTATTGGCAGTAGCACTATTCCTTTCGGGGGTCTCTGACGAATGTCGCGCCAAGGCTTCAGTCACAGCCTGAGAGATGATAGATGCCATCTGGGCATCAGTGTAAGTCCTTGACTTTGGCGGCATGATTTTCCTGAGAATAGAATGATAGGGTTCGTGAGAGATTGTCCATAAATGATGATTATCATAGATGTACATATACAAATACGGTAATATACAACATCACAATATGACAATCAACATTATAGAACAATCAAGAGGAGTTGAATAACCATCGCTACTGACTAGCAACTACGTGCTAACTAGCCTAGTTATTTGAATTGTTTTGAGTTGGGTAAGGTCTCGCTCGAAGTGACTCGGTGGTCCTCCTAGCTACCTATGAGTTTCGTGATTACAAGAGATGTTGTCGAGAGCGGGATGAAATAGAAGATGTTTCGGTGGGTGTGTGTTGCCATCTCTATGACAAAGTGTTTGAATATGTGAGTGTCTATATATATAATATATAATAGACTAGCGTACTGTGCTTGATCGATGACTAACTATGTATATATACTTATATCACATAATAGTCTTATGAGTGTCTAGCACAAACAATTATGAGTCCCGGTTTCTCTCGAGGTCAGAGTCAACTAATGTATTCCTATTCCAGCATAACCATTTCAAGCCTTACATCATCTTTATTTAATTGTACATAGTTGATCAAGCTATGTTAAATTAAACTTGTATGACGTAACTCTTGAACCAATCACACTTAACAGCAAATACTGCCTAACGGTCATAGTCTAGGCCCACTAATGCAACCTAGTTCACTATAACCTTAGGCTCTGATACCAATCTGTAACACCCCCAGATTTACGGTTCGCGGAAGCATACATTGGGGTACTACTAATCAATAAACAAAGCACATAAGATACATAATGAACGACCACTACATGCGTCGTTTTACAAATACCTTGATTAACGTAAGAGTATACATACGGTTTACAAAAGATGAGTTCGCATAGATATTTGAAAGATTCTAATACATATCTAATTTATACAAAATATAGAAATGCAAGGAAATCCCTATATGATTATATGATTGTATGCGACTCGAGCTACCGTATCCTGATGGGCAGTCCAACCTACTGCTGAGTACCTGAGATAACATGCTAAAAGGTCAGCTATAAAGCTGGTGAGCTCACAGGTTTGATATGATAATATATGATTTGTGAACCGCAAGATTTAATGATTCGATTTAGAAAGCATGTAAATAATTGATTGATGAGTATCACATGAATATTTGTAATTAAACAAATAAGTAAAGATTGATACAACTAACATGAGCACATAGTCTGAGCTTAACTGAGGGGTCAGGATCACAATCAAGTGCCTGATCGAGGGTGCCTCTATGCGTATGCCTAATCAACATACGTTTGAACAAATGATAATGCGTCCGTTTGACAGGTTAGTGCTTGCTAACTCGGACGGGGATTGTCAATCCCATATGGTACCATACACTAACATTCACGCTAAATCATATTAACAGAACTATGCTTCAGAGGACTTTGATTGATTAGATGAAAACAACTCATGCAGCATACGTGATAATTTGATACTTGCGTTCACATGTAAAACAAAACGAGCATGTATCTCACCCCTAGGTAAAAGCATTTAAAAAGGGGCTATGAGACTCACCTGAGCCTAATGAGTTGCTAACAAGCAATAATGATGTTGTTCAAGAGTAATGATGTCGTCTCCAACGACTGAAACCTGCCGGGCGTATTAAACGCGCAAGGTTTTAAAATGATTAGATGTCTCAACATATCATCTATGCTAGTTGTTCATATAACTAGTTATGTCCAAATGTTTGATTGTTTTGTTTGAGTTTTTGAAAACATGTACGGCCCGTTGGTGATGGTTTGTAATAATAATTCGAAAGTATTATTATTATATGAGTCATCATTGTGTCGCATAGTTGTAGATTTATTCGCGTATACTTATCCGAAAGTATATATGCATTTGTATCCGAAAGTTGGGGTTCAAAAGTGTAAAATTCCTAAGTTTGTGGTCAAAAATACAATTTATAGGAAAGTCAACGAAAGTCAACTCGCTGGTCAAAGTTGGTCAAAGTTGCTGGTCAAAGTTGGTCAAAGTTGCTGGTCAAAGTGGTCAACTCGCTGGTCAACTTGCTGGTCAAGCTGGTCAAGGTTGCTGGTCAAAAAGAAGTTTGGTCGCTGATGGGATCAGTGACGTAGGAATTTAGTCACTGAAGGGTCAGTGACTTAAGAGGTTGGTCGCTGATGGGATCAGTGACTTAGGAATTTAGTCACTGAAGGGTCAGTGACTCAAGAGGTTATTGCAACAGATTTTTCTCATTTTAGTCCACTCGTTTTGACTAGTACTAATCCGAATCAGGCTCTACCAAAAATTACACATGTTCCCCTATGGGTCTAGTGTAAATCTGCACTTTATGGTAATTTTATAAGTTCATCTCGATATTTAATAAATTTCGCGAATGAACCGAACTCAGTTTTCGAACAATTGCAGACCAGTCTCAAAGATCAGTTTATACAAAAAAATACGTACAGATCTGGAAAAAGTGTAAAACACGAAAGTTGTAGCTATTTTCAATACGCAACTTTTAAAAAAAAATTCGTTGTCTAACTCATCCTAGATATCAAGTTATGGTCGTTTTGGTGTGACGATTTTTCTGTGACAGATTTATACATATATATATGTTTAGTAAAAACGATTTTTAAAGCTTTGATTTGGACATTTTCTAGTTAATTAAGCAACTAGACATGTAAATAAACATAATATAAATATTTTCTAAGTGTCGGGATCTTACGAGAGTCAGCTTTAAAAACCGAGAAGATGGAATCGTAGCTCTTCGCGTGGTGATCGTCTTTGCTTCAATAGACTTGATGATCCAAGGTGGTTTAATGGTAGATTATGGTGGTGTTCTTGGCTGGTTGTTAGAGAGGAAAAAGGGAGAGAATGGAGAGCTAGAGAGAGAATGAAGATAGTGGAAAATGGTGGTGATTGAATGATATTATGGATGAATGTTTTTGAGTTAAAGTCAAGGCAACAAAATCCACCTTTTGTGGATCTTGTTTGGCCGATTATTATGGTCAAAAAGGAGGCAAGGTATGATTAAATCTTGTCTCCAATTATTTGTATTATACCCGTATTTATTTACCCGATCGTTTAAACGTATATTTAGACGTTATATTTTATACGCAATACGTACGTATTTTAAATAACGAATGAACTTTAGATATTTTCGAGTTGAAGTATTTTATCAAAATACTTATTAATGACTTATAAAATATAACTTTAGTTTGTTTCGATTATCGGGCACGACTTGTGCATTTTTGGTTGCGTTTGATTGTTTTATACGACACGAAATACTTTTGAAATGTTATCGAAATAATACGTAATAAATAATGAGTTGTATTAAATAACAATTCTATATTACTTAATACTTATTTTCACCAACGCCGTATAGATGAATCGGAATTCGGCCGATTTGAAAATGCACGATTTAAACAAATCGCGTACTGATATATATATATAACAATATACATATTGATACATACAATTAGCCTAAAACATAGCACTAATTACATATATTGCTAGATGATTAGGATCTAATAACTAGTCCTAATTTGATGGGTGTCACAATAGCCTTGCTAATCGCTTCTTCTCTTTGCTTCTACTCAACTTTTAAAAACAATCTTTTAACATTATCCTCCATGATTTTAATTAAATCGTTTGAAATTCTGAGCAAATAATCAATTTGGTTTTGAAAATCAACAATTTGTTTGTTTTTATTATTTTGCTCAACCATGAAGTTATTGAAAATCGTATTGTTTAGACGAGAAGACAATTGAGAAGAAGTAGAGGGTGTAGAGGGAACTGACAAATGAGAGATAGGTTGTTTGGATAACCGCTGAGTGAAAAGTTTTGAAGGAATGATTTGATCAGTGGTTCCAGATGTGGCGAGAACATCTTCCTTGGGCTTCGAGCGTGAGAAGAGCCGTTGAGGTTGCTTCTTAGGTTTGGAAGAGTCTTGCATATTACTGACAACTTTAGAGATGGATTCGAGTTGAGCTTTTAAAGTGTCGAACGCTTGAGTAGAAGTGTCTTTGTCTTCCGAGGTTGATTCATCAAACTCCAAGTCATGTTGGTGCATCGTTATCGTCTCAATCAACTTCCAGGCTTCTTTTGAAGTATGTAGCATGAAATTTCTGGATGAAGCAGCATCGAGGGTTTGTTGGTGATGAGGATTCAGACTGTTGTAGAATGTGCAGACCAGATTCATTTCAGCCAACTGATGATTCGGACATCTTCCAAGCAGATTCTTAAAGCGTTCCCAAGCTGAGCTTAATGATTCAGTAGTTCCTTGACGAAAGTTAATGATTTCATTTTTGAGCTTGGTTTGTAGGGACGGAGGGAAAAACTTAGCTAAGAACTCAGTAGCCATCTCCTCCCATGTATGAATCGAATTGGGTTCGAGTTCATAAAACCATGTTTGAGCTCGGAAAGCTAAAGAATAAGGAAACAGGTGAAGTCGGGTGACTTTGACACTGGATCCGGTTTGTTCGAAAGAGTCGGAAAGGTTGATGAACTTGTTAAGATGGGCGTTTGGATTTTCAACCGAAAGACCATGAAACTGACACTGAGATTTAAGTAATTTAATGAAGTGTGGTCTGATTTCAATGGTTTCGTCGGTTGGTGATACGATTGGTCCTCCTCGTCCCTTTAGTAGTGGTTGGGTTGATGAGGCGAGAGTGATACGATTCGCCATAACTTGTTTTAGAAGAAAATATGGTTTTTGAAGATGGGAAATTAAAAACTAACTAACCTAGGGATAAAAACTGTAACTTCCGGATGATATTGATCTTCCGTAAGGATCGCTAAATAACTAAGATAACAAAATTCCTAAAATCGGTCGTTGTAGTCCCCGGCAGCGGCGCCAAAAGCTTGTCGTGCCTCCCAGTGGTCGGACGGGTTTTAATCCGGTCGTTGAACCAACCAACCAGGATGCGCGGACAGGGTTTAAATTTATAGAGCAGTGGAATCCTAAGTTGTATACTACTGACAGACCTAAAAGGGCAGTAAGTGGTATGTATGACTCAGGTGTCGTTCTTCAAACTACAATGGGCATGGGAGTCTAGGAAGTTTTATTATCTTTGGAGATTCAGTTAGGGTTTTTAAAAAGCTTTTGGATAGGTTTGGTTTTTTTATAACTAAATACTAATTTAAATAAAGAAAATAAAACAAAAGAGGTTTGTACGGAGACTCGGTCGACAGAGGATAAGCGAGTGTTTACTATGATTTCATTATATGTTATTGATGAATAGTCAAGGGTAAGGCTACTAGATGTGATGACTAATCCGGAGAGGATAGAAACATAATTAATGCAAAGTATTGTACCTACGACCGTTCCGCGGCTTCCATACGTTTGTACTCCACCAATTGGTGTTTCCAGCACTATACCGAGTAATAGGGCGTTTTACGGTTTTTCCGTTACATTAATTAGGGTTCCACATTACTTTCACAGATTTCCTATATCCTAATGAGCTACAACTACGAGCCTATTAAATATCTAACGTAGAGTTATCGGCAATCAGATAAATAACATGTCACGTGGATAGCAGTTATAGAAGTCAAATACACCGAAAGTTCTCCCAAATGTACAGACCAATTTAACCGACGACTATCCTCGAATCCTGGTCCCCAGTCACAGTCATCAGAGACGTCTGTATCGTAGCGTGAATTGTTGATTGAACAAGAACACGAACGGGGATAATCCCGCGGACCAAGTTGGGATAATCGGGCTAACGATCAGTTAAATTGTTCAGCATTACAGATATAAATCATCACAACTATTCCATGCATGTTAATCTACTGTGTAAACCAATATTCTGTGTCTGAAAACCAAATCATACAGTTACTGATATGAACCAGGGGGATAACTCTAGCATGCATCATTCCTAAGGCAACAATCAAACAAGAACATGCAATAGGGTGACACATAACAGAACACCATAATCCTTAGCATAGCAGATAACCAATAATCAGATAATAGATATCCCGAAAGTTCTCTCAAAGATATATGACAGATAAACATGAATCTAACATATCTCTAATCCTACGCTCCGTGTCTCTTATGATTTGTTTCAACCTAGAGAACACAGCCATACCAAGTTCATTGATCATCAAGTATAGAATAGGTAGAGAACGTACCACTAGTAATTGGCCAAGTTCTAGCAGCAAGCTTCTAACCACAGCATAAGTTGGATAGATAAACATTCGAGATTCAGTTTATGAGTTCATACACAGTTTAAAGTAACACGGGCAGAGTAACAGCATGGCATAAACATATTGACTATTCTAACCTAACTACATCATAGTAAACACAAAGAAATGTCTAGCCTAACATTATATATCTAGCATACAATCCTAAACAAGCATAAACAAAGCAACACATGTTTAAAACTGGAAAGTAAGAGATATATAAATAGAACCTGATACGAATTTATTACAGACAGATCTTCACGAATTCAATGTCTTGGAGTGACTCCGTACAAAAGCTAAAAGCTACCTCTACCTAACTATCTATCTAACTAGCCCAATTCTAGAGAGAGAAAATCTCAAGATAGAGAAACTAGAGAGAGAGTGATGTGTGTGAGAGATAAAGTGTAAGGAAGAAATGAAATGAGAAAAAAATGGTGTGTATGAAGTGTTGGGGTTGTCCACTATTTATAGGCAAAGCATCAAATCGTGCGTACAACTCACGAAGCAGCACGTACAAGCAAACGAAGCACGATATGGGGTAGGGGGCCGTATACGGCCTTGTAAGGGCCGTATACGGTGTGTATTAGCCCGTATATGGTCTTACAAGGGCCGTATATGGTGCCTGAGGCCGTATACGGTCTCCGTCTGATTTTGTTCGTTGCTTAAAAAGTCCGTATCTCCTTCGTTACGCGTCCGTTTGACCTGATTCTTTCGCCTGTGGTTTCATAATTCCGTTACGCTTCTAATGATGCCAATCTCATAGAAATTGGGTGTGTAGAACTTAGGCGTAGCCGAAATGACTTTTAGTGGCTCTGAAAGTGCAGTGTCTTCTCCGTCCTTTGGCCGTTTCACTTGATTCCAGATTTTTCCGTCTCGATTTTACCTATACAACAGATGGTAGAAGTTAGGAAGTGTGTCTTGATAGGAAAATGAGGTCGGAGGAATCGGCTTGTATTAAAATGCTGTGTTTTGTGCATTTTCAGAGTGTTTTCAGTGATTTTTACCACAACGTCTACTTTTGAACCACTTTAGTGAATTTTAATAAATAATCAATGTTTTGGAATGTTTTTACTAAAGAAAGGTCCAAAATGTGAGGAATAAAGCTTCTAAAAACATGACTTTTTATGTCACATCAAGAGATGAGAGAAAAAGGAGTGGAGAGAGAGAGGGTGAAAGAGAGGAATGAAAGAAAAGAGGTGGGGAGGTGGGTTTTGTTTCCCCTTTTCGTCTCCCATGTTTGCGTTCCGTGTTTGTTTACCCGATCGTTAAATGTTACAATATTTTTAAATAATAAATAATTAATTACATTTTCGCTTATATTTTTGGTTGAAATATTTTATGGGAATAATTTAGATGAGTTTGTAAAATTTTAACTTGGTTTCATTTCAGTTTACGCAATAAAACGTTTTACGTTATATAATACTTCGTATATATTATTGACATAATATTTAATATATTTTGTTTCATTAAGTAAATTCGTTCACCAACAGTCGTATATTTTGTCGCGTTTGTTCAAATCGTTTCGTATGTAATTACATTTAATTACAAACAAGTAGTACTACGCGTATTAACTAGTTGGGCTTTGCTAGACTTACCTCTAAAATGTGTTGTGAATTCACTCAAGTAGGGAATTAGCCTAATAATGCATGAAATTTCGTTTATAATCGCGTTTAAATTTGCGGGGTGTCACAGGGATATAACTATGCATACTCATTAGAGAACGGGTCTAAAATGAGTAAAATAGATCGAGTATTAGTGTGCACATCTTTCATGGACAGGTGGCCATATGCCAAATTTATGGCACTTCCAAAAAAGTGGTCCGATCATCATCCACTACTTTTAAGTGTGGGAAAGAAAGACTTTGGCCCGAAGCCATTTAAATTCTTTTCTTCCTGGATAGATAGAAACGGTTTGGAAGAAGTGGTAGTTGGGGCATATATCAAACAGGTAAGTTTTGGCCGGCCCGATTTCATGCTCCACTCTAAATTCAAGAACGTGAAAATGGCAATTAAAGATTGGATTTTCAAAGAGAAGCAAGAATCAAACAGAAAAGTAATGGAGTTGGAGAAGTTCTTGGAGGAGTCAGAGTACCTAGCTGAAAAAAGATTATTATCAGAAGCGGAGGTGTTTTTTAAAGCAAAAGTTAAATGTGACTATGTGAGTTGATGAAAATAGAAGATGATAATCGGCAAGATCTTAAACAGAAATCACGAATATAATGGGCTATTGATGGTGATGAAAATTCTACGTTTTTTCATGGGTGTGTTAATGCTAGGATTATGAGCAACAATATAAACGGTATTTGGATGGGAAGTAAATGGGTTGAGGATCTAAAAGAAATAAAAAAAACTGCAATCTCGTTCTTTGCAAATAAATTCCAGGAACCATTGAGGATCAGACCAAAAATTCAACTTGAGGAGTGTAACAAGCTGTCCAATTCTGATGCTTTGGAGATTATAGCTCCTTTCAGTAAAGTTGAAGTCAAAGCAGCAATTTGGGAATGTGGAAGCAACAGAGCACCGGGACCCGATGGTTTTAACTTTGCATTTATCAAGCGGTTTTGGGGGTTAATTCAGGAGGACGTAATGCTAATGATGGAGGATTTTCATAGGAATGGCATGGTCAGCAAGGTATGTAATTCATCATTCTTCACTCTTATTCCTAAAATTTGTGATCTAATGTACTTTAATGATTTTAGGCCTGTTTCATTAGTAGGATTCATTCCTAAATTGATCTCCAAAGTTTTGACAAATAGACTTAAAAAAGTTATTGGATCACTGGTGTCGGAGGCTCAAACTGGTTTTTTGGAAAAAAGAAGCATTCTCGATGGGCCGATGGTTGTCAATGAAATTATTTCTTGGGCAAAGAAATCAAAATATCAGACTGCTTTGTTCAAAATTGATTTTAATAAGGCTTTTGACTCTCTAAGTTGGGACTTTATCGATTCAATTCTTGAACAAATGGGTTTTCCCATAAAATGGAGACAATGGATTTCAGGCATTTTATCCTCTTCCTCAGCTTCTGTACTAATTAATGGATCTCCAACAAAAGTATTTAATTGCTATAGAGGTGTCAGGCAAGGGGACCCATTATCTCCTTTTCTTTTTATTATTGCAATGGAGGCCTTAAATTGCATATTCGTTAAGGCTAAAAATCTGGGCTTATTAAGAGGTATCCGTCTCCCAAACCATTGTCCAACTGTAACCCATTTCATGTTTGCCGATGACTTAATTGTTTTAGGAGAATGGTCGGTTATGAATGTAAGAAACATAGTGCGAATTATGAGGTGTTCCGCATTAATTTCAGGAATGGAAATGAATTTAAACAAAAGCAATATTTTTGGTTTATATATAGATCAGGAGGTGGTCGTGGGTTTGGCTAGGCAGATCGGTTGTAAAGTGGGCTCCCTCCCTTTTGACTATCTTGGGCTTAAGATTGGGGCAAACATGAACAGATGCAAGAACTGGTCGGGGGTAATAGATGTGTTTAGAAGTAGATTATCAAGTTGGAAAGCAGTTATATTATCTTTGGCGGGTAGATTGATTCTTGTAAAATTGGTTATGGATAGTTTACCCGTATATTATTTCTCCTTATTCAAAGCCCCAGCAAAAATTATTGAAACACTTGAGAAAATAAGGAGGAATTTTTTATGGGGTGGGTCGGAAAACAAGTTAAAAATAAATTGGGTTTCTTGGCCTCGAGTTATTGCTCCTAAAGATGAAGGAGGTCTTGGGATTGGTTCTCTTAATCATACTAACATTTGTCTACTGTTAAAGTGGCATTGGAGATTTTTGCAGGAATCAAACGCGATCTGGAAGAAAGTGGTTTGTGCAATTCACTCGTCCAAAAACAACTCTGCATTGGTTCCCCTAAAGAAAGGATTTGCAAGCTCATGGGTTAATATTCATAAAGTTCAAAAAGACTTCCAGGCCTATAATCTGGAGATACCTCAGTTAATTGTTCAGGAAAATGACAAGTGGGTATGGAAGGGTGACAGTTCAGGTAAATTTTCTGTTGCTTCAGCTAGAAAGATTATTGTTAACGCTTTTGATAGAGCCAAAGAGTTCCAATTTTGTTGGAATAAATGGGTGCCCGGGAAAGTTAATATTTTTGCTTGGAGAGCGGAAATGGATAGACTACCTACTAAGGCTGCTTTGACTAAAAGACAAATTCAGGTCTCTTCTCCTCTTTGCCCTCTATGTAACCAATTTGAGGAAACAATAGAGCATCTTTTAATATCTTGTGAATATGCTAACTTGTTATGGTGCTTTATAAGCTCATGGTGTAAAATTGAACCCATTTTTGCCTTTACCGTTCGAGATATTGTTTGTTATGCGGATAAGGAGAAAGAGGAAATCAGAAAGGTGATTCATGCGATTATAATGTCTGCGTGTTGGTGTATTTGGTAATCAAGGAATGAAGTTTGTTTTAATGGGATCGCTCCGTCATGGTCGCGACTGAAAGATGATGTCCAAAGATTCAGCTATCTTTGGATTAAAAGCAGAGCAAAATTGTATAATTTGACTTGGGAAAAGTGGTTAGAGCTTGAAGTGCCGAATCATTATGAAGTGGTTGAGAAAAATTATTGATGCAGATTCATTCACACTGCACTTTGAGGATGATTCATGGAAGCTGCTCATTTATTGGTCTGGCTATAGGAGATATAATTGTTTATGTAGTACTCTATGATATAGATGCTATGTTGTTACGATCTGGTTATATTATTTGGTGCTAGATCCATACGGGGTGCTATCAAAATTGATATAAGGTGAAAACCGGTGGCTCGACCCTTATACTCGAGGATTTTTTCCTGGATTCGTCTAGGTTTTTTTCATCCTTTTTAGCTCCCTCTCAGTTCGGATCTAGAGATAGGGTGTATTAGCATTAGTGGTGCTTTGATGGTGTATGTACTCTTGTACATTTTCGACTTCTAGTAGCTTGCTAGTTGTCGTTTCTTTATAATATACTGCCTTTCAAAAAAAAAAATATATGTATTATTTCAATTCAAATTTCGGGTCAATCGATTTAATAAATTTTATTCAGGTTCCAAAACTATTTGAAACTGAAAACTCAATTCAAGGAGGTTTATTCATATTTCACACAAACCAATTTTAGATTTTCTCAAGTTGCATTTGAATATATTGGGTTAATACAAGATTAATTATATGGGAGCCGCAAAAGACTAAAATAACAAATAATAGTAAGATTGCAAAATTAGAATGAACCCGGCCGAACAATCCTAAGTAAAAAGGGCATAACTTCTTTTAGAAGAACTAAAATGAAACACCATTTATTGCAATTCATAATAATAAAACACCATTTACTTAAACCATATTGTACACATAGTTTTTGGATTTCTAAATCGCTTCTATATATTCCTTGAAGCAGACTAAATGTAGAGTTATTTAATTACTTCATTTGCCTTATTTTTATTTTACACATTACTATTTTTATTTATTTCAAAAAATTATCCATTTACAAAAGATAACTATTAAAATTCATCAAATTTTCAATTTTACTCTCGTTTATTAGTTTCAGCCATTTACGTGGTATATGCTCCTTATATTTCAAAAGTTTGATGGTTTAATCCTTCAAGTTTATATTTTATGATGATTTAATTATTCTAAGTTTATCTAGTTTAATCATATAATTTTTAAAAGTTTAAAGAATATTCCTTTAAAGGGTTGGTTAATTAATAAGTTAACTAAACTAGAAGAATTAAATCATCTGCTAAAAAATTAGAATGGTTAAAATATTAAAAAGCTGAAAGTTAAATACAGAGTAATTAAATCATAAGGGTTTAAGTCAAGGATCGTCAACGTACTCTCTTTTTTGTTCCGAGATCACCAATCAACCGGTTTTATTACCAGGATCACCAACGTACTTGTTAATTTCGTGTTGATGTCACCAATGTACTTTTATATACGGGTTTGAGATCGCCAACATACTTGTTAGTACGGAGTTAAGATAGCCAACAAAATTTACAAAGAAATTCATTTTTTTAAAGTACATTGGTGATCCTAGTAATAAAACCGGTTGATTGGTGTTCTCGGAACAAAAAGGAGAGTACGTTGGCGATCCATGAATTAAACCCAAATCATAATTAACCATTACTCTTTTTTTTCCAGCAGGAATTAACCCTTACTAGCTACTTAGCTAGTAGCTATCTTAAAAACTGAGAAAAATTGGTAACGGACTATAATAGGGTCGCATTTTGAACAGAATAAATTAGCCCAACTTATAACTGGACAACCCGATTTGTATACGGGCCATTCAAACAAAGGGCTAAACGGTCCAATAAAAAAAACGAGCATCACGTGCAACGACGTCGCTTCTCAAAACCTGCAGCGCGACATTACAAACTTTATTTTTCTCCCGCCTATCTTCAAAATCAAAAATTAACAAAAAAACCAAAAATAACAGTGAAATACCTATTATACCCTTCACCGCCATTCATCCAAATCCCCAATCCCCTCCTTCTCCGAGAAGCTTCACCACACTTCACAATCAAAATACCAATTTTTACTCCTTTTGCTTAGATTTCATGATCGCTAAATAACGATGCACAATCATCTAACATCTCCGTTTGACCACCCATCTCAACTGTTCACCGGCATTCGCTTCGTTCTTTTTGGGTTCGATCCAATCAGTAAATCCCAGGTTCAAAATCTCTACTTTTTATACCATTTATTAATTTAAATGTATGTGTATGTGTATATATTATGTTATATTACTATTCACATACTTATTCAGGGTATAATTAGATCGGTTATGTTTATTTTTTGATAGTTAGGGTTTTAGATTGATTTAGTTCTTTATTTAATTTTGTGCATGTTATTTACAGGTTTCACGAAAGCTTGTTGAATACGGTGGTGTTGATGCTGGTCAATATGGTCCTAATTGTACTCATGTGATTGTTGATAAACTTACTTATGTAAGTTTACGTAACCCTAACTTCCTTGACTTGAAATGTACAACTGTTAACGTGTTTATTGTTATAATTAGTAAATGATATATGATGTGTCTTACTGGTTTTAAGGACTAATTATTTAGATACAGAATACGATTGTGTTAAACTTATTATAACTTCCTTGTGTTGGAATGTATTTGTTTTAATGTGTTTATTGTTATGTTATAGTAATATAATATATACTGTGTCCGCTGGTTTTAAGGACTGATGATTTATGTATTTTGGCAGGATGATCCGGTGTGTGTTACGGCTAGACGAGATGGGAAAAAATTAGTTTCTAGTCTTTGGGTTGAACACTGTTTTGATGTGGGAGCACCGGTGGAGACAACGGATGTTAGTAACGCTATCGAATTTTGATTCATGTGCTTGCACCTTATTTTGTACTGTTATAGGATACCAAGTTTATCAGTAACAAATCTCATTAATATCTTAAGTTTAAATTGCCATTCTTTTGCAAGACGATGTACTGGTTACAGCTTACATTTGTAGTTGTTATTGTTCAAGATGTAACCTTTTTACCTTTAACAGATTATGTACAGACCGTTGAAGGATTTGAACGGAATTCCAGGTGCTAAGTCGCTAGTCATATGCTTAACTGGATATTTACGTGTTGATCGAGAGGACGTTATGGTGTGTCTTTCTCTGATTTGTTATTTAAAGCAATTATAGTTTACATTGTTTTTAATTTTCTGTTCTGTTTTATATTTCAGACGTTGGTTGCGTTGATGGGTGCGCAATTTTCAAAACCATTGATAGCAAACAAGGTTACTCATCTTGTATGCTATAAATTCGAAGGTATGTTATGTTGTCCTCTTGGCTTATAAATTAGCAATCTAGGTTGGGTATCTCTTTAGGGGTTTTTCTACTTGAACAAAATATGAATTTTTTATGGTTGGTAAACCTGCCAGTTGTCTCATGTTTATGTTAGGTGTACATTATGTTTAGTTAGGCTTTGCGTGTAAATGAAGTAGACATTTTTTCATTTCATTTTGATAGGTGAGAAGTATCTACTTGCGAAGAAGATGAAGACAATAAAGCTTATCAACCACAAATGGTTGGAAGACTGGTATGTTTTTAGTATGCCTATATTTTGTGTTACCTTATTTTTATTATTATACAACTTATATGCTGTTTAATTCTTATAAGATATCTTTGAGTTACCTACTCATTTATCAACCACAAATGGATAAAAATCTCTTTAAATATGACTTCTCTTTTCATCTTTCTTTTTTTCTTTTTTCTTTTCTTTTCTTTTTTCAGTTTAAAAGCTTGGGAGGTAGTCCCAGAAGACGATTATAGCAAGAGGTGAGACAATATTCTTTATCTTTGACTTGTATATAAAAAAGGTATCATAGTTATCATAGCTTTAATGGTTTTTCCTTGAACTTTGATATACCATTCTTCATGGTCGTTTGGCCATTGTCATACTAGTAATTGTTTATTAGCTGTTTAATACCTGCTCTCTAATTTGAATGTCACATGACACTTTCAATTAGTATTTGTATGCACATGTGGTATAATAGAAATCTTTTCATTCTACTACAGTGGCTATGAGCTGGAGTTGGAAGCTGAAGCCAAAGATTCTGAAGAAGAAGCAGAAGACGTTACAAGGCAGAATGAGGCTAAGACTGCAAGTCCCCATCATTCTCTGCTTTCAAAGCAGGAATATCCAAGAAACCTATTGAACAGTGCTTCTAAAAGGTTTAGTAATGCTAAAGACACAGTGTCAGTGTCTATGAAAACCACACCCGATCACTTTCCTAATCCCCACGAGATTAAAAGTACCACTGAAAATGTTATGGGTGTTACTTGCGGGGTGTCTAATTTATTTGAAGGTACCACCAGTGGGTCAGCAGCAGTAAACATAAACATTGATGTCTCATCAGTCAACAAATCTCCTTTAAATGATGCAAAAAAGGTTGTATCTTCAAGTTTTTCAAAGGAAGAACCCACAAGAACCACACTTCCAACAACATACACTACTACAAGCAACATTGACAGTTCTAAAAGACTGAATAAGCTTAATCTCAGTGATGCCTTTAATATCTCTTCTTCTTTGGTAGAGAAAGTGAACGACGAGCAAAATCCTTCTTCTGGTAAGAGGAAGATGGACATAAACTGTGGTAGTTTCAAACAACAGAGGATGAGTTACTATGAGGAGGCATCGAATAGACAAAGTCTGTATGTGGAGAGTGCATTTGAGGAGTTGAAAAGTGGCCCACCTGTTGAAAAGAGTAATCATCTGTCAGTTGAGACTAACATCTCTTATTTGGATGATGAAGCTGCTACAAGTCCTGCAAAAAAGTCCCCCTCCAACATTACTGAATGGAAGACCTCAAGCTCTAGGGGTAAAAATGTAAATGTGCCTATCTCTAAAACTCCCACCTGTAAGATTGTGCAAGGCGAACACTTGGTTGCAGGGCAAAGTAGCTTACTTGCAAAATTTGACAGCAGAGATGCGGGTATGGAAAACAATGTGATGCAAGGACTTGAGAAATCGTCTTCTTCGGGAGCTGGATCTGATCTTCAGAAAATCAGTACTGGTGCTGGATCAAATTCAAAACCTGTCAAAAGGAAGTCATTTGGCAAGAAATTCTCCGCTCCAACTCAAAATCTTGATAAAACGAATACTGTGAATCAGAAAGGATCCATTCATCTGAAAAACAATGAGCCAAGAAATGATGCAACGGCTTTTATGGTTGATATAGAGGGACCGGCTGATAATGAGGATCTCTTTACGTATAAGAAGTATGAGAAAGTTACTCCAGTGGCCAAATCAGGTTTAGAGAAAGAGATGGAAGGGAATGGTGGGTTGCAAGTTGAGAACATGTTTGGAAATAAGTCTTCATGCATGGATGATGAAACAGAGCCTCCCGAGGATCAAGAAGAGGCAAGCAAAGAGATGCACAAATATGGTGATCTACGAAACTCTGTTGATATATTGATGCCAGAGAAAGCAGGAGGGGATCTACATGATGTAGATCAAAATAATGATAAAGATGATGACTTAAACCAGTGTGGGAACCTAAATACTTTTAAGAGTAAGGTTACAGTGGTCAAATCTGTTGATTCCGATATTCTTGTGAGTGATCAGAGATCTAGAGGCAAGAAGAAAGGTAAGGAAAGGACTGCTTTTCCAGTAAATGGGAAAACTGATAAAAAGGCTGCCAAAATGAAGGAACTTGTGGGTGAGAATTTTGAGAAACCGGAAAGTGTCGAAGCAACTTCACATCGAGCTGGGAAAACAAAGAGAAATGTCAACGATGGTGAACCTGAAGACACAGTTGATATAGTGATGGAAGAGAAAGCAGAACAGGAACGAACTGTTGTAGATCAAGATAATGATATGGATGTCAACATGACTAAATGTCAAAGTAAAGTTCTTATTGAAACATCTGATGTTGCTGAGAATCCTGCGAGTAGTAAGACGTCAAGAGGGAAGAAAAATGGTCAGAAAGGGACTGGTCTTTCTGTCAAAGAGGTGACTGATAAGAAGGCTGCTAAAAGGAAGGAACTTGCCTGTGACAATGATGATGGGAAACCAGCAAATAGAGAAGCAGCAGCTTGGGAAGCCAGGAGTGATGTAAATGATTTGGAGAACTCTATGGAAGTGAAGAGAGCAAAAGACTCGTGTAATGATTCGAAGCAGAAGGATGATGAAGGGGATGATATAGAAAAGAAGGCAACTAAGAAAAATAAGCGCTCGCTGAATAAAACTGAGAAAGATGGCACTCTTTCTGTCAAAGATGTAATCGTTAAGAAGACTGCCAAAAAGAAAATACTTGGTCATAGTAATAATGAGAAGGCAGAAATCAGGGAAGAAGCCACTGAGAAAACCATGAGAAATGTTAATGATATTGAGAACTCAATGGAAATGACTACAGCAGAAGGTGATTGTAGTGATCCAGAGCATAAGAATGGTGAGAAGGATGATACAGAGAATGTCGTGAAAACGAAGGCAACTAAGACGAATAAACGTCCAAGTAAAGCTAAGAAAGATGCTGCCTTAACTGTGAAAGAGGTAACCAGTAAAAAAGTTGCTAAAAAGGGAAAACCAACTTCAAGTGGCTGTTCATTGGAAGCACAGAAGGAGAATATACATATTCCTGTTGATGATGAAAGTATTGGTAAGAAACAAGTCGTTGAGAAGATTAACCCCAAGGCTGTAAAGGTGAATTCAGATAGTGTTAAAGTTGAACCTATGTGGTTTATATTGACTGGGCATAAGCTTCAAAGAAGGGAGTTCCAGCAGATCATTCGAAAATTGAAAGGAAGGGTATGCAAAGTCTCTCATCAATGGTCTTATCAGGCAACTCATTTTATTGTGCCAGATCCCATACGGAGAACCGAGAAGTTCTTTGCTGCTGCTGCATCTGGAAGGTAAAGGTCTCATAACTTTACCGTTTACTTTCTTGGTCCAGGTTATTGTGTAAAAAAATAAAATTTTATTTTGCCAAAACTAATCGAGCTTCTAGTTTACATATTGAATTGTTGCTATTAGATGTCTCATGTAACATTAGAAGTCCAACTTTTATTGTATGAAAGCTATTGTTTGTTAGTGTGTGTCACACAATTAACTTAAAATTTTTGAATGTGAAATTTTGCGTGATTAATATTTTATACAAAACGCAGGTGGATCATGAAGACGGATTACTTGTCTGCAAGTAATCAGGCAGGAAGATTCTTACCGGAGGAGGCTTATGAATGGCACAAGAATGGCCTGAGTGAAGATGGTCAAATTAACTTGGAGGCTCCTAGGAAGTGGCGGCTTTTGAAGGAGAAAACCGGCCATGGTGCCTTTTATGGGATGCGTATCATCATCTATGGGGAATGCATTGCCCCTCCCTTGGTAAATTCTACAGTTTATTTTTAATCTATAATGATCTTACTAAGTATTTTAGCATTTATGCATAGATATCTAGAGGTGGAAACTTGCACGTCCGAGTCACCTCTTTTTTATGGGTCGTTTCTGGCTGCTTTTTTAACGTCTAAAACAGAACAGGTCATGTGGGCCGAACTAGTTGAAAGTAAGCTAATTGCCCAAAGCCCATGTCTATTGCATACAACATCCTAACCTATATCATTTGATTAAAATATTTAGACTATTATTATAATAATATGCATAGTTGTCGAACTCGTACAAGTTGAGTCAGACTACCCTAAAAAAGAGGTGACGTGGAATTACACATGACTTGTATATATATCAGCGACTCATTCCAAGTCCACTTGACTCTACTGGCTTCTGAAGATGTCAAGTAGGATCAGATTTGACCATTTTCACTATGACTTGCTAACTTCTCGTAAATACACAAAAATTTAGAGAACAGAACCCAAAGAACTTTTGAAAGACAGTATTCTGTTCTCGATGGAGTTTTCTTCATGCTTAGGCCTCATTGTCATGGTTATGTTATTCCATCATTGGATTTATCTGTATATATAATGAGCTATAGGTTTTTACCAAGCAAGTCTTTCTGTCCTACTTATTGGCGAGTCTTAAAAAGTAATTAGTTGTTGGGCTGCTTGAGCATTGATATTGATATTAATTAGTCTTAGAACACCTACGGCTCAAGTTGTGAGTTTTTTTCTTCTTTTTTCAACTTCCAAATCTACCTTTCATAATTCTTAACCATTTTTTTAAATGCATTAACCCTTTTATAAACTGAATTTAAAAAAATAATTTGTTTCATTATTACTTTTATTTTAAACGTAGGTTACACTGCAAATTATTCTGTGCTATTTTATATTAGGTACGATTAAAACAGAAACAAGATTCAGTATCACTTGGGAATATTGTAGTTTGTGGATCTTATTGGATATTTTGCGATCTGACATTATATTTCAGTTTTTGACCTTATTGGATATTTTTCCATTTGATATGACTGTCACTAGTTTTCTTAGCTTTGAAAACTAATATTGTTCGTTTATATTTGTGTTTCCATATTAACCGTTCCGACCCAGCCCAACATAACATGAACCCTTTTTTTATGCTTTAGCAACCTAATATTGCCAGCTCTTGTTAGACGTTTAGGTAATCTTTTATCGTGTGCTTAATTCCTGAGTTTTTATATTACGTTTCAGGATACTCTGAAGCGTGTGGTGAAGGCTGGAGATGGGACCATATTGGCAACCTCTCCACCATACACTCGCTTCCTAAACAACGGTGTTGACTTTGCAGTTGTAAGTCCCGGTATGCCACACGTTGATGTTTGGGTTCAAGAATTTCTAAGACATGAGATACCATGCATCTCTGCTGATTACTTGGTAGAATATGTATGCAAGCCTGGATACTCCCTTGACAAACACATCCAATACAATACAAACGTGTGGGCTGAGAGATCATATAACAATTTACAAAACCGTTTAAAAGAAGAGACTACTGAGCCCAGAACTCCAGACAGTGATGACGTGGCATGTGAGGTATGCGGGTCACGTGACAGAGGTGAGGAAATGCTGATATGTGGCAATGAGAGCGGCTCAATTGGATGCGGTGTTGGCACCCATTTCGACTGTTGTGATCCACCTCTTGAAGATATTCCAGACGATGATTGGTTTTGTCCCAAGTGTATCAAAGCCAAGGACACCAAGACAACTAAAAAAAGCAGTAAAAGGAAAGGTAAGTAAACTAGTAATTTTATTCACAATTTTACCCATGGTTTTTTCAGTAGAAAGTAGATTCTGTATATTTGGTGTGCGTCTGTACATACTGCAAACTAGTTATGTTTATTGGATTCTAAAATATGTGGAAATAACATTTTCATGTACTGTTGAGGCCGAAAGTGGCTTTTGCTAGGACAAAATAATGTCATGTATTAGTCCTTTTGGTTCATGGGTTTTTAAAGATTGGTCTTGATTGTCAGGATAGATCAGGCCCAGTGGTCCCAGCCCATGATTAATATTCAAGTATTCATTCAACCTGATCATTGTGGATGAGACAATTGTGGCTAGACTTTTGTACCAAAAACTCAGGTAAACCAATAATTTGATTGCCGTTCTTGTGAAACCCACGAGTAAAGTTTTTTTGGCTTTTATAGCACTAAAGTGTGTGTGATTTCCCTTTCCTAAAGTTACCATGTGGATATTGAATATGTTTACTTGTGTGTTTAACTGTTTTTACTTGTATTAGTCATTATGAATACATTTTTAACCCTTGGTACGTTTTTACAACGGTGATAATGCCATTTGTTTTTGTAATGGGCCATTTGATAGCGTTAATGGGCTTAAGGTATACGAGAGAGAATAATATATTCAGGTAAACAATTTATATTTATATAGTATAGTAATTTAAAATCCAAGATAAGACCAATTAGAAGATTATAAGAACAATTATTAAAATATATCAAAAATAAAAGAATAATAGATGATGATTGGGTCACATGGTAGGCCTGACATCATCATATCTGGCCACGACTTCTCCTCTTTCCGATGTTTCCAACATTCAAACATCACGTGCTCTTTCTCTCAGATATTACCATTTAAAACCCCTCAACTTCCCACTATTATCCATTCAGCCCCTGCCTTTGCCTTTTCTTTTCGGGAAAAAAGTTATACGAAACCATCCGTGAGCAAACAAAACTTTTTACTGCATGGTTAGTATAATAATTAATAAATAATACGGAGTATAGTTTACGGATCTCAGTCTGACAATAAATTCAAATTCAATACGTATGCGAATAATACTACTGTATTACATATAATAATGTTAAGATTGATGATGTCAAATGACTTTTAATAGCTTAGCACATATCCATCGTGTGTAGTTAATTATTTATCTTTTATCGTTTGTGGTTGTTTTTAAACTCAAGTAACATTAAAGTAGGTTATTTAGTAAGAAGAATTGATACTCTCTCTATGAAATATTTTATATATCTATTATTATTTGTGTCCAAATATTACTTTCATGATAAATCAATAAATTCCATAAAACCTTCGTTTCACCATCGTGTAAGTGTATTGATTGGGCTTAACTTTATCTATTAATTAATAATTAATAATAATAATAATTAGAGTAATAGATTTTCTAAACATATCCTCTAGTGTTATAGTTAACATGTAAAACTTTGATGTATATATAAATAATCACCCCCTAAAAATAAGGTGGAGGGTTAGAATGGAAGCCCTCAAGCGAGGGGATTTGCATTGAGGACAAATTTATTTGTGATCTACGTTCAGATTTACTGCATCTTACAAAGAGATCTATTTTATTTTAAAAACAATGTATTTTACATCTTTAAAATTTAACTGAATTTTAACAAAACTGGTTTTACCAATATAAATTTGTTCTAAAATGCAAAAAATCTGGCATGCTCCAACTTCCCCAAATTAGAGACCTTCCCTTCGAAACATTACCCAAAAATTATAACTAAGTGTCATATACAAATCTTTTATACAATATATCGGAAGGGCCATATACAACTCTTTTATACGCGCTAATAATATCTCGGAAGGACTGTGTTTAGAAATATTAGTTGCGGAAAATTATGATGCTGTGTTTATTAATTTCCATATAGTGGCATATGAATTAGAATATCATTGAGTTAACAAAAACAGAGTGCATACCCACGTGAGCAACCTCGCAAATCCCTTTTCTTCTGTCACAAGCAAATATTTAAATGCTCTCCCTTTTTTTCACCTTCATTTTTTTCAAGCACATTTGCCAGAAGCCCAGAAGTATCACATTCTCATGCCTTTTTTTTCTTTTTTTCTTCTTTTATTTCTATTATTATAATATAATATTCTTTTATCTACTTAAATCTATCTATCTATATAATAGTAATATAATTCAAAAAAGGCCCTTTTGTAGTAATAACATGGCCAAAAAATAAGATAGTAGTGTGAGTTTTCTTATAAGTTGGAACTACTCAAAGATAATAAGATAGTACTATTCCATTAAATCTTCAATGGTATAGCTTTCAACTGAAGTAAGAATCAATAACAAATAATTTCAACAATTTGAGTTACAAATTTCGGATCAAAGTTCACATAGTATTATTTCGCGGTTCGCAGAGTCGTTTCTTAATTTTTGAATACATCGGACAAAAACTGATTAATTGTCCAAATGAGGATCTATACTTTGCTACAAGATATTATTTTATTCAGTATGTTGCGTGCCAGTAAACTCTGAAACAACTAGAACGTATTCATTTTTATTTTTTTTTGCAGTTATCAATCAAATTATATGTATACATATGCACACACATACACAAACTCACATCCCCTAGAATTCGGATGCTTTGGACGGTCGATCACATCGTTCACTCTCAAAAGCAGCTCGATATCTAGTTCGTTTTAAATTTCTTTAACACCTTAAAATGATTTTGCTAACCAAGTTATTTGTTTTTATCAATGATAGCAATTGTATAATTATAGAAACATAGAACGTGAGAATTGAGTATAATTTTTATAATTTAAAGAACAAGATATCGAAAGATGAGATGCCAAAGCATGTTTTTTCCACCTCTTCCCCACTTCATGTCTGACATTATACACTAGACCTTGGTTTTTTTTTTTTAATTGTGTCCACATTTGCATTTCAAACCTTTTTTGTCTTCAAAGACTTTTTAGTTGTATTGTTTTATCGTATTCATGCAAAACATTCTTTAATTAGCAATCGGATAAAATTTTGATTTTATAGGTGTGATTTGTTTGTGTAACATTTATAGCACTTGTGATAAATATGTAGCACACTAGCTAGTGCCTAAACTTCATATAATTTTGACCAAGTCAATGTATTAAAGTTTGTGACCCATGCCCAATTATGTTTCCTCACATCAATATAAATTTCTTACAAATCAGTCAAGTTCAAATGATAATTACTATAGGAAAATGACCAACTAAGATAACTACAAACTTACTCAAAGGTCAATCGCATATTTGTAGTTGCTACTAACTTATAAGTAACATGCCACATTCTTATTAATATCTTTGTTTCAAAATAAGTGTCTGATTCGTAACTAGCATACATTTTAAGGTAAACTTCAAATTTTTTTCCTTTTAACAGTTTAGTTAAATGTTTCTTAAAAGTGATGTATCAAAAAAAAAGTTTTATGTAAAACAGATTTCTAAAAGTGATAAAATTTTGTAAAAACAAGTTACATTTATTTGAATTTGAAGTAGAGCTTAAGAACACGTAACTATTTTAGCAACTACTCCGTGTATTGTAAAAACCATAATACTTCAATAATTACGTTAAATATTTATTGGAACATGATTTGTAGACCTAAACTTGTATGCCTAAATCTGGACCTAAAAATGTGACTGATAGATGTGAAAAATTGATTTTGATGAGATTATGAGAGTATAAAATTCAACCAATAAGAGCACAGGGTGTGGTGACACCGAAACCACGGTGTTCTGGACAGTGTTCTCGAGAATGTTGAAAGTGAGGATTTTGTGGTGTGGTGAAACTGAATTCACAGTGTTCTTGACAGTGTTATGGAGTTTTTTATTATTTGGTTTATTTGTTTTTAAAGAAGAAAAAAAAAAAAAAAAAGCTGAACGTCGAGAACATAAACGTCCGGATATGGACGCCGTCGCCGAACGTCGAGAAGAACGCCGGGATGGTGCGGCAGAACGCCGTCGCAGGACGTTCTCATCGTTGAACGCCGACGCTACCTAAGCCCACACCGTGTGCTCTAAGAGTAGTAGGTCTATTTTTAAGTCTATCTAATTAGATCTCTTCGGCATTACTCATATTTATTTTCAAAACCAGGAAGTATATTATCCACATATTATAAATTATTTTAAATACGGATACGGATATAATAATTGATCCGTCAGAAAACTTATTTATCATGCATCGGATGAATCAAAATGTGTAGGATTTAAACCATCAAACAATTAGGGAAGGGAATCAATGGATGATATGCCAGTAGGAATCCAATGCAATTATCTCTAATAACCCCAATTCTGAATTTTCTGACAGCTCAAATATACATTCACGTTTTTTTTTTTTAAACGTAAGAGCGTACGGAGTGGCACCGTTTTCGTCAAAATTATCCGTCGAGAACGCCGTAAAACGACGTTCTGCCATTCCGAGACGGCGTTCTCGACGCCGTTCTCGACGGCGTTTTGCGACCAAAATCTTCTGCACGACGCTGAACGGTTCGGTTTCCTCATTTTTTTAATGTTTTTTTTTTCTTTTTTAGTCTTAACATGTTATTTAAAAAAAAAAAAAAAAACTCCAGAACACTGTTACCACTCCACAAAATCCTCACCACAAAATTCTCACTCAGAACACCGTGTTTAGGCCGTCACCACTCCGTGTGCTCTAATACTCACGTAATACAGCGTAAAATAAAATATATATATATGCGATGATGAACCATAATATTAATTTTTCAAAATTTATACTTTTCAACGTATTAACAATTTAACAATGCATATAAATTGATAATGTTAATAATATGCCCTTTTAACTTTTCTAAAGATGTGGATAAATGAATTAAACGAGGGAGAAACTATATTAATTGCTAGACATATTAAGTTTTTGGAAATACATAATTTTTATACATAAATGTTGAGTCTTCATCTCAAAAAAATTGTCCTCCAACAATTATTTTGAAATTTAATATACGTTGATTGAATGTCAGTTTTTATACTCAATGTAAGTTTGACTGAATTTATTTTAGAAATAAATGATTTAGACTAAGAGTTTAATGATTTTATAAAGTTATTTTTTGTAAGTTGACAATTAATTTGGAATAGATATAAATAGTATTGTGGATATTTATTTTGAGGCGGGGTAGTAAAAGTTATTTTTAAAGCTTTTTTAAAATACATGTATGAAATGCTTTATATAAAGCATAAATATAAAAATTTATAGGTAATCATAGTATATTATATACACTCGGCCAATTTTCATATGGTATGTCTTTACATTTGCACCGTATCTTTTGTTCAAAGTTTGACTTATATAAAATAAAATCATGTTGACTTTTAGTGGTAAAAAGTTGACTTTTCTAATACACTGCTGCGTATTTCATATTTGTATCCCTCATCCGTAGCTTAATTTATACTTAATTTAAAGTTTTATATTTTTATTTTGATGAATTTTAGAATAGTTAGTTGTAACATCCTCTCCGGTAGCCTGGTATTTTTCTATTTATAATTGCGTATTTAATTGTTTTAAATAACTTTGCGATATAATTGTTTAATTGTGAAAGTTGGTGAAATAGGTCTTAGGACTTATTGTGGATAGTGAAATATTGCTTGAATTAAATTATGAAAGTTGACGGTATAATAAAATAAATTTCTCGCAATCGATATTTAAGTGCCAGACAATAGATTTAGAGCGGGTATTAAATACCCAATGTTGTAGGCCGGTTTATATGGGGACCGACCTAACCCTTTTGATCACTTTACCAATTCTCATTTCCTTTCCTCTTTTCCTTTGAGAACCAAAAACACATAAACCCTAATTAGTAAAATCAAGTGAAAGCATTAAACTAGAAAGTGATTGAAGGTTGAAATCTACAAGTTGTCATCATCATCTTCTTCTCCTATTCATCATCTTCTTCATTTTAAAGGTAATGGGGTTTACTTCAAATGTTAGGTTTGATGAATATTTGGCTAATTGAAATTGTTCTTGCATTTGGATGATGATTATTTGTTATATATGATGTTACATGATGATTTATAACTAGTTAATTACATCGAATTCAAGTTCATGAGCAAAAATTGAGGTTAGATGTAAACTTAATTATAATTTATGAATTTGGTGTGAATCTTGGTTATTTGGATATTGTTGTAGTTGATAAATGTTGTATAGATGTGGTATGAAGTTGTTGTTAGATTAGAAATCGAGTTTTCTGCATATTTGGTTCGAAATTGGGAATTTGTAGTTTTTGGTTCGTGCTAAAATTCATAGCTGCTGCTGCTGTTCTTGATCTGGAAAAGAAGTCGGCGGCTTCATAAGCCCAGCCGGCGGTTTCTGTTATATGTTGGGGAAGCCGGCGGCTTCAACACCAGGCCGGCGGATTGTGGCACATAACCGGCGGGTCATTGACCCAAACCGGCGGACGCTAGAGGCTTTAAAACTCAATAAAGTTCTGTTGATGAAAAACATAATTCACCCGGCGGGTGAATGGGGTGACCCGGCGGTTAGCCATGGGAAGCCGGCGGCTTCCATGGTCAAGCCGGCGGCTTGAGGATGTTTTCAGGATGTTTGCTTTTAGTTCTTGCAACTTATTTCAACATAATGCAATTAACTAATTGATGATTATATGATACATTATGATTGAATATGTATGATTAGTAGTTAATAATCTAGTTGTTTATAGTAATGAGCTCCAAATGTGTCGAACTTTTTATAAGTTATATTTGGACGATAACGATTACTAACTTTTATTTGATGTTGAATCTCAGATCCTCCGAAAGATAACGTTGCTCAGAGAATCTGAGTCAGTGAAGACGAAGGTATTGGTGAGTGGATTCAAAACTCACCGTTTGGCTTAGTTGTAATCATTTGATTACGACGGGTAAACGTAGACTTGATTATTGAGTTGATTAGTTGTTATTGTTGATCATATGCCTATATGTGCTTGGTGTGGCCTTTGTGCATTGTTGTTAATGAGGTCAACAAGTTGATGAACTGTTGGTTGGGCTAGTGTGTTGTTGTGTGAATGGTACAGGGATGTACTTCATTTGTTGTGTGTGCTGAACTGTACCTAAGTATAATAAACACTAGCTATCGGTCTCGTCCGTTATGGCCATACGGATATGTTTGGATAAGTGATCTTGGGGAGCCCCCCGGGTACTAAGGTTATCCCCGGATCCGCCGATCCTCATTAAGTTGTTGTTGATTGTTGTGTTTGCGAATATTTGTTGTAGTTAATTGGTTTAGCTAAGTTGAATGTTGAGTGTTGGATTTACTCACTTAGCTATGTGCTAACCCCTCGTTGTTACTTCCTGCAGACTTTTGTTTATGCATGCGGTTGGGTAGCAGGAAGGTCAAACCTTGGAAGCATGGAATGTTTGATATTCAAGCTACTCTGATTATTTTTGTAACAACTCATTTTAGTTTATATAATACCCCGACATGCTAGTCTTTTGAACAAGTTTTAAATCGTAGTAACTTAACCATCTAAACTGTTTTGGTACTTTGGAAAAATATGTAATGAAGTATTGTGTTTTATTTACCTGCGCTTCCTTATTATCTTTAATATTATTACAAGTAAATGAGGGGTGTTATAAATTGGTATCAGAGCATAGTTTTGGGATAATTGTTCATTGTTGAATGATCAATCCCAAAACTCGAGCGTGATATATCAAACATTCTTGGGTATGGGATTAGTTTTGGTTGAAGGTAGTTAGTATTTAGATGCTAACGATTAACAAAAGTTCAAGTGTTGTGTTGAATTTCAGAAATGGCAGATAACGAACCACCGACCACCAACCCCAACAATGCCTCCAGGATCGTCGCTCCTCAAATCGGGACTCATACCGAGCAACATGATCATAATGGTACTTCTCAACCAACCGGACAACAATCTAATCGAGATGAGTATATTCATGAGATGGAAGACGAGTTAGTATTCCTTAGGGAATTCAAGAGAAAAGCTGAGGAAGCTGCGACCAGACAGTTATTTCAGCAAACCCCAGTCTTTGGTTCTGGTTCATCCTCTCAATCAGAAAAGAAGTGTTCATACAAGACTTTTATGGCTAGTCGACCACCGGAATTTCAGGGAAATAAAAATCCAACAATAACTTTGAATTGGCTTAGGGATATGGAACGCAAATTTGATGTGACTTGCTGTGATGAGGAACTTAAAGTCAAATATGCGGTTCAATGCATGAAGGATGATGCCATGGTTTGGTGGGATTCCATTACCGGTCATTTCACTCAACAACAGAAAGAAGCTATTAGTTGGTCTCAGTTTCATCAAGTTGTTCGTAACCAATACTGTTCGGATTTTGATATTGCTAGGATTCGAAGAGAGTTTGTGAATCTTCGATTAAAGGATGACATGACTATTGATGAATTGATTTCACAGTTTACGGATAAGCTTAGGTTCGTTCAACAATGGGTTCCGGATGAGAAAACTCAAATCGAACAATTTGTGGATGCTTTACCGGATAACTACCGTACGGTTGTGAGATTGGCTAAGGATTTATCGCATGCTTTTAACCTCGCGCGGTCTGCTGATAGTGATTTGAGAGGTTTGAGATTATGGTAAGGAAAGGATACAAGTTTCTCTAAAGCAAGAACTGAATCGTCGGGTAAGAATAAATCCAAATGGCAAGGGAATCGGCAAGGTGGTAAGAAATTTGTTGGAAGAAGTAGTTCTTCTGGAAGTTTTAATAGTTCCAACTGGTGTAGTTCGTGTAGGTCTCGGCATGATGGTCCGTGTACGGCTAAGACAAACAAATGTATGAAGTGTGGTGAATTAGGTCATGAGATAAAAAGTTGCCGTTATCCAAATTTTGTTTGTTGGACTTGTAAGAAAGAAGGGCATAGGGTTGGTCAATGTCCGGAGGCAAGGTCGACGGGGTCGGGTTCGGTCGGGAGTTCGGGATCTTCCGGTCAGAAAAGAAAGAACCCTCCTCCAGCAACTAGTAGGGCCTTTCAAATGACGGTTGATGAGGCCGTGCGTACTGAAGATGTTATCACGGGTACATTTCTTATAAACTCTATACCTGCACGTGTATTGTTTGATTCGGGTGCTAATTGTACTTTCATTTCTGTGCAATTTTGTGATAAGTTGAAATTAGCCCCTACTGTGATAACAAAGCCTATAGAAGTAGAAATAGTTAGTGGTAAGTTAGTTCCTGTTACCACCTCGGTGACTGGAGTTAGCATTACTATTGATGATTATGTTTTTCCTATTTCCTTCTTGTTGATGCCAATCCCTAGTTTCGATGTAATAATTGGTATGGATTGGTTGAGTCAGAATAAGGCTAGTATTGATTGTCACCAGAAGTTGGTTAGGATCCCAATCTCCGAAGAGTCATATGTTGTGGCTCGAGGAGAACGGGATGGTGTAGCTATTCCTTTGATTTCGTTGATGAAAGCTAGGAAGTCATTGTCAAAAGGTTGCGAGTCATACCTAGCTTATGTAGTCGATGCCAAATTAGAAAGGAAAACTGTTTCGGATGTTCCTGTTGTTTGTGAGTACCCTGAAGTGTTCCCCGATGAGTTGCCTGGGTTACCGCCAGTTAGGGAAGTAGAATACAGAATTGATCTTGTTCCGGGCTCATCTTCGATTGCTAAATCTCCTTATAGATTAGCTCCTTCTGAGATCCGTGAAATGATGAAACAGATTCAAGAGTTGTTGGATAAAGGTTTTATCAGACCTAGTTCCTCGCCGTGGGGTGCACCAGTGTTATTCATGAAAAAGAAAGACGGGTCGTTGCGCATGTGTATTGATTATAGAGAGTTGAACAAGAGAACGGTAAAGAATAAGTACCCTCTTCCTAGAATAGATGACTTGTTTGATCAGTTACAGGGTTCTTCAGTGTATTCTAAAATTGATTTGAGGTCGGGTTATCATCAGGTTCGTGTTCGTAAAGAAGATATACCTAAAACTGCTTTCCGAACCAGGTATGGACACTATGAATTTCTGGTTATGCCTTTTGGTTTGACAAATGCTCCAGCAGTATTTATGGATTTGATGAACCGTGTGTGTCGACCATTTTTGGATCAATTTGTGATTGTTTTCATTGATGATATACTTATTTATTCGAAATCTGAAACTGAACATGCCACACATTTGAGATTGGTTCTTGAAACATTGAGACGAGAACAGTTGTATGCAAAGTTTTCCAAATGTGAATTTTGGATTCGAGAAGTTCAGTTTTTGGGTCATATAATTTGTCGAGATGGTGTGAAAGTGGATCCATCAAAAGTTGCAGCTGTGATGAATTGGAATGCGCCGAAATCTGTTTCTGAGATAAGAAGTTTTCTTGGGTTAGCGGGATATTATCGGAAATTTATCAAAGACTTTTCTAAGATAGCCGGTCCGTTAACTAAGTTAACCCGTAAAAAGGAGAAGTATGTGTGGACTGATCAACAGGAGCAAGCTTTTCAGACATTGAAACAATTGTTGTGTCAGACACCGATTTTAGCATTACCAGAAGGTACTGATGATTTTGTGGTGTATTGCGACGCTTCATATTCGGGTTTGGGTTGTGTCTTAATGCAAAGGGATAGAGTTATCGCTTATGCTTCTCGACAGTTGAAACCACATGAGAAGAATTATCCTACGCATGATTTAGAACTCGCAGCAGTTGTATTTGCCCTAAAACTTTGGAGACATTACTTATATGGGACTCGATGTGTTGTTTGTACCGATCACAAGAGTTTACAGTATGTGTTCTCCCAGAAAGAATTGAATATGCGACAGAGGCGATGGTTAGAATTGATAAAAGATTATGATTGTGAAATTAGATACCATCCGGGCAAAGCTAATGTGGTCGCCGATGCTTTAAGTCGAAAGAATACTCCTGATCGAGCTTTCTATTTAAAAGTGAATGTTTCCTCGGATTTGATTGATCAAATTAAAATTGTACAACTTGAAGCATTGAAGGATCAGAATTTGAAATCCGAAATCATGTTAAAACGCAAGGACGAATTAGTTGATGATTCAAGGGGATTAAAGACGTATCAATCTCGTGTTTGGATTCCTTCCATTGGTGGTATTCGGGATTTGATTTTGAATGAAGCTCACAGGTCACGAATGTCTATTCATCCTGGTAGTACTCGAATGTATAATGATTTGAAACCGTTGTATTGGTGGCCAACGATGAAAACCGACATTGCAAAGTTTGTGGAATCTTGTCATATTTGTGCTCAGGTCAAAGCGGAACATCAAAAGCCGTATGGGTCGTTAAAACAGTTGGAGATACCTGAGTGGAAGTGGGATCACATAACTATGGATTTTGTGACTAAGCTACCGCGTACCGCTCGAGGAAATGATATGATTTGGGTTATAGTGGATCGATTGACAAAGAGCGCGCATTTTCTTGCTACAAGTGAAACAGCATCGTTGACTAAACTTGCTCAATTGTATGTTAACGAGATCGTTTCCAGGCATGGTATTCCCTTATCAATTGTGTCGGATAGAGATACTCGTTTTGCTTCTCGTTTTTGGCAAAGTCTACAACAAGAGTTGGGTACACGGGTAAACCTTAGCACAGCTTATCATCCTCAGACCGATGGTCAGTCAGAACGTACGATTCAAACTCTAGAGGATATGCTTCGTGCATGTGTATTAGAATATGGAGGTTCATGGGATTCACATCTTCCATTGGTTGAATTTACTTACAATAATTCGTACCATTCTAGTATCGGGATGCCTCCGTATGAAATGTTGTATGGTCGTCGTTGTCGTACACCTATTTGTTGGTTAGAGGCAGGTGAGAAACAGTTTGCTGGACCCGATATTGTACAAATAACCGCGGATAAAGTAGCCATTGCACGTGAGAAGTTGAAAGCCGCAAGAGATAGACAGAAACAGTATGCGGATCCTAAAAGACGACCGGTTGTATTTTCCGAAGGTGAATTAGTGTATCTTAAAGTTTCTCCGTGGAAAGGTGTGATTAGATTCGGGAAACGTGGAAAGTTGGCGCCTAGGTACATTGGTCCATTCAAGATTCGACAAGTTGTAAATGATCAGTCGATGGCATTGGATCTTCCTCCTGAGCTTTCGGGTATTCATAGTACGTTTAATGTGTGTTATTTGAGGAAGTGTAACATTGAGGACCAGTCACAAAATACTTCCTTTGAAGGATTTAAAAGTTGATAGAACTCAAAAGTTGGTTGAAGAACCGATAGAAAGCCTAGATAGGAAGGTTACCAAACTTAGGAAGAAACAAATTCCTATGGTGCTTGTAAAGTGGAAACATAGTTTAGGTTCCAACCTGACTTGGGAGTCTGAGGAGTCAATGAAGTCCAGATATCTTGGATTGTTTGTTGATGTTGAGATTTCGAGGACGAAATCTCCTTAAGGAGGGGAGATTTGTAACATCCTCTCCGGTAGCCTGGTATTTTTCTATTTATAATTGCGTATTTAATTGTTTTAAATAACTTTGCGATATAATTGTTTAATTGTGAAAGTTGGTGAAATAGGTCTTATGACTTATTGTGGATAGTGAAATATTGCTTGAATTAAATTATGAAAGTTGACGGTATAATAAAATAAATTTCTCGCAATCGATATTTAAGTGCCAGACAATAGATTTAGAGCGGGTATTAAATACCCAATGTTGTAGGCCGGTTTATATGGGGACTGACCTAACCCTTTTGATCACTTTACCAATTCTCATTTCCTTTCCTCTTTTCCTTTGAGAACCAAAAACACATAAACCCTAATTAGTAAAATCAAGTGAAAGCATTAAACTAGAAAGTGATTGAAGGTTGAAATCTACAAGTTGTCATCATCATCTTCTTCTCCTATTCATCATCTTCTTCATTTTAAAGGTAATGGGGTTTACTTCAAATGTTAGGTTTGATGAATATTTGGCTAATTGAAATTGTTCTTGCATTTGGATGATGATTATTTGTTATATATGATGTTACATGATGATTTATAACTAGTTAATTACATCGAATTCAAGTTCATGAGCAAAAATTGAGGTTAGATGTAAACTTAATTATAATTTATGAATTTGGTGTGAATCTTGGTTATTTGGATAATGTTGTAGTTGATAAATGTTGTACAGATGTGGTATGAAGTTGTTGTTAGATTAGAAATCGAGTTTTCTGCATATTTGGTTCGAAATTGGGAATTTGTAGTTTTTGGTTCGTGCTAAAATTCATAGCTGCTGCTGCTGTTCTTGATCTGGAAAAGAAGCCGGCGGCTTCATAAGCCCAGCCGGCGGTTTCTGTTATATGTTGGGGAAGCCGGCGGCTTCAACACCAGGCCGGCGGCTTGTGGCACATAACCGGCGGGTCATTGACCCAAACCGGCGGACGCTAGAGGCTTTAAAACTCAATAAAGTTCTGTTGATGAAAAACATAATTCACCCGGCGGGTGAATGGGGTGACCCGGCGGTTAGCCATGGGAAGCCGGCGGCTTCCATGGTCAAGCCGGCGGCTTGAGGATGTTTTCAGGATGTTTGCTTTTAGTTCTTGCAACTTATTTCAACATAATGCAATTAACTAATTGATGATTATATGATACATTATGATTGAATATGTATGATTAGTAGTTAATAATCTAGTTGTTTATAGTAATGAGCTCCAAATGTGTCGAACTTTTTATAAGTTATATTTGGACGATAACGATTACTAACTTTTATTTGATGTTGAATCTCAGATCCTCCGAAAGATAACGTTGCTCAGAGAATCTGAGTCAGTGAAGACGAAGGTATTGGTGAGTGGATTCAAAACTCACCGTTTGGCTTAGTTGTAATCATTTGATTACGACGGGTAAACGTAGACTTGATTATTGAGTTGATTAGTTGTTATTGTTGATCATATGCCTATATGTGCTTGGTGTGGCCTTTGTGCATTGTTGTTAATGAGGTCAACAAGTTGATGAACTGTTGGTTGGGCTAGTGTGTTGTTGTGTGAATGGTACAGGGATGTACTTCATTTGTTGTGTGTGCTGAACTGTACCTAAGTATAATAAACACTAGCTATCGGTCTCGTCCGTTATGGCCATACGGATATGTTTGGATAAGTGATCTTGGGGAGCCGCCCGGGTACTAAGGTTATCCCCGGATCCGCCGATCCTCATTAAGTTGTTGTTGATTGTTGTGTTTGCGAATATTTGTTGTAGTTAATTGGTTTAGCTAAGTTGAATGTTGAGTGTTGGATTTACTCACTTAGCTATGTGCTAACCCCTCGTTGTTACTTCCTGCAGACTTTTGTTTATGCATGCGGTTGGGTAGCAGGAAGGTCAAACCTTGGAAGCATGGAATGTTTGATATTCAAGCTACTCTGATTATTTTTGTAACAACTCAGTTTAGTTTATATAATACCCCGACATGCTAGTCTTTTGAACAAGTTTTAAATCGTAGTAACTTAACCATCTAAACTGTTTTGGTACTTTGGAAAAATATGTAATGAAGTATTGTGTTTTATTTACCTGCGCTTCCTTATTATCTTTAATATTATTACAAGTAAATGAGGGGTGTTATATTAGTTCAGTTTCAAATTTTAACCAATTAAAAAAAATTATATACGGTAAAGATATAATTTTATTGGTATCAGAGGGGAACACAAGTTAACGAGGGCAAGGAGGACAAGGTGATCTAGACCATTCATTCTCTTCATCTATGGTCCAGATCAAGACAAGTCACACGAGGGCCATTTTGCAAATATTTTGGGCAGAGGGACTATTATTGTAATTTCTGAAATATGAGATTAGGGGGTCAAATTTAGGGCACAATTTTGGGCAGCCACATTTTCATCTCTTTCTCTCACAAAAACACACACAACTCTTTAATTCTCTCTCTCTCTTTCTACAAAACACAAAAACCTAAACTAACCACCACCACCACCACCGTTCACCAACGCTGCTGCCGCCACCACCACCGTTCATCGACGCCGCCGCCACCACCGTTCAGCATCGTCACCGTTGCCGCCACCATTCGTCGTCGTCACCGCTCATCCACCATCACCATTTTCGTCTTTGTGATCGGAGAAACGATGACGTTTCTTATGGTCGGAGAGTTTGAGGTGCGAACAACCACCGTTGGAGAACCAGCCTCCACCGGACGTAACCAACCGTGATGTTTCGCCATCTTCTTCCACCGCTCCACGCCACCACCGCCTCTCCACCGCCACCACCACCTTCGTCATCATCTTGACAAAACTATTACTTTATGAAAACACTTAGATCTAAGAGGATCTAGATCTGAAAGTTCGTAGATCTAGATGTAAAAAGTAGATATGAAAAGTAGATCTACTTTTTAGATCTAAAAAAACTCGACTGCATCCTGCATTTTTTTACTGCATCTTGCATTACTAAGATAAGATCTATTTTTAGATCTGAAAAAATCGACCGCATCTTGCATTTTTCTACTGCATCTTGCGTTACTAAGACAAGATCTACCTTTTAGATCTGAAAAAATCGACCGCATCTTGCATTTTTTTACTGCATCTTACGTTCAATTAATGTATATTTGTATTAGTACTTATTTACTGCATCTTATATTTGTTTAGAACTTTTATGTGTTTGTAAATTTTGATTTTATTTTTAAATTTTTAAAGTTAGTATTACTTTGTTTACTGCATGTTGTATATTAGTTACTGCATCTTACAATTTTTAGCAATTTTAAGTTTATTTTTATATTGATAAATTGTTAATATTTTTTCTTATTGTATCTTGTTTTTGTTACTGCATCTTATGTTGTTTTTAGCTTTTAATGTGTTGAAATCAAAGAACTACTTATATTTATTTACTGATCTTATGTATACCTTGATTTTATACTTAAATCTAAAAAATTAATATTATATATTTACTGCATCTTTGTAGATTGTTGCTGCATCTTATGTTGTTTTGGTATTTTATGTGTTCAAATAAAAAAACTACTTATACTTATTTTACTGCATCTTATCTATATATTGGTTTTATTCTTGAATTTAAAAAATCAATATTACAGTTTTACTGCATCTTGTATATTTTTTACCGCATCTTATATTTTTTAACATTTTTGACAGAATCTTTAATATTAGAATTTTTTTGATTGAATTTTCTTTTTTTGATAATTTTTTAATGATTTTTCGGGTAGTTTTTCGGTCAGGTCCAAAACTTTGTTATATTTACAAAATAGTCTCTGCCCTCCCTTCCCCCTGCCCTTTTTGTTCTCCTCTGAACCATTCCCTTAAATATTTTTGTTTTTAAGAGTTTAGACGATAACTATGAGACATAGAGGTAACATTCATTTTTTAGCGCCAGGAAAAATCAAGATTTTGATACGTATCTTGTATATTAAGCATCGATCTTAAAATAAAAAACATCTATAATCGAGAGATTTGTCATAAGTGCAAAATTAGATCTTAAAACTCTTCTTTCTAGGAGTTTAATTTATTTAGATAACGAAAATGATTGGTGGACCTAAATTAGTAAGCCTAAATATAGGCCTAATGTGATTGGTGAAAGTAAAAAATTGATTGGATGAGATTCAGAGAGAGAAAAAAATCAACCAATCACATTTGTAGGTCCATATTTAGGTCTATATAATTAGGTCCATATAGCATTACTCGATAGATAATTGTGTTATCAAATCTTTTAAGTACTTATATTATATGAGTAATAAAGTTTATAAAAATGTATAAGAAGTAAATAAGGGAACCGTTCACAGGGGAAGAGGAGGGGAAGGGGGAAAGGAGGGCAGGGATTATTTTGCAATTATAACATAATTTTGGACCTACCTGAAAAATTACTTAAAAAATGGTAAAATTTTTGTTTAATCAGAAAACTTTTTAATATGCAAGATTCAGTAAAAAATGTTAAAGAACATAAGATGCATTAACGATATACATGATGCAGTGAAAATATACATGATGCAGTCAAAATGCACATGATGCAGTAAATAAAATAATCGTAATTTTTTGATTTCAACAATAAAACCAAGATTTACAAACACACAAAAAATGCTAAAACAAACATAAGAATATAAGATGCAGTAAATAAGTACTAGTAGTTTTATATTATTTCAATAATAAATCCAAGCTTTACCAACACATAAAAATATTTAAAAAACATAAGATGCAGTAACAATATATAAGATGCAGTATAACACCTTCTACTTTCAAGACCATTTTTTTTTAATAACAGATATTTAAATAATTACATCTTAGATTGCAAAAATTACATTTCAAAAGTGCAATCCACTCATACGTGAACCTTTAAGCTAGAGTTCCATAATAATTACAAACGCTAAGTTTAGGTGTTATATAAATCCAAAACATAATATTAAACCATTAACATGTTTATATAATTCAGAGTGAGCCGTCAAACATCCCTTCAAACCCGACTTCTTGCCACCCACTATCAAAAGATTAACCTGCAAGAAGTAATGAGGGGGATTAGCACAAAGCTAAGTGAATAGATCCATAACTATCAACCTAACTCAGATTAACAATTGTTTACAGCTAAGCATCATAAACAACTAGCTTTAAAGAGGATCGGTGGTCCTTGAGGTACCCTACTACCGCGGTGGCCCCCAAGTAACACTTACAACCAACTGAATGCCAATTCAGTAGTCTAACCGATAGTTTGGTACTATTAATACTTACAACACCAATTTAATAAACAACACATGTACAAGGTATTAATGTTGTCTAAGTAATAGTACACAAACCCAATCCCTGTTGACCTCTGAAATAATGCACATAACCCATAATCAACATGGCAATATGCGAACATAACAATGTATAATAGTAAAACCATGTTTACCCGTTGTAACCAAGTTGTTACAACCAATTTAGACCGAGAGTCATTGATCCACTCACCCTAACGATCACAATCTTCACTCAGAGGTCTTATTTTACTGAGTCATCGCTTGTAGCTCGTATATCATAATACAACTTATCTTGAACAGATATCTCTTAATGTCAATGATTATAATTTACTAGACATTCATATTAACATGTAATCAAATGCATTAAGTTGGTATGAGTATCATAATATCAATGTATCACTTACTAATTTACTTAATATATATATATATATATATATATATATATACACACACACACACACACACACACACATATATACACAGAAAGTACAACACAATTCAAAACTAATTTTGACCTTGTTTTAAACCCTTACCCGATCGGCTATATAGCCTTAGCCGATTGGCTATATGGAATTTACCCGATCGGCTATATGGAATTTACCCGATCGGTTCACCCCTGACCCGATCGGCTAAAATGACAAATTTGGGACTTTTGTTCAAACGCAAGCTGCTGTAAACGTTTTGTTCTATTTTAGCCATTCGGCTAAATTGACCCGATCGTCTAACAAGTACATACCCGATCGGCTAGGTGATGATAGCCGATCGGCTATGCAACCAAACCCAGGTTTTCACGACCTGCAACAACCTGTTTAAACACAACCCGATTTTAAACCCCAATTTCACACAATTCAGATGCAATACACGTTTTCACTCAATAAATGACATCAAATACCAACCATAAACATACTACAACAACATTTAACATCATCTAGCCTCAAATTCAACACACGCATCATGGATTCAACCTGATTCAAACTTAAATAGGTAAATAGAGCAAAATACACTTACAAGAAAGATGAGAACAAGAAGATGAAGAACAAGGTCAGGTGTTGAATCAAAATTACAGCTCCAAGATGATTACAAGTTGATTTCTCTTTGACTTTCCTTTGAATTCTAAGTGTAGGAGGGAGTATTTTGGTTAAATGAAATTTTTGTAAATGTGGGGAAACAAGTGTCGGCCTCACCATCTAACTCAAGTATTAGGTGGTGTAATATTATACCCCTTCTCAACCTATTGTCTGGAACCTAAAAACCATCTTGCGAGACAATATCTTTTATTTTACCGACAATTATAACAATTTAAAGGATATAATATTTTACTAACCACAATAAGTCATTTAACTTATTGACCTATTAATTTCAACAATCAAATAATGTAAATTATTTATAACATATTTAAAGAATACAATAAAATAAGAAATTAACGTATTTCTCCTAGGCTTAATAAGAGGATGTTACATGCAGTAAACAAGTAATACTATTATTAATATTTTTTTCAAGAATAAATCCAAAGCTTTACCGTCACACATAAAATGCTAAAAAACATAAGATGCAGCAACAATATACAAGATGCAGTAAAACAAACACTAGTAATTTTTCGATTCAAATATATATTCAAGGTGTAGAAACACATAAAAGTGCAAAAAAAATCATAAAATGCAGTAACAAAAGAAAAAGATGTAGTAACAATAGATAAAGATGCAGTAACAATAGACAAAGATGCAGTAAACAAGGATTAGCACAATTATACATTAATTGCATTTACGATGCAGTAATTTAAGATGCAGTAGGAAAAAAATGTAAGATGCAGTTGATTTTTCAGATCTAAAAAGTATATCTAGATCTAAAAAGTAGATCTACTTTTCAGATCTATATCCACGAATTTCTAGATCTATTTCCTCTTAGATCAAAATGTTTTTACAAAATGGTTGTGGTAGTCAATATGATGTCGTAAGTGGTGGTGGTGGTGGCGGTGGAGCGGTGGTGTTGGTGGAGCGGTGGTGGTGGCGGTGGAGCGACGGGAAAAAAAATAAGAAACGGTCACGGTTGGTTACGTCCGGTGGAGGCCGGTTCACCAACGGTGGTGGTTCGCATCTCAAATTTTCCGGCCACAAATCCGCGTCGCTTTCTCCGCCTCTTTTAACCGGTCATCCGACGATGACGGTGACGGTCGTGGACGGTGGTGCTAGACTCTGATGGTGGTGGTGAATGTAATATAAAGAGTGTTTATATGTGTGTTGTGAAGAGAGAAAGATAGAGATAGAGATAGAGATAGAGAGAGAGGTATAATGTTTGTGTGTGTTTTCTGGAGAGAGAAAAGGAGAGGGCTGCCCAAAAATATATCATCAATTGACCCCTCATATCTAATTTAACATAATTTACAATCTAGTCCCTCCACCCAAAAACAATTGCATATTAGACCCTCGTGACATGGCATCCCCTGCACCCTTGATCTTGAAAATGAACGAACGTGATTTTCTACCCCTCTTAGCTCTCCCTGACAGCCCTTTTTCTCTGATCTCAAATCAGTAAATAATAAGGAGGACATTCATAAACATTACCTCAAAAATACTTAAAGATCGGTTGTTTGTATAGAGTTTAAGTTACAAAAGTAATCATTATAGTTATCACATCCAATCACTTTTGACATGTAAACGCCACGTCAATTTTTTATCCAAACTATTTTGTGACACCCGGCATTTTAGGCCATCATTATTACGCCTAATTATATCATTAATATATGTATTAGTCAGAATTAGGACTAAGTACATACTCATTTCGTATATTTTATATATACACACGGGACAACAACTCGGATGGAACCCGACTATACAATTGTGGACGTTGGTGACACTTCATTTCAAATAACATAAATCTATTTTTGTTGAAAAGTAGGCGTTATTCATTTGAACTTATACCATACGAGATTAGAAAATGAGAAACACGCGAGCCGAGACCCGAATGGGTCGGCCCGTGGGCTGCGAACACAGCCCTCCTGTAACACCCCCAAATTTACTGTTGAGCGGAAGCATACCTTGGGGTGCTACTAATCAATAAACAAAGCACATAAGATACATAATGAACGACTCTATATGCGTCGTTTATAATACATTGATATTATAAAAGTTTTACACAGTTATAATAGTTTACAAAAGCTCGAGATTTAATGAAAGAGATTCTATGGCATCACTAATTTTACAAAATATAGTAATGCATGACAATCTCCTGATGTTTGCATGAGACTCGAGCTAATGGGCATCCTGAGTGAGCAGACCTTCTGCTGCTGCGAACCTGAGAATACACGCTAAATGGTCAGCTAAAAGCTGGTGAGCTCACAGGTTTAATGATAAAGTATAATGTATGAACCGCAAGATTTAATTATGATGATTTGCAATTAAGCAAATAAGTAAATGATAAATGATGTATATAACTGCCATGAGCACATAGTCTGAGCTTAACTGAGGTGTCAGGATCACAATCAAGTGCCTGAGCGAGGGTGCCTCTCTGCGAGTGCCTAATCTACACTCGTATGAACAAATGATAATGCGTCCGTTTGACCAGTCAGTGCTTGCTGACCCGGACGGGGATTGTCAATCCCATATGGTACCATACACTAACATTCACGCTACAAAGTATTACCAAACTATGTTAATGAGGACTTATGATGATTAGATGATTAACTCATACAGAATATAGCGATATTTGATACTTGCGTTCACATGTAAAACAAAACAGGCATGTATTCTCACCCCTAGAGTAAAAACAGTAAAATAGGGGCTATGAGACTCACCTGAGTCTGTAGTGTATATGTTGCTACAAGCAATGGTGTGATGTCCGAACACTATAACCTGTCGGGCGTTCAAAACGCGCAAGGTTATAAATATGTAGATGTCTCAACAGACCATCTATGCTAAATGTCCATATAACTAGTTATGTCCAAATGTTTGATTGTTGATTGTAGTTTTGAAAACATGTACGGCCTGTTGGTGACGGCTTGTAATAATAATTCCCAAGGTATTATTATTATGTTTGACTCATTGTATACTCCTAAGGTATATGTATTTCATGTACAAGTTGTATCGTATAAGATTTAGTTGTTACACAAGTCCAATAATTGGTGGTTAAGTGTTTTCAAGTATTATGTGATGAGCTACACTAGTTAAGACTGCTAGTGTAAGTTGTGACACTCGTTATGACTGCTAGTTATAAGTTATGGCTGCTAGTTATAAGTGGCGACACTCGTTATGGCTGCTAGTTATAAGTGGTGACACTCGTTATGACTGCTAGTTATAAGTTATGGCTGTTAGTTATAAGTGGCGACACTCGTTATTGCTGCCTTTGTAAGTCGTTATTGCTGCCTTCGTAACTCGTTATTGCTGCCCTTGTAACTCGTTATTGCTGCCCTTGGCAACTCGTTATTGCTGCCTGATGTGAAACAAAAAGTCATGTTTTTAAGTACGATATTCCACACTTTTTGGACACATCTTTAGTGAAAACATTCCAAAACAATCATTATTTACTAAAATTCACTAAAGTGTTCCAAATATAGGCGTTGCTACAAAAACCACTAAAAACGTCCAAATAACAAGCAAAACAGAGCAAATAAACAACAACCAATTCTCACACCCTCATTTACCCTATGATAAGCACATTCTAACCTTATGATATGTTGCAATAGGTAAAAACGAGACGGGAGAATCAAGAATCATGCAAATTGGGTGAAGAACGGAAGAGATACGGCTTCTACAGATCGTTAAAAGTCATTCCAAACATGCTTGAGCTACACTCATCCAATTTCAGTTAAATTGGTACCAGTAGAAGCGTAACGGAATTACAAAACCGTGAGCGCAAGAATCGTGTCAAACGGACATGTAACGAAGGAGATACGGGCGTTTTAAGCAACGAAGGAAAGCCGAAACACCCCGTATACGGCCTTGGCAAGCCATATACGGCCCTTCTAACCCCATATGCTGTTTTGGCAAGGCTTGGGTCCATCCAGTCTTCCCCCTTCATGCTTGGTTCGCTTGTACGATGCGCTTTGATGTTTATACGTATTTCTCCTTTGGCTCCAAGCATTATTTCTTTGGCTCCAAGAATGGCTTCAACTTTGGCTCCAAGTTTGGCTCCATGGCTTATTGCTTTGGCTCCAAGTTGATCTTTGCCTATAAATAGAGCCCATCACCTCCACATATCACACACCATTCTCATTTCTCATTTCTCACTTTCTCTCTCACACATTATCTCTCTAGCACTACTCTTAGGAGTTAGAGGAGAATTATTCTTGTAGTTAGTTCCTCTCTCTAGTTTCTCTCTCTAGCACTACTCTTAGGAGTTAGAGGAGAACTAGAGAGAGATTAGTTATGTAGTTAATTAGTAGAGGCTAGCTTATGTCATTCTTGGATTTTAATGAAGAAATACAAGTTGTTATTCTGCTCGCAATTCGTATCGGTATCATTTATCCTTTCTATTATTAATTTGTCATATTGTTCTTGTTTGATGTATGTGATTTATTAATATTAGAAATGTTTATTGTTATGCATTGTGAGTAGTGTGCTTGTATGTTTGTCATGATTTAAATAGTAGTGATGATGTTACTTCAAATATATGATATTGGGATAACAACATTATGAAACAACGGAGGTAACGTTATACGGCTTTCATTTGTATAGCGCCGGAAACATTACTGTTGGCGCCCGAACAGGTCGGTGTCGTTAACGATGACTATTCGGGCACCAGCAGCGGGTTTTAAATTTATAAGGCTGGGGCCTAGGGTTACTATTATTGCTAATCTAAGGGCTAGCAAGGATAAGTATGACCTAGGATCGTTCTTCAAAGCGCGACGAATTGAGACTAGGGGAACTTAGAGACTTTTATGAATTTAGCTAGTGTGGAAGGGAGTTGATTTGGATTTCGGGTTTTCTATTCTAAGGTTAAACTAAATTAAATCAGAAATGGATATGGAGGTTACTTCGGGCGTTCAGCAGTTAAAAGCGATTGTCTACTATGAAGTGGTTTAGGTGATATTAAAATGTGAAGAGTTCTAATGATGATAGGTTCATAAGTTAATGCGAGTTATTGCTACAATCCTACTATCGGGCTAACGCGGAGGTGTCCACAATTAGGCAGATAGAATGTCACGTGGGTTGCAGAATATATTAAAGCATACACCGAAAGTTCTCTCAAATGCATGTCCATATTATCTGACAGTTAATCTCGAATCCTATTCCCCAATCTCGGTCATCATAGACGTCCGAATCATGGCACAGTTTGTTGAATAAACAATCTTGTAAACAGGTTTTACCCTTGTTGGGATAAGTTGGAAGAACTGGTCTAAGCGGTCAGATAAGATGTCATCACTTATTCGTATGAATTATCAACATTATTCAAGTATGCAGCAAGATAGGGATGGTTTATATTACAAATAGAAACTTAAATAATACGTTTGTTTAATTGATCCATAACACAACTACCTTCGGTCGTTCTCGACTTCCATACGTTTGTACTTTGCCATAAGCATTTCCAGTACTATATCGAAGAACAGTTGAATAGGGGCCGTCGTATTATTTCACAACAATTAAGGCTAGGTGTATTTTACTAGTACGATAATCCCAAGGCAACAATCAAACAAGAACATGCAATAAGACAATCAAGACAATAGTTAAACCCAAGCATTCAAATGTATTAATTAAATCGAGGATATTCCGAAAGTTGTCTCGAAAATACCGTCTGTCTGAATTAAATCTTAATCTACCTCTATTCCCATATTCCGTGTCTCTTAGATCCTAATTTGGCCTAGAGAACACCGGCCATGCCGAGCTCAATGATTCAATCAAACATAGTATAACAAAGTGACCAGTACCCTATGAGTTAGCTACGTTCATTTTTGGATAAGGTTTTAGTCACAACATGAGTTGGGCAGATAAACAATAAAGATTCAATTCCTACATTTATTCATGATATAAAGCGCCCGTAATCTCATAGCATACATTATAATTACATATTTAAATCTTTCCTAAACTACTATCATAGTAGACAATTGAGTTATTTAGCAAATCATGGCAATTCTAGCATACATATTTTAATTTTATTAAGGAAAGAAAGAACATGATTAAATATGAAAGATAGATTAAAACCTGATAAAGAAATACAATAACTCGTAGCTACAAATGCGTCCCGGAGCACCTCCGTACAAATCTTCCTTGACTAGTTAATTAGCTAGTCTAATTAACCAAGGAAGTATTACAATAAAGAAAGAAAAGAATGGATGGTGAGAAAGTATGAAATATGCTAGAAAGAGTGCATATGTTGGTGTGTGTTTCAAATGAACCCAAACACCCCTTTTATAGGTGAGTCTTGGCTCATTTTAGCATCATGAAGCCTTGAGGTGCATGTTAGAAAAACTAGCTAAAAGTGGATAGTACAACGCGAAAAGTGACCGCACCGGGTACTGTACAACGCGAAAAGTGACCGCACCAGGTACCAAAACTTGCCAAAAACGGAAACCGGGACGGGGGAAGGGTGGCCGGCGGCGCCAGCCAGGTGGCCGGCGGTGGCAGGCTGGTGGCCGGCGGCGGTGGGCCCCACCCCGCCCCGTTGTGCAATCTTTTGCTCCGTTTCTTGATTCGTGCGTGTTTTCTTCGTTATACGTCCGTTTGAGTTGATTCTTTTTTTGTTGGATTCGTAATTCAAAAACGAAGATTTTGACATAGGATATGCCTGAAAATGAGGTCCATAGCTCCAGATATTGCGTACGGATCATTTGGATCTTCTGGCGGGCGCGAAATCTTCATTCTTTGCCCGTTTTGGTTGATTCTTCTTCTGTTAGATTCGTATTTTGAAAACGAACATCTTGAAAATAATGGATATTGATGGGGGGCATTTTGGTCTTGAAATCTCGATTTTGTGCCTTGAATCTTCGAACGTGTGTGGAATCTTCATTTTACATCCGTTTTGCTTGATTTTTCTCGTGCAACCTTGTTTTAATCATCTTGGCATAATATCAATGATTTGTGCTATATTTGAGTTATAATGCCAAGAATCGTTCCAGAATGAGAGAGATATCGGCAGTAAAAACATGACTTTTTACGCGATATCAATTACTAATGTGTGGAGTACGAAACGTGGAAGCTATGAAAGTCGTGGGCACAATCCGTTGTGGAATAATGTTCCCGATCATTATATAACTGGGAGTTGTTATACTTTGTTATCTATCTAAGCTTATCCTGAATATAGATCTAGTGTCTCATCACCCTTTCCAGACTTTCACGTGACTGTTGCCCTTAGGATAGGACTTTGCAAACCCTAATACTACATAGATACAGTTATCTCCAGTTACAGTAGGAAGCTATGAACTTTTTGTAAAACGGCACAGCACTTCGTATAGCGTCAAATACGTGGAAGCTAAGGAAATGCCGTAGGACTGTTTCATCGTGGAATACCTAGAAGTGACCCTTCTAGAACTCGGGTCTAGGAATTAAAGCTGTAGAAATGCTCGTTGCCCTGTACACCGTTATTACACCTAAGATCTGGAAAGCTGTGGAAATGCTTAAATGCCCGGTACACCGTTAGTACATCTAGGATCAGGAACACTGTGGAAATGCCTAATTGCCCTGTACACCGTGAGTATTCCTAGGGATGAACGCCTGAATGTAAAGGAGGGTCTATGTTTATGACGGTAGAATATATGCTTCAATGAATGAATACAGAGTTCTGTCAAGAGGGCTTAATGCTCCATAAACATTGCTTAACTCTACAATACCGATAGTTTAGAATAACAACAGTTAACAACCAGTACACAGTTAGATAATAACAAATAGAATTAGGGGTTAAGAAAGGTCATTAAATACAATTGCGGCCTGTTGCCTTATGCCTGCTCCCTAGATAAATCAAGGGTGACTTTGTCTTATTCAAGCAAAAGTTCAGGGGGGTTTGAAAACAGTCTGATCTGATCAGGGTTCATGATAGCCTAGGTACTCAGTGACATACGTATTTATATCCGGAACTAAATAAGTAGGGTCCTAGTGTTTACAACTAAGTTTATCTGTCTGTAACTGACTGTGTCCCCAATAAACATCATCCTAACTATATGCTATCCTAAATCATGGTGAACCACGTCTTTGTTATGTTTAAGTGTTACATATGTGCTAGCTTCCTTTTACTTTTATGTTTTATTAGTTTTAGTAGTTTTAATTAGATAAAAATCAAATCAAATACCTATCCAACTATCCAAACCCTAGCTTGATCACAAAGTTATCTGAACGAGCTCTGTTTCAATTCTGCCGTCGTGAGGAACGACCCTGGATCATCCTTACCATATACTAGTATCAGGTATTCGTACCAAGTACCAGTAGATAGTACGGAGGATTAGGCTCCCCGACAAAATATAAATTTAAAACTACTCACTGACGCCGTGCCCAGCGGAAAGGTCCGCAACGACGGGAAGCGATTCCCGAACCGACCGCTGGGTGCGCGTCAAGTTTTTGGCGCCGCTGCCGGGGACGGTAGTACGATTCGGAGCCTGTTTAGACAAATTTAGTTTTTAAGCGATCCTTTTGGATTGGGATTCACCATCTCTATCCGAAGTTACTTTCTGCCCGTAGATTAGTTAAATTAAGTTAGTGTAGCGTAGTTTAAATTAATTTCCCTTCTCACCCCAACTTTAATTCTAAAACCTTATTCTTGTGCTGTCTTTACTGATTTGGCAATGGTAACTGTACAACAACTAAGTGATCAATTGGAAAGTCTCAATAATTCAAACCAAGATAGATGTATGAGTGATGCCCACGTAGATAATGAATGTCAAGGGTATAGTATGACTTATCCAGATAACATAGGGTATTTAGTGTAACACCCCCAAATTTAATGATTTGCGGAAGCATACTTGGGTGTTACTAATCAATATACAAAGCACAAGATATACAGTAAATGACCTCTAAATGAGACGTTGTAAAACGATTTCATAGAAATAAATGTTTGAAAACTTAGTGTTTTCGTATACAAAAAGTAGTTCCATAGAGTCCACGCGTATGGCGGGAGATTCTATTACATAATCAACATGTACAAAAGATAATGCTAAGAATCTCCGTTAATGCAGTTGAGTTGAAATCATGCGACTCTAGCTAAAGTCCTGGAGTAATCCTCATGCTAAAAAGGTCAACACGAATGTTGGTGAATCTCACAGGTTTGTAAGTAATATAGGTTTTGAACACAAGATTTCATCAGTAGTGCCCGCAGGCGTAAGCCAAGTATTTGCAAATCCAGCAAATGTAAGTAAGTAAGTTATACCGTTGCCATGAGGCTCATAATCGAAGCTTAACCCGTAAGTAATAATTTGCTCCCGTGACATGCTCGTAACTGAGCAAGCATAAGTAACGAATAATAGTCGCCCGTTTATACAGAACGGTTCGTGGTAGCGCTACTACCCCGGGCGGGGAGGGCCATTTCCCTAATGGATCCATTAACTAGTGTTCACGCTTAAGTCCATAACTAACGATATATGATGGAGAGACTTCAGTAGAAAGTAAGTACTCATGCAATCCCGTATAGTAAAATGAATAGTTCGTACTTGTGTTCAAGAAAAGTAAGCAATGTATCTCACCCCGTATGTAAAACAGTAAAAGTGGGGCTGTAAGACTCACCTGAGTCTTTGCAAGTTACGTTTGTACAAATATACGAGTAAATGATATCAGTCCGTAGGTTCTCCGAACCCGTAACCTTCAAATGCCTAAACACATAAGGTTATGTAAGTAGTTGTCTCGCAAGACCATCTAGGCTAGTTGTTCACACAACTCGTTATGTCCAATGTTGTTTCGTTACCGTTTGTTCTTAGGAGAATATAGTTGGCCCGTTGGTGACGGTTTGTAATAATAATCCCGATATTATCATCATGTTTTGAAGTGTTATACGTGAAAATGTATTCTAAAGTGTTTTAGAAGTCGTATCGTATAAGTGTTTGAGGTTGTACAAGTTTGACACTTGGTGTAAGAATATTTTGACAACTTTCTGTTTTTGGCGACACTTCGCTAGTGTCGCTATAGGTGACACTAGTTAGGCGACACTTGGTGAGTGTCGCTACAGATGGTACTGGTCAGGCGACACTTGGTGAGTGTCGCTAGATTTCCGATTTTCAATTTAATTGGCGACACTTGGTTAGTGTCGCTATAGGCGACACTTACGAATTTGGCGTCACTAAGGGAGTGTCGCTAAGATAAATCTGGTTAAGTAGTTCAGCGACACTTGGGTAGTGTCGCTATAGGGGCGACACTTAGGCATAGCGACACTTAGCTAGTGTCGCTAGTACTGTTTTTGGCACACTAGCGACACTTCCAACTGTTCGCCGAATTTTGGGCCGAAAATGAGTTTCCGGCCACCGTTCGATCTAATACTTTTACCCAACCCATATATGGATATTACAAGTGTAAATAAACAACCATAAGTCAAAAATAAGTAAAACCGAGAGGTTTTGAGAATTTGTCGGAACTTACAAAATGCCGAAATGAAAATCCGGAAAGATAGTAATGTAGATCGTGATGCCGTGGTTCTTTTATTCCAAAGGAGTGGTATGATCCGGTGTCGTTTTGGTGGGTTATTTTGCGATTGTGTGATGTTAGTGGTGATGGTGATTTTTGAGAGAAAAGGAGGAAGAAAGAGAGTGAGAAAAGAAAGAAATGAGAAAGAAAGTTGAGAAAGGTGGGGTGTAGGTGAAAGCCTCACCTCACCCAGTCTCCGCTCCGTGCTCCGTGTGGTGTTCGTTTTCTCTGTTATTTAATCGTTTAAATATTTATTTTACGCGTTAGTTATTTATTTTAAAATACGAATTTATTATACAATGTTTTTGTTGAAGTATCTTACCAATTATTTAATAATTGCGTTATAAAATGTAACTTCAATTTGTTTTGTTTTGGTTGCGCGTTAACTATTTTAACCGTGTAGACGTTTATTTGTACGTTCAGGACAATTTGAAAGTATTATTAAAATACTATTTCGAATACCATAATGTTTTCAAATAATGTTTCATGTTCAATTTAAATTGTTTCACCAACGTCCAAGTATAAGGAATCGGGTCCAGTTAATTCGTACGACTTATCCAAAATTGAATAAGTACACGTATATATATAAATCACCTTATATATACAAATAGAGTCTGTAGTTAGTCACCTTACATACTAATTACAACTAGTTACAAGAAATCAGGCATAATTAATTATCCTAATTAGGCAGGTGTTACATTTAGATCTTAAATCACAATACCAATATGACCCTTATGCTGTCCAACAACATCAAAACCAACCTTACTATCCAGACCCATTCAATATCTACCCACACTCATCTTACCCTGTACACGAACCACAACCGTATGAAAGTTCTAACTTGAGAGATATGCCCATAGCTTATCTCAGCAGTAATGCTACTCTTTCACCCTCTCACAACCCACTTGAACAATTACTTAGAGAACAAGACGACATGCTTAGAAGATGTACTGATAAGCTGTCTAAAATAGAAACACTAGTCCAAGTGAGAAGTAAGGGAACTAGGGATCAAGTTACAACAGAAAATATGCCCGTAACGGGTTCTGAATGCGGTTTTTGGGATGTCGGTATCGCGAACACGCAATTGATGATAACCCGATCGAAGATCAATTTTTGAATAACAGCTTGATCCTTGAAGTTGATCGAACAGATCGTCGATTCGAGGGAGTGGGTATCGGTTCTTGACGGTTAGCTTGTTCAACTCTCGGTAGTCGATGCACATTCTAAATGAACCGTCTTTCTTTTTGACAAACAAGACCGGAGCTCCCCAAGGAGAAGAACTCGGTCTGATGAATCCTCTATCCAGGAGTTCCTGTAACTGAGTGGACAGCTCCTGAAGTTCGGATGGGGCTAATCGGTACGGTGCTCGGGCCACCGGTGCGGCTCCCGGCACGAGATCAATCGAGAATTCAACCTGTCTAGGTGGAGGTAAACCAGGTAGTTCTTCTGGAAAGACTTCGGGAAAATCTCTAACGATTGGTACATCTTCAAGTCGCTTCTCCTCTGACTTTTTCTCCGTGATGTGTGCGAGAATTGCTGGATAACCTTTCCTCAGAAGTTTTCGGGTTTTCAAACAGGAGATTATATTTAGTCTCGACCCACCGGTCTCCCCCTGTATGATCAGGGTTCTACCGACGGCGAGAGGGATGCGGACGATCTTATCATAGCAAACAATTTCGGCCCGATGCTTGGACAACCAATCCATACCCACGATGACGTCGAAACTTCCTAGTTCAACGGGCATAAGATCGATTGAGAAGATTTCGTCGGCTAGGTTTAAAGTGCAATTTGGTATCACACTATCGGTTTCTATGAGTTTACCATTTGCAAGTTCTACGGTGTACTTAACATCTAAGGCTACGGGGGTGATGTCAAGTAGTGGGCAAAACTCATCAGAAATATAGCTCTTATCAGCACCAGTATCAAATAGAATAGAAGCAGATAAGTTGTTGAGGAAGAACATACCCGAGACCACATTCGGGTCTTGACGGGCGTCCCCTGAGTTGATCACGAAGGCTCTGCTCCGGACGTTGTTGTTGCGGTGGTTGTTGTTGTTGTTGTTGTTGTTGCTCTTTAGCTTGGGGCAGTTGTTCTTGAAATGCCCAGAATTTCCGCACCCAAAGCAGGTCTTTGGTGCATTGGTGTTTGGGGTAGGAATGATGGCTCGACAATCCTTGGCTAGGTGCCCGAACCTTTTGCAGTTGGTACAAGGGCAGGAACCGTCATGGTGACGATTGCATTTGGAACAGTAGGGTTTGTTTCCAACGTACCCTTTCTTTTCAGTAGTCCCCGATGAATAAGCCTTAACAGACTCAGGCTTCTTGTTGGTGAGTTGGTTGGATGAGTTGAGGTTTCCTTCCCATTTGCGTTTGTTGTTTGCAGATGGGGTAGAAGTTGTGCCACGGCGAACAGAATTTGCCGTTAGCTCATGGGCCATATGGATGGCGCTCTGAATCGTACCCCGTTTAGATGACGTTACCAGGTCTTGAAGTCTGTCGGGCAGTCCATCAACATATTTCTCGATCTTCTTGTACTCAGGATCGACCATGGATAGGCACAAAAGCGCCAGTTGGTGGAAACGGTTGGTGTACCCGGTGATATCATCACCTTGCATCTTGTGGTTCCAGAATTCCAACTCCAGTTGTTTCAGTTCGTCCCTGGGGTAGTACTCACTCCTCAACATCTCCTTCAGCTCCTCCCACGGGAATTTGTAAGCATTAGAGATACCCACAGTCTGGGCATAGGTGTTCCACCAGGTGAGAGCGGTGTCAGTGAAAGTACTAACGGAGAACTTAACCTTGTCTCCCTCCGCACAGTTGCAGATAAGAAATACAGATTCGACTTTCTCGATCCAGCGTACTAGACCGATAGCTCCCTCAGTACCTGCAAAGTTCAGAGGTTTGCAGTTCTGGAAGTCTTTGTAAGAACAGGGTTTGGGTTGTGGTCCATTGTTAGCTGTATCTTCGCTACCAGGAGTTGAGGTCCGGGTAGCTAGGGCTTGGGCCACACTACGGGCAATCAGACCCGCAATTTCGGCTTCACTAAGGGTGACCTGTCGGCAAGGAGGCATGATGCTGAACAAGAAAAGAACAAGGAAAGAGGAATAAGATATTTGCATGAAATTATGATACGTCACATGATGAGATACACGATAACAGTACGAAGTGACAATCACATTTCATTTAGATAAACAAGTTGGATACAAGGTACGGGTTTTCCAAAAGATTACAGAGTAATAGTAGTACAAAAGCACCGGGAATTGTTACATCCGGTTGAATTACATAGGTCCTAATTAAGTAGTTAACTGGTTACAAGTTACATACTGATCTAATCTTGATGCAGATTAATCCGCTCCATCAGTGCGACAAGGCGGTCCATGGTTTCTGCAAGTCTGTTGGCTTGTCTGGCGTTGTCTTCAACCAAGGCCAGTCGTTGTACCAGTGCTCAAGAGTACTCCTCAGTCTCATGTGAACACTGTTCACATTCCTCTAGTCGGTTTCTTATGAGTTCATCCGCACCTAATTCAGCGGTCATTGAATCCTGAATTATGCTTACAGAGAGGCTGGTATCTTCTTGTTCTCGCTGGAGTGGTGATATGCGGTCAAGAGCTTGGCGAAGCAGGTAGGTCATTCGGTGTTGTTCCCGTTCGAGATTCTCAAGCCTTTGCTTCTGACAGCGGAGTTGGGTAGCCAACACTGGCACCGTGAGATGTGCCGAGTTCTGAGAGTTATGAACAGGATAGGGGCTGGTTCGAGGTGACCTAGTGGTTCTCCTGGCTATTTGTGGGTTTCGTGATCCATGTGAATGAGAGTGTAACGGATTGGGTGGTGTGTTTTCCATTCCTGTGGCAGAGTGTAAGTAAGACGAGGCTAATATATATTAGTATATAATATCCAGCCTAGTGTCTAGCACGTATCAAGTAATGGTCCGGTTCTCTCGTGGTCAGAGTCAACTAACATATTCCTGTTCAACATAACCATTTCAGACCTCACATCATCTTTCCTTAATTGTACATAGTTGATCAGGCTATGTTAAATTAAAGTCGTATGCTATAATTCCTGAACCAATCATGCCTAGTAAGGAAATACTGCCTAATGGTCATAGTCTAGGCCCACTAAATGCAACCTAGTTCACTATAACCTTAGGCTCTGATACCAATTTGTAACACCCCCAAATTTAATGATTTGCGGAAGCATACTTGGGTGTTACTAATCAATATACAAAGCACAAGATATACAGTAAACGACTTCTAAATGAGACGTTGTAAAATGATTTCATAGAAATAAATGTTTGAAAACTTAGTGTTTTCGTATACAAAAAGTAGTTCCATAGAGTCCACGCGTATGGCGGGAGATTCTATTACATAATCAACATGTACAAAAGATAATGCTAAGAATCTCCGTTAATGCAGTTGAGTTGAAATCATGCGACTCTAGCTAAAGTCCTGGAGTAATCCTACTCCGTCCGGGTACCTGAGAAAACATGCTAAAAAGGTCAACACGAATGTTGGTGAATCTCACAGGTTTGTAAGTAATATAGGTTTTGAACACAAGATTTCATCAGTAGTGCCCGCAGGCGTAAACCAAGTATTTGCAAATCCAGCAAATGTAAGTAAGTAAGTTATACCGTTGCCATGAGGCTCATAATCGAAGCTTAACCCGTAAGTAATAATTTGCTCCCGTGACATGCTCGTAACTGCGCAAGCATAAGTAACGAATAATAGTCGCCCGTTTATACAGAATGGTTCGTGGTAGCGCTACTACCCCGGGCGGGGAGGGTCATTTCCCTAATAGATCCATTAACTAGTGTTCGCGCTTAAGTCCATAACTAACGATATATGATGGAGAGACTTCAGTAGAAAGTAAGTACTCATGCAATCCCGTATAGTAAAATGAATAGTTCGTACTTGTGTTCAAGAAAAGTAAGCAATGTATCTCACCCCGTATGTAAAACAGTAAAAGTGGGGCTGTAAGACTCACCTGAGTCTTTGCAAGTTACGTTTGTACAAATAAACGAGTAAATGATATCAGTCCGTAGGTTCTCCGAACCCGTAACCTTCAAATGCCTTAACACATAAGGTTTTGTAAGTAGTTGTCTCGCAAGACCATCTAGGCTAGTTGTTCACACAACTCGTTATGTCCAATGTTGTTTCGTTACCGTTTGTTCTTAGGAGAATATAGTTGGCCCTTTGGTGACGGTTTGTAATAATAATCCCGATATTATCATCATGTTTTGAAGTGTTATACGTGAAAATGTATTCTAAAGTGTTTTAGAAGTCGTATCGTATAAGTGTTTGAGGTTGTACAAGTTTGACACTTGGTGTAAGAATATTTTGACAACTTTCTGTTTTTGGCGACACTTCGCTAGTGTCGCTATAGGTGACACTAGTTAGGCGACACTTGGTGAGTGTCGCTACAGATGGTACTGGTCAGGCGACACTTGGTGAGTGTCGCTAGATTTCCGATTTTCAATTTAATTGACGACACTTGGTTAGTGTCGCTATAGGCGACACTTACGAATTTGGCGTCACTAAGGGAGTGTCGCTAAGATAAATCTGGTTAAGTAGTTCAGCGACACTTGGGTAGTGTCGCTATAGGGGCGACACTTAGGCATAGAGACACTTAGCTAGTGTCGCTAGTACTGTTTTTGGCACACTAGCGACACTTCCAACTGTTCGCCGAATTTTGGGCCGAAAATGAGTTTTCCGGCCACCGTTCGATCTAATACTTTTACCCAACCCATATATGGACATTACAAGTGTAAATAAACAACCATAAGTCAAAAATAAGTAAAACTGAGAGGTTTCGAGAATTTGTCGGAACTTACAAAATGCCGAAATGAAAATCCGGAAAGATAGTAATGTAGATCGTGATGCCGTGGTTCTTTTATTCCAAAGGAGTGGTATGATCCGGTGTCGTTTTGGTGGGTTATTTTGCGATTGTGTGATGTTGGTGGTGATGGTGATTTTTGAGAGAAAAGGAGGAAGAAAGAGAGTGAGAAAAGAAAGAAATGAGAAAGAAAGTTGAGAAAGGTGGGGTGTAGGTGAAAGCCTCACCTCACCCAGTCTCCGCTCCGTGCTCCGTGTGGTGTTCGTTTTCTCCGTTATTTAATCGTTTAAATATTTATTTTACGCGTTAGTTATTTATTTTAAAATACGAATTTATTATACAATGTTTTTGTTGAAGTATCTTACCAATTATTTAATAATTGCGTTATAAAATGTAACTTCAATTTGTTTTGTTTTGGTTGCGCGTTAACTATTTTAACCGTGTAGACGTTTATTTGTACGTTCAGGACAATTTGAAAGTATTATTAAAATACTATTTCGAATACCATAATGTTTTCAAATAATGTTTCATGTTCAGTTTAAATTGTTTCACCAACGTCCAAGTATAAGGAATCGGGTCCAGTTAATTCGTACGACTTATCCAAAATTGAATAAGTACACGTATATATATAAATCACCTTATATATACAAATAGAGTCTGTAGTTAGTCACCTTACATACTAATTACAACTAGTTACAAGAAATCAGGCATAATTAATTATCCTAATTAGGCAGGTGTTACATTTAGATCTTAAATCACAATACCAATATGACCCTTATGCTGTCCAACAACATCAAAACCAACCTTACTATCCAGACCCATTCAATATCTACCCACACTCATCTTACCCTGTACACGAACCACAACCGTATGAAAGTTCTAACTTGAGAGATATGCCCATAGCTTATCTCAGCAGTAATGCTACTCTTTCACCCTCTCACAACCCACTTGAACAATTACTTAGAGAACAAGACGACATGCTTAGAAGATGTACTGATAAGCTGTCTAAAATAGAAACACTAGTCCAAGTGAGAAGTAAGGGAACTAGGGATCAAGTTACAACATAAAATATGCTACAGGAAGATGAGAGGCACCCACACACCGCATCTACATCACTTGACAAAGACTTCCATTCTTATGAGTCTGGTTACAAAACTCCTTCAAATCCTACACCTACCCAATCTTCTAAATCCTCACTTCCACCCGTTCTTAACCTATCTACGTCCGAGACCAACGAGGAGTTCATTCTAGAGGAACTTTCCGAACCAATGCCACTTGAAACTTTCGGCCGGAGTGACGAGTATGATGAGGTAGACGAAGAGATAAAAATGGAGAACCCAGAAGTGGAGATTTATACGGAAGATTCAGCTTCAGAAGGACCAGAGGAATGCGTACCAACTCTGAGAAGTGATCTCATTCCAATCCAAACCGACATGGTTGATAACATCTCACAACAAGTTGTGATTGATGAAATCTCACATATCTTTCCGAATGAATCACCCACTGATCTAGTTGAACCTTCTATTGCCATAGAATCCATTACCCAAGTAGTCGATGAGAATGTTGTTACAAGATTGGAGACAATAACGGATACGGTCCCACCTTCATGCCCAGAGTACAACATTGTCATTGACCCAAAGACCATAGGAAGTAAGGCGGGTTCTGCGTCATGGTTTCCCTACAAACCTTCTCTCCACCACATAATGACATATACGTCCTGGAGTAGTAAGGATTCCTTTGACCAACCCATTCCGACAATCCTACCTAAGGAGGTATTAGAAGTTGAGAGATTTGTTATACATCCGGTAAAACCATTCCCTCACTTTGAACCATCTCCTTATATTGGACATACCCTGGCCATAACCTATTTTAAACTCTTAGGTATGTACCAATATTACCCCTTGTGTCTACTGATGGATGCAAGGAAGCCTCTAGGATTGCCTGACAAATAGTGCTAGAGTCAAGCTAGAGACTCGAACAAAAACAAGCGCTTCTCGGGAGGCAACCCGTGTCTAACATAGTTTTGGTAATAGTAATATGCTAACCCAATAAGTAGAACATGAAACCCTAAGATTAATGTTCAAGTTTTCTTTATTTTTATGAACAAAAAGGATGGTTTTCAAAATTACTTCATTGAAATTTTTGTCAATACCTTAAAACTTCCTACTCCCGTTTGTTTGAACTTCATTGCAACATCTATTTTTAACCATTATCTAAGATCTCAAATTCTTACTATCCCTTTCACTCACGAACATGGAAACCTACTAGAATGAGAATTAGGAACCTTAGTCATCTTATACACCCAATCACATATTTCGAGCATTGGAGGTACTTACATATGTTTCTATGAACATACATGAAAGATCTTTAACTGAATTATCTGATAACCTGATTTGTATGTCAATATGTGTATTATGCTCGAACTCGTTTAAAAAATGTGTGCTTTGGACATCTTTATACTTGGTTGCCTGATTTAAATAACTCATGCTAGTATTTCCATATCTGCTGTTTATGCTACGGTGAAATTATAGGCAACTAACACTTTTGGTGTAAGATTAAATTCCAAGTCATACATTGGTTTGTTTCATCTTCAAAGTTCTCACTTTGATAGTTCTTTTTGCAAACCAGTGAATCTATGATTTGGAAAATAATCTCTTGTTTGTTAGATCACGTTTGTTTGTTTTGTACAAATGCCTAGCAAGCAGGGACTGACGCCTATAGATAAAGAATCATTGAGTATAATGGAAAGACAACAGGGGAAGAGATGACTCTTTCAGAAACGTAACCATTTAGTTTCTTGATTGACTCTACTTGTGTCTGGAGGATGGCATCACTTCGCATTATTTTCTACAATCTATCCTTTTTGGAAGTCGAGCTCTCGACTTTAACAGCAGCGCTTCTCGGGAGGCAACCCGTGGAATAAGACGTGTTGAGAGAAAGTGTCAACAAGTGAAGAAAATCTCTGACTATCCTTCACACTTGAGCGTACCTAAAATACTTTATGAAAACTTCTCCGGAATTACAACTCATTTGCAAATAAATCACTGGTCTTAGAAAATAGGGAAATCACTTTGAAAACTGATAATTCATGTGTTTCGAGCATTTGAGGTACTTGCATACTACTTTTATGCATTATGCTCAAACTCATTTAAAAACACATGTTTTATAAAACTGATTTGTAATAGAAAACATCTTTTTAAAATTCTGAGACAGTGATTTCTCTTTCCATTTGCAATAAAAACCGAGTTTGTAAAAATGGTACGTCCAATGTGTTCACACTTACGAGATTAATTCACAAGAGAATGATGGATGAATAAACCAATAGCAAGATGCTTGAAGCCGAGCCGATCTTCATGGATGCAGAAAAGGATCTTGGCAACATCTCTTTTCAGCAAATTCAGACTCTCAGCTTCATTGCAGCTCGCTATCTAGGGAGTGTCTTTACCCTTTACCCTCTTTTGTTTATGATTCAGTATATTATTTGCTTTGTTAAGTTTGTTAAGTAATCTATACTCTATCCTAAGCTTATAACTAAGTGTGGGATTCCAGCCCAAAACAAACACTTGAGAAACATTTTCTTATGTTCAAACTCTAAGTGTGGGATTTTTCTTCCAGTAAATCTCAACTCAAGAGAACATTAGGGACAATGTTCCTCTAAGTGTGGGATAGCAGGTATAGAATACCTTGGTTAGTTTTTTTTATAAATTTTAATGTCCGAAATAGCAAACTCAGAAAATGTTCCTCAAATTTTTCAAAAATTTTCAAGAAAATTAAAAAGTATGAGCTAAATCACTTGATTAACTCTATTATTTTTGAGTCATAATATCTTTTAAGATGAGCTATTTTCAAATATGAGTAATATATTTCGGAATCTAGGGAAAATAAGGTAGAAATTTCTTAAGCAAGAAATGATAATCTAATAGGAGCATGACGAAGCACATACAACCCTATTTGCAGTGAGGTATCTTGAGCCTAAAAGCATTCATCTTTAATGCTTCGCTATTCATTTCTTGTGTGTGCCGATGCATGTATCTCTGAATTAGAACTTGCTCTTGACATACGCTTCGAAACCACATTGGTGTGTACCGTACGCGGTATAGGTGCAATTAGATGACCTTGACATTCCCTAGGATTTAACCCCTTTTCACATATCTTTTGAAGCCCAAAACCCTTCCGATACTCATTTTTAGTATCGATGATCCGCCTAGTAAACCATGTTGAGCCTAAACCTTTCGATTCATTAAACCCTCATATTTTAACCCTACTTCCCAAAATATCTCCGAACTTATCTTAGAATTTCTGAGGTTATGGAAAACATCTTTTAGAATATCCGCTTCACTTATCCTACCGTTTCGTTTTCTCTAAAAGTCATCTCTTTCGAGAATCCTTGGTGCGTAAAATTGGCACCGTGAAAAGACTCGAAATGTTCAAGATAAGGGATTTCTGAAAGAATCAAAAGAAAAATATCCTTAGAAATTCTCTGGCAAAGAAGTTCTGAAGAAGAAAAAGAAAATAGAAAAGAAGAAAAAGCATAAAAAGAAAATAAAAAGAAGAAAAAGCAGAAAAGAAAAGAAAAATAGTTCCGCAAGAATAAAGCTAAGTCCTTCAAAGAAGACGAATAGCTATCTCCTTTTCGTTCTAAAATAAAGTTTTTCATGATCTCAGTTGTTTTTAAGATAAGCAACCCTTACACCAAAAAATACCACTATCCATACCCTTTAACCCTCACCAAACACTACAACCCTCATGAATGTCTTGGGATAATTAGCACCGTCATCATCTAAGTGGTGGAGATCCGATTCTTGATCAAGCCTATGACGATGAGTGCTGCATGACTGGCTTTTTGAGCGATTTCGTTTGTTCTAGATTGATAGGAAACCTGATACACTTTGAGTGAATTGAGTGACCACCTTTAGTGAGATCGCCTAGTCATGTGTACTCCAAGATCATGAGATTTGGAAGTATGCCTAAGAGAATCTTTTCTTGTTTATGAAAGGATCATCTTATCTTTCCTTATATTCTTGAAATTATCTTACTTACATCTGGAAGTGGTGATTCTTAAAAATATTCTGACTCACTCTAAAATGTTTTAAAATGTTTTCAAAAACTGAGTGTTGCTTGAGGACAAGCAACGTCTAAGTGTGGGATAACTTGATGTGATGCAAAAAGTCATGTTTTTAAGTACGATATTCCACACTTTTTGGACACATCTTTAGTCAAAACATTCCAAAACAATCATTATTTACTAAAATTCACTAAAGTGTTCCAAATATAGGCGTTGCTACAAAAACCACTAAAAACGTCCAAATAACAAGCAAAATAGAGCAAATAAACAACAACCAATTCTCACACCCTCATTTACCCTATGATAAGCACATTCTAACCTTATGATATGTTGCAATAGGTAAAAACGAGACGGGAGAATCAAGAATCATGCAAATTGGGTGAAGAACGAAAGAGATACGGCTTCTACAGATCGTTAAAAGTCATTCCAAACATGCTTGAGCTACACTCATCCAATTTCTGTGAAATTGGTACCATTATAAGCGTAACGGAATTACGAAACCGTGAGCGCAAGAATCACGTCAAACGGACATGTAACGAAGGAGATACGGGCGTTTTAAGCAACGAAGGAAAGCCGAAACACCCCGTATACGGCCTTGGCAAGCCATATACGGACCTTCTAACCCCATATGCTGTTTTGGCAAGGCTTGGGTCCATCCGGTCATCCCCCTTCATGTTTGGTTCGCTTGTACGATGCGCTTTGATGTTTATACGTATTTCTCCTTTGGCTCCAAGCATTATTTCTTTGGCTCCAAGAATGGCTTCAACTTTGGCTCCAAGTTTGGCTCCATGGCTCATTGCTTTGGCTCCAAGTTGATCTTTGCCTATAAATAGAGCCCATCACCTCCACATTTCACACACCATTCTCATTTCTCACTTTCTCTCTCACACATTCTCTCTCTAGCACTACTCTTAGGAGTTAGAGGAGAATTATTCTTGTAGTTAGTTCCTCTCTCTAGTTTCTCTCTCTAGCACTACTCTTAGGAGTTAGAGGAGAACTAGAGAGAGATTAGTTATGTAGTTAATTAGTAGAGGCTAGCTTATGTAATGCTTGGATTTTAATGAAGAAATACAAGTTGTTATTTTGCTCGCAATTCGTATCGGTATCATTTATCCTTTCTATTATTAATTTGTCATATTGTTCTTGTTTGATGTATGTGATTTATTAATATTAGAAATGTTTATTGTTATGCATTGTGAGTAGTGTGCTTGTATGTTTGTCATGATTTAAATAGTAGTGATGATGTTACTTCAAATATATGATATTGGGATAACAACATTATGAAACAACGGAGGTAACGTTATACGGCTTTCATTTGTATAGCGCCGGAAACATCACTAATGTGTGGAGTACGGAACGTGGAAGCTATGAAAGTCGTGGGCACAATCCGTTGTGGAATAATGTTCCCGATCATTATATAACTGGAAGTTGTTATACTTTGTTATCTGTCTAAGCTTATCCTGAATATAGATCTAGTGTCTCATCACCCTTTCCAGACTTTCACGTGACTGTTGCCCTTAGGATAGGACTTTGCAAACCCTAATACTACGTAGATATAGTTATCTCCAGTTACAGTAGGAAGCTATGAACTTTCTGTAAAACGGCACAGTACTTCGTATAGCGTCAAATACGTGGAAGCTAAGGAAATGTCGTAGGACTGTTTCATCGTGGAATACCTAGAAGTGACCCTTCTAGAACTCGGGTCTAGGAATTAAAGCTGTGGAAATGCTCGTTGCCATGTACACCGATGCTTTTCTCTGGCTTGCTTTTCCAAATTGCATTTTGGCCTGCGGTAATGTAATCGGGATTTTCAAAAAAAAAAATTTACACCTAAGATCTGGAAATCTGTGGAAATGCTTAAATGCCCGGTACACCGGTAGTACATCTAGGATCAGGAACACTGTGGAAATGCCTAATTGCCCTGTACACCGTGAGTATTCCTAGGGATGAACGCCTGAATGTAAAGGAGGGTCTATGTTTATGACGGTAGAATATATGCTTCAATGAATGAATACAGAGTTCTGTCAAGAGGGCTTAATGCTCCATAAACATTGCTTAACTCTACAATACCGATAGTTTAGAATAACAACAGTTAACAACCAGTACACAGTTAGATAATAACAAATAGAATTAGGGGTTAAGAAAGGTCATTAAATACAATTGCGGCCTGTTGCCTTATGCCTGTTCCCTAGATAAATCAAGGGTGACTTTGTCTTATTCAAGCAAAAGTTCAGGGGGGTTTGAAAACAGTCTGATCTGATCAGGGTTCATGATAGCCTAGGTACTCAGTGACATACGTATTTATATCCGGAACTAAATAAGTAGGGTCCTAGTGTTTACAACTAAGTTTATCTGTCTGTTAACTGACTGTGTCCCCAATAAACATCATCCTAACTATATGCTATCATAAATCATGGTGAACCACATCTTTGTTATGTTTAAGTGTTACATATGTGATAGCTTCCTTTTACTTTTATGTTTTATTAGTTTTAGTAGTTTTAATTAGATAAAAATCAAATCAAATACCTATCCAACTATCTAAACCCTAGCTTGATCACTAAGTTATCTGAACGAGCTCTGTTTCAATTCTGCCGTCGTGAGGAACGACCCTGGATCATCCTTACCATATACTAGTATCAGGTATTCGTACCAAGTACCAGTAGATAGTACGGAGGATTAGGCTCCCCCGACAAAATATAAATTTAAAACTACTCACTGACGTCGTGCCCAGCGGAAAGGTCCGCAACGACGGGAAGCGATTCCCGAACGGACCGCTGGGTGCGCGTCACTGCCCTTGTAACTCGTTATTGCTACCATGGTAACCTGTTATTGCTGCCCTTGGTAACTCGTTATTGCTGCTTTTGTAAGTCGTTTTAACTTATCAATTTCGACCACTTTTAGTCCGCAATAACTCATGACAAAAATCACATATGTTCATCTATATCTCTAGTACCTTACATAAATTTTGTAACATCCGTAGAACATAATAATTATAGTAATATTATTACGTGTAAAATAAACACAACTTATAATTAAGTTATCTTTAGAGGTTAAAATTTTTGACTAACCAAATTGACTAACAATTTCTCAATATGTTGTACAATAATAGCTTAAGTTATTTTGCAATTATAAGATTTCAAAAATGTGTCATCATATTAACGTACTATATAACATGTTAGGCAACTAAATAATATTAAATGTATAGAGAAGTTAATTGTATAGATTAAATAGATAAAGATAATTCTAGCCTCTTCCAGTAGATTATTACCAAGTCGAAATATCATTGCTGACTAAGTCGAGATAGTATCGAAAATATGTCGAGTTGGAATACTTGTTAAGAAAGTATTAAATATAACACTGACACCTATGAATACCTACATTCATAGACTTATGACCTCATGCTTTTTATTGGACTATAAATACAGTAACAACGTACTTGCAATATTCATCCCATACACACACACTATACATATAAACACCTATACTACGCACGTACGTCGCCAATTCACCAATCAAGAGGTACTCTTTCTAGTTTCTGATTATTTAATATTTTATTATTATAAAAATAAAATGCTACGCTAGACTTTGCTGCATGTTTAGTTTTAATACTTTAATAATAGGTATGTAATATACTAATATGCATGAATGTACTAGTGACTTATTTTATTAAAATAAATTATATTCACAACACTCTCACATTATGTTTATTAATTATTAGACATTAGTGTTTAATATTTAAGTTAACATAAATGAATGATGGACCTAAGATCTGTTTGCAATGACACTAACAATTATTAATAACGTATATAATGAACTTAACAATCTAGATTTATTGGTAACATTAATAATCTAATTATGTATGTGTATGATTGATAGGTTGATACAACAATTAATCCGACTCTAAACTAACGAGGTGAGTTTCGTGTTATTTTCAAAACTGAGATATATGCGATATACCACGTGATTACCTGATTACTTGATTATTTGTTTAAATTGCATTTAAGCACGAATGTTGACTTTTAGATATACTACGTCATGTTAGTCGTCGGGTAACCAGGAGCTGAAACGTAACGGTCGTTGGCTCATTAATATATATGTATTTTAATGGCTGAAACATGATGGTTATTGGCTCACATATATATTGGTACGATTAGTACACAAGCGGCCACTTGTTTGTACTAAATCGTCCTAGCAGATACTTGTCACTATCGAAAGTGTTGGTATAGATTAGTCGTGACATTGATAGCATGCATGCTTATCAATATCGGATAACGACTTGACATCTGGTTAACCCTGACAGACATAGAGATCTCGCAATATTTTCTATATTTTACGTTTTCACGTTACACATCATCATGGCATATTGTGTGTGATATTTTTGTACACAAACACACAAAATCACTAAGCCTTTAGGCTTATGCATGTACGTGTATATCTCAGGACACAACTAGTTGGCTCGCATGAAGGGAACTCGTAGGACCAGATGATACCCGGAGACGTTGTTGCTTGTTTATAGTCATCTTTTAGACTAGTATAAATCTTGTATCGCTTCCGTTTGTAATATAAAACTCTTGTTCATAAATAAAATTGTTGTTTTGTTGAAAAAAATCTCGGGTGTCATAAGTTGGTATCAGAGCCTTAGGTTTAAGTGAATTAGGTATAATGTACTTAGTCTTAAACCATTAATGCATCACTATAAACCGTTCATGCATCATTTAGTCACACTTAAGACAAACATTAACCAAAGTCTATGTTTTGGCTGTAGGAACCATGCCTATTCCGTACGTTATCCTAAGTGACGATGAAGATGAGGATCCACAGGAAATAATATACGTTTCAGTACCACTAACGCACTATAATGACCTTCACCATGAGATACACTTGTACCAGGAAGCCTTAGACACGGAATTCAATCATATTAAACAACTCGAAATAGCCTACATGATAGCAAGCAGACCTTGGTATAAAAAAGTTAGAGACGTTCTTCATTTTGCGTTTGTGAAAACTCCAGACTGGATTCGTTTTGTTAGATGGGCTTCACGTAAAGTCTGGATATGGCTGAAGTTTACCCCCTTTATCAGAAACTACCATGGTTATCCATTCCGTCCTCTTTATCCAAGCTACCCAGCCTGGATAGCTCACCAGTACGCTCCTTAGTTGAAGATGTGATCAAAAGAAACTCTTAGAGATGGTTTTTGGGTTGTAAAATAGATGTTGGCTTGTAAAATATGGGTTGTCAGACTTAGATGCTTGTAGATAGTGTGTGCTCTATGAAACTTTTAGTTTGTGATGTAATATATAATCTAACGCTGTAGTATAATGTAAGATAAAACTATTATGTACATTATGACGGATATTAATGAAAGTTTTGATTGTACATACACGCAACTTGTTATTGTTTTCAATTACGTGATTTACTTGTTTCGAGCTTTGACAAATTCTTGTTTATATAGTAATGTTGATAAAGAAATATTATATTGTCTTAAACACTCTTCTAATAAAAGAGTACGGTGTTAAGAAAATAAGACTTGTCCGAAAGGGGATAAGCAATAAATTAAGACTTGTCCAAAAGGGATAAGTAACAATATAAGACTTGTCCGAAAGGGGATAAGCAAAGACTTGTCCAAAAAGGGATGAGTAATATTCTTACTATGATTGGAGAATGCTAATCATAAGTAATTACGTGAAGTAATAATAATTCAAAGCAATATTATGTTGCAGATAAGAATAATGACTACTCAAAGATCTGGAGCAAATAACTTCCCTATTAATGTTAATACTGAAATACCTATACCTAAAAATACGATAGGACAAGGTAGTACTGCAACCAGAGGTAGAGGCCGTGGTCGTGGTCGTGGTGGAGCAACCTCTGCTCGCACGACACGAGACCATGAAGTTGATATTGCAGAGATAGTCGCTAGAACTATCCAAGCAACTGTACCTCAGATGTTACAACAAAATAGGGACGAAATCTTAAAAGCCACTGAAGAAAATACAATTAGGATAATTGACACAAGGATTGAAAGAGAAACTGTCGGTGATAATGCACCACCACCTGAACACCCCGAACATCCTGAGCCTAAGGAAAAAGAATGCAGCTATAAAGAATTTATGGGAACAAAGCCTACTGTCTACCATGGAAAGGGAGGTCCAGTAATTGTTATGGACTGGTTAAGCAATATAGAAGTTTGCTTTGAAACCTGTAGGTGCCCAGCAAATCTCAAAGTGAGATACGCAACGACTTTATTTCAGACTGCAGCTCTACACTGGTGGAATGGAGAAAGGGCTGCATATGGAATTGCTGAGGCAGCTGAACTTCCATGGGAAAAGTTCAAAGAAATGATAAAGGAAAAGTATTGCCCTAGGAGCGAAACTCTGAAATTAGAAATTGAGTTTCTACGTCTTGAAATGGGTAATGGTACTATTCAAGAATACACTGAAAAGTTTATAGAAAAATCAAGATTTGCCCCGTTTCATGTGGCAAATGAAGCTAGGAAAGTTGAATTGTATACTGAAGGGCTAAGGCCCGATCTCAAAAGGATAGTACAAGTGACTATGCCTAAAACATTTCTTGAAGCAGTAGAGGCAGCAAAGATTGCTGACAAAGATCATGCGAAGACACGTCAAGATTATAATAATCAAAAGAGACGATATGTTGATTTTAACAATGGTGTAAAGAAAGGTAGATTTGCACCAATGCCAAATAGAAGGTTTATCGTACCCAAGTCTTGTACCACATGTGGGAAGGTACATGCAGGAGTTTGTAAGTTTGAAAACACAAAGTGCTCTAATTGTGGGAAATTTGGACATAGCATACAAAACTGTAGGGGAACTGATAAAACGTGTTACTATTGTGGAAAGTTAGGACATGTCAGACCAAACTGTCCTGAACTAGCAAAGGGAATAGCTGGAACTAGTAGAAATGAGAATAATGAGGCACCAAAGGCTAAGATAAGGGCATTCAACATGATGATGGAAGAGGCCAAAGACATACCCTATGTCGTGTCAGGTACTTTTCTCGTCAATAATATAAATGCTCAAGTTTTGTTTGATTCTGGTGCAAATAGAAGTTTCGTTTCTACTACTTTCTGCAAATATCTTGATCAATGTGTTGAAAAACTGGATACTGTACATTTGGTAGAAATAGCTGATGGTAACCATGTTCATGTAGAAGATGTGATCAATAATTGCACTATCACTATAGGAGAAACACAGTTTCCTATTACACTAGTACCCATACAATTAGGTGAATTTGACATCGTGGTAGGAATGTGAAAGATTATGTGCTTAATATTATCGTAAATTAATATCAAATCCAGCTTCATATGAACACCGCAGGGTCACACCGATAAGCACAACCGAACAAGTAGTGTGATACTATAATTAGATATTTGATATCGTTCATTTAGTTGAAATGGATTAGTTGGTTGAATGTAATTGAAACGTTTATTATTATAAATAATTAAATGTAATTATTTATTTAATAAAAGGATTTATTTGTAATTAGTTTTATAAATAAATTAACTAGTTTGATTAATATTAAACTATAAGGTTTCAATTAATAAAGTTTGGGATTAGTTTAATAAGTGATTAAACTAGAGGGATCGTAGGTGACAACTTGATTAACTTGTTCACCAAGTTGAAACCATCTATAAAAGGAGGCATAAGGGTTCATTTGCTAGGGGATCAATACCTTAACTTTTCTCTCCCTCTCCCTCTCTTGTTGTCGACCGGCCCCACCAAGGAGACCAAGCCGAAATTTCGGCCAACCCTTATTAGGGTTATTGGTTTCGCGATTTGATCGTATTGTTGGTTCGGGTATTTAGTATACACGCTTTAGGATACTACCGTCCGTTCAACCGTGATTTATTGGTGGATACCTAACGTATCCCTAGCTTGGCCGATTTCAAGAAACAAGAGGAATAAGTCGACTCGTACTTGGGCAACAAGTAGAAGACTAGAGATTCTGCCGAGCACTCAATGTAAGAATGCTCATTCTCATTCTATTAATTATATGTAATTAATTTTGTACAAGTTTTATTATGAAAATTACAGATCTTGGCTAAGGGTTTTATTTAATATAATTAAATCGTTTTTATAAGCTTCCGTATGTATTAATTGTATTAATTGTTAATAAAGATTAAAACTTTTATAACGTATAAATCAACTAAAAACCCTTCAGTGGTATCAGAGCCATATAATTTTCAAATAAAACTATGATTAGTTTACTTGTATGCTTCTTTCAAATTAAGTTTTAATTTTATGTTCTCTTCTTCTACTTTTCTTTCTAATCGGTGTTAACCGTATAAGTTTGTTGAATATTTAAGCAACGCGTATAACTGAGTTATTCGCGATTGATCCAAAATATGGTGTGATTTGGTTGTACCAAAATTGCTCCAAGGTTTATTAGAAATCTTGTTGATCGATTTTTGGTATATGGTGTTTAACACCATAACCGAAATCACATACTGTTTTGTTGATTAATTGTTTAAATTATTTAACTCGAGAACTTACGGTTACTTCTTTTTGTTTAAAGTTAATATTAATTGTATTATTTTGAAATATGCAAAATCGTTTTTAGGGTTTACTAAACCCCTAGGAAAATCGATTTTTGCATAAATGTTAGGTATTTGATATCCTAACTAAATCTAGTACAATTAATGATTAACTTAACGAATAAGAAATTGATATAAGGATTTGATAGAAATACTTATGTTGGCCGATTTATATAAGGGTTTTACTAACCCATGAAAATCATATTCTTAATCCATTGATGAGATCAACTAGGGTTTATGAAATCCTATGTATGAATTGATTTTATTTAGGTTTGTGACCTTTAGAAAAAGTCAATTTAAGGTTTTATAAAAACCTATGGATTACTTGATTTTTGGCTAGGATATTATTATCTTTTAGCAAGAATCAAGATTAGGGTTATTAAACCTAAAGATATTGATTTTTGGAATAATACAAGAATTGTTAAAAGAATGGAGATAGGGTCCGTAAAACATGTGATTAATCAAAATCTAGGGTTTATGAAACTTCATGAAACTTGGATGTTTTGATTAATGAAATTATACAAATTAGGTTTTATGTGAAAATCCTAGTTTTGTATAAATTAATGTTTTAAGAAAACCTAATTAAAACTAATGTCATCAAAACGAGTTAGTAATTTTTGAAATCACTAAAGTAATAGTTTTAGAATGTTTAAATAAAATTGACATGTTTTTTTTTTAAAATTAATATTGTTTAAAAGGTGTGTTTTAAAAGAAAGTGTAATTTTCTGTCAAACATGTTAATTCAATTTAAAAGTTAAGTCAAAGAAGCAATAATTCAAGAAACTAATTAAAAGATAATTGTTAGTTTATAATTCAATGGAATTGTAAATAGACAATTGTTAATTGTTGTATGTGATACAAAGATAATGTATATGTAATGGAACTCGTAGTTTGTGTGTCTTGAATAGGTGCGTTTATTAGATAATGCATGTATCCAATAAAACGCCCTAAGCAAACTATAGTTTAAGATTCCATTATAATTTTATAATTGTGATTATAATTGTTGTATGAATTGTGACCATAGCCGAGCCAAATTTGACCTAATATATGAACTGCGTGGTTGTGTTTATTTTGATTGTACTGTAATTTTCTTTTGGTGCAAGGGGAGACCTGCGTGTCATTTACAACCCCATTTGTTTTGTAATTTTATGTAAAAGGTAATTTTAGTTTTATGTAAAAATGTATTTTTCAAATTTTACTTGTAAAATGTGATACAAAAGGATGATGGAGTCCAAAAGAAGATGAGCAATCAAAAGGATTCTTTGCGTTCCATGGTGTCACGAGGAGTCGTTGAAGCTAGTGGGAGCATGAAGATCAAGTTTCCAACCATGTGTCATGTTTGTCCCTTAGGTTGACCCTTGGTTTCCATGTTGGCTCATGGAAATCAAATATAGATTATGGCAAAGCTATGGCACTATATTTTGTATGTTTTATTTTATGTCTATGCATGTCTAGTTATTTGAATAATTGGTGAATTGTTAGGATAAATAATTAGAACATAAATAAAACATTTAGGTAATGTGAATTATCGAGTGAACACATTTGTGAAATGTTGATTCCTCTAGGATAAACATATTATTAGAAGATTAATGAAACACTTGTTTTAATAAAAACTAGAAAATGGTTTAAACTTGATGATTTCCTAAGGGTCGTGTTTTATTAAAAGCATTGTATGTAAACTCATGCATAGTTTATATACATATTTTAAAAGTAATTTTTTGAAATTAGTTTAAAATTAAGAAAAATACCGAAGTAGGTTTAAATTAGAGAATTAAGACCTAAAACCCTATTTAATTTAAGACCGTAAGCACCCTCCATTTGTGGACATTCATTCCGAACCCGACTCCGTGTCCTTTGCCGCCTCCGCGGGTGGGCATGGTTGCACTCGATTAGGGTGAAGTGAAAGGGCCGCGATATCCACTTGAGAAGATGGCCGGTTCCCCACAGTTAGCAAATGGTTTGGTCTATTGGTGATTCCAAGTGAGACTTGGCCCAAGGTGTAAGTTGAGATTAAATATACCTAAACATTAAAATTTAGAGTCTCAAGAGTCTAGGAGTTGTATATGTGATGCAATTGATAGAGATCTACCTAAAAAACTATCGTGTGTCATTGCAGCCTTCGTTGAGGGCACACTTTAGTGTGAATGTCGGATCCTAGCTTAATAGTTCTATTAGGGTTTATGAATTATTAAGAGTTTAAAACGGAATAACTAAGTTTGTTTGTTTTACTGTAGATGGCTAATAACAACGTTAACGCTAATAATACCATGAACTTGTCGCTTCGTTCTATCCTTGAGAAGGATAAGTTGACCGGGCCTAACTTTCGTAATTGGGAAAAGAATCTTCAGATTGTCCTTCGCCATGAACGAAAGTGGTATGTGCTCGAGACACCTCTTGGTCCCGCGCCGGCAAACGATGCCGCCGAGGACGTTAGAAATGCTTACACCAAGCATGAGAACGATCTTCTCGACGTGCAATGTTTGATGCTTGCTACTATGTCTCCCGAACTCCAAGTTAACTACATGGAGACAACGGCGTATGATTTGATTCGTCGTTTGAGGGAAACTTTTCAATCCACTGCTAGAACCGAAAGGTTCGACGCCACTAAGTATTTGAATAGTTGCAAGATGGCCGAGGGATCTGATGTGAGTGCCCATGTTGTGAAAATGATAGGACATCTTAATCGTCTTGAAAGACTTGGTCATGCTTTTCCGCAAGAATTAGCTATTGATATGATTCTTGGTTCATTGAGTAAGGAGTACAAACAATTTGTGCTCAATTACAATATGAACAATACGGAAAGGACGATCCATGAGTTGCATCAAATGTTGAAAACTGCTCAACGGGATATGGAACCCGTCAAGACTAAAGATGTGCTTATGATTCAAAATGGGGGCATAAAGAAGAAGCGTAAGTTCCGTGGCAACAAAGGAAAGAAGAAGAATGGTGATTCAACTTCAAAGCCAGCACCTAAAGCCAAAGTGTCCAAAGCTGAGCATGACTGCTTTCATTGTGGTAAGCGTGGACATTGGAGGAGGAACTGTCCCGATTATCTTGCTGATAAGAGGAATGGTGTTGAGAGTTCTGGTTAGTATTGATATCCTATAAAGGATTGTTTATTTACTTCATATGACTATATTAGATGGTTGATCTAATGTGTACAATTTTTATTGTAGTGGTCAAGAAGTGATGGAGCACTTGAAGTGGAGCTATAGAGATGGCGTTATTGATTCAAGAAGCTTGGATGTGGAAGAATAAGTGCTTTACGCACATTAGTTCATTTTTAATATTTTGGGATATTATTTCATACATTGGTTTTCACATTATGGTTTGCTCATTTTGAGCTTGAATATTTGTTTTTGAATATTTAAATATTTTTGATTATTTAATATTAAAGTTTGGTTTGTGAAATAATGTTTGAAATGTGTTTTAAAGTTTTAAAATGTTCTTTATCTAAAACTTGTGTTTGAATCCCAAAATGAGATCCACATATAACAATCTTATTGTATGACTCATTTAGAACTTATCTTTATAAGATACTAGTTTATGAGTAATACATATTATTTATTGATATCTATATAATTGTGAATTATTGAATACGTAAGTTGCCATATATATGAATGTTTGATTTATATAGAACTAAACACTAAATAATAATACTTCAAGATTATTGAATCTTATAGATTATTGAATCTATTATGTGCATAAAGGATGTATGAATAAGTTGGCTAAACTTATTAGATACAATTAATTGAATTGTCAATTAATTATGGAATAAACTTGTTGTGGTTTGATTTATTCTTGTCTATGATAAATAAATTGATAATGTGTTTTCTATAAACACATTAAGAAACCAAAGACATTAGTTTATTTAAATAATGCATAAAATGAATTATTTCTAAAATAAATCATGAAATTTGTTTTGTAGAAATTGAATTCATAAGTATTGTTAGATTTAGTGGGAGCGTTAAATGGAAATTTTAATATTTCACAAGAACATTAATTCGTTAATATTATTGTTGAATAATTAAAATTTATTGTTGAATTGACTTAAAATGTTTGATGATTGTTTAAAAGAAATTTTAAAATCCAAGTATTTGGAAACATCAAATTTATTGAAGTTAATTTCATAGTGAATGCTTTGTATAAATGATATCATGATCTAATATGTTTTACTTCGGTGTACATATTAAACGATCATTGGATAACATTAATAAAGATTCGTATTATAGCTATAACAAATAAAGTCTAAAATCTTTATATTTATTAGATTGGTGGGTAGATATTTGTTAAGATATATTTGGAGAAATACATCTTAATAAATATAGTTGATGTGAATTAATTGGAAATAGTTCTATTTATATTCATATACGACAACCTGATTCCGAAACCATGAACTGTAGCATGTTAAGGTTGGTTGACTCATTGAGATATGACGAGATCTTCATGTTGTTCATATTTAGTATATTTTAGTATCCATGAATAAATGCAAGTTTATTCTAAAGTGTATGAGATACATATCCATAACCGCTTATTGTCGTGGGAACTACAATAGGGTGATCGGTTATAGTGAAAGATGGTAAGTTACAGCTTTAAGTATCAACTTGTCCTGCAGATAAGGTACAGTCACTGTTAATTTGTGATGCCTGATCACTAGCACTTAATGCGATTAAATGTTGGATTGACCCACATATTGAGTGAATACTTCGTGGACCAAAGTCATGGGTATTCTCAATCGTGGCTGTAACACCTCGTCAAAAAGTTAATTTTCGCGCCAAATTTAAACTTTTATAAACGATTTAACTTTTATTTCCAATTAGTAATTTTTATAAAATACTTTCATTAGAAAACATTTTAAAATAATATAAATAAGATTTTATTTTATCTTATGACTTGACAAATAAAACACGGGTATTTTGTACTGTGGTTGGAGACCACAGTCCGCGCACTGGGGATCTGTGTTGGACAAAACCCAACTCCCTCCCCATTTTCACCTCATTTTCAACTCCACCCTCTCTCTCTCTCTACTTCCATTTCTCTCTCAATCTTCTCTCTAAAATACCCACTAATCACATAAAAACTACCACTAAACGACCTCCAATCTCGAAGCTCCTTTAGGGAAAAACGATCACCACGCAACGATCTACAACCCTATCTTTTCGGATTCTCCTCGCACGGATTTGTAAGTTTCCGACAATTCTCGAAACCTCTCAAAACTTTGTTATTTTGCTTGTTTACGGTTTAGACAAGCTTAAAATACTTAATTATGGGTTGGGTAAAAGAATCGGACTCAACGGAGGCCGGAAAACTCGTTTTCGGCTCAAACTCCGGCGATCAGTCCGTTACGTCGCAGGGACCAAAAACAGTGCTGCGACGTCGCATCCAACGTCGCAGCCAACGTCACAAAACATCCCAACGTCGCATAATGCGACGTAAGCCCCTACGTCGCCATCAAATTCTGCGTCGCACATAGCGACGTAGCCCATAACGTCGCATTGACTTGCGAATGTCGCACATAGAGACGCAAGACCCTACGTCGCCTCTGACGTCGCAGCTGACGTCGCATCTGACGTCGCAGAACCTTAAAAACCTATGTTTTTTACTAAGTACTGACAACCAAATTTTACCACTCGAATTTACCCGAATTTGGATTTCGAATGCATTTTCTTTAAAGCAAAGTAGTAGAAATAAAAATTTTCCAAGCTGACCTGGCAGCTCGACCCCAGCCAGGGGCTCTGCCCCTTGGACCCCGCCAGGGGTTGCCACCCCTTGGACCCCGCTACCAGGGGCGCTGCCCCCGGACCCCCGTACACCATTCCCAGACTTCAACAACAAATGCATACATAAACAACTCGCTTAGACAAACTGATTTGTCTCATACTTATATAACCTCACGTGTTTAGGACACTAGAAGGTTACCATTCGGACGACGCGCGTATCATCGTATCGCTAACAACTCACAGGTGAGTTCATCACCCCACTCTTTTACTGTTTTTCCAACTGATTTCGGGGTGGGAATGCATACTCCTGTTTTACTACTTTCAACTGTTCAAACCTTTACAAACGTTTTACTATAGTTTATGGTAACGGTGCTAGACCACGACAGCTACGAACCATTTGACCATACTTAGGGATATTAAGTATGACTGTGACAGTAACACCTAGAATTATATTACATATGATATCTAGGGAATAAACGCCTCACTACATCAGTGACTTGCTAAGTACTAATAATGATTAGTGAACTTATGAACACCAACTATAGGCACCGACTTGCTAGTTAGCATTGACTACTTTTACGAACTAGCGGATGACTTTGACTAAGTACTGTAAGTACTTCCTTACAGTTAAGTGACGTGTTAACGTACTTGACTTTACCATTACTACATACAAACTAGGTGACGTAGATACGTACCTGACAGGTGATTATGATTCTGCCTCTATACCTAGGTGACATTCCTACTTTTCGTAGTAAGATTTACTACTGTGAATTACGTAACAACTTGAGGTACTGTTGAGTGCCTGTAACACTTTACTAGCCTTGGGCTAAACTTACTTACGGCATGTCGTGTACTGCCAAAACGATTACTTGCATCTCCTGCGGGAGAATAACGGACGCTGTCACTATATGTGAAGCAAAACGATGCCACGGTGGGTGGTACAAACACGATACCAATGTGATTGGTATTACGGATTTACAAACGAGCTCACGATACCACGGTGGGTGGTACAACTTATTTGCGAGCTGGATTGCTCACGATACCACGGTGGGTGGTACAACTTACTTACGAGCTGAATGCTCACACTCAGCAACGGACCAACGAACTATTACAGTCGGGGTCGTTGGCTCAGCATATGAATTTATGCTCTATCGTAGTTCTGCGGAACTGCACGGTTACTCATACTCAGCATATGGATTATGCTTTACTTACTTTCAGCAACGGACCTGCGAACTATTACAGTAGGGGTCGTTGGCTCGATAACTGACTAATTTACTTAAACGTGGTCCTGCGGGACATAACTTAACATTTCCTCCGGGGGATACCTATTACTATCATTGTAGGTGATGAGAAACACTTACGAGTCGGAGACTCAGGGAAACAACGAGCTTTTGCTCACTTGACTGTAATTACAAACCGTACCGCTATGACACGATCACAAAACAGATAACTTGATTACGTTGCCGGGGTGCAACCTTTCATGCCAGGTGGCATCGTGACCTATTAGTAACCATAGTACTAATACTTAAAATCGTACAAACTATCCGTACCGTATGGCCGGGGAGCAATACCGACCGTCTAAGGACTTTCTTGTTTGTTTGCTTTCGGCCAGTAGCACGACAGATAGTCACTTTACGCTACTCTCGTATACATATTGCCAGGTGGCAATATCTTACCTGATAACACACATACTGGGGGTTGGTCCCATTTACTTGACTAGAAACCTATTGATTAGGTTCACCTGCTTACCATAAATTACTTATAACTGCCTCGAGGGGTAACTGTTGTTATTTAAACTGCTAAACTTGATTGATATTTCTGAATGAAATACTTATTACTCGAACTACTTGTTTTTACAAATTACTTGTGAACTCACCAGCTTTCCAGCTGACCCTTTTAGTGTGCATTCTCAGGTACACCGCTGTAGTAGGATTGGCCTACATGATTCTAGCTCGAGTCGCATGTTTTCAACACTCAGGATATTTATTGCATTTACTTCAGTACTAGTAGAATGTAATATTACTTTTATGCGAACTCGCAACTTGTAAACACTTTAATTTCAGAAATGTATAACTATTTTCAAACGTCTCATTTAGAGTCGTTCATTATGTAACTTATGCTGTGATATTTAATTTGGTAACACCCGACCCGACCGCTTCCGCAAACCAAAATTTGAGGGTGTTACAGTGGCGCACTATCCTCTGACCTGAGCAGGCTAGATTTTCGCATGTGAACCTAGTTGGTTTCTAATGAGACCTAAAGGTGTTCGTAAATGAGCATCCATAACGGTTATTCGTTGGCTGACGAAGAACACATGTTGTGATTTCTAGTTTAACTCGCAAGATGGGACTTTGCAACTCTTGTGTAAAAATAAGAGAGATATTTCCTAGGCCGTCGATGATTTGGACTGAAGAAATGTATGGCCATACTCAAGTGATAAGTCACTTGCTTAGTCGGTACAAATCTGTAATCGAAAATAGGAATTGAGTATTAGAAGGTTGATACGGTCCATGCCTTATACTCTAAAATATCTTAAGAAAGTGCAAAAGGATAATAGTCACACCCTCACTGTTTGAATTTTATTTCAGCTTGGCTGTATAGCTACGAGGAGTGATTGCTTCATTGATCTGGTTAACCTAAATGTCCTGGTAGGGACCGCCTTAGGTACATGATATTTACCGATGCTAATATTTCGCACAAGTGGGAGTCTGAAAGATTATGTGCTTAATATTATCGTAAATTAATATCAAATCCAGCTTCATATGAACACCGCAGGGTCACACCGATAAGCACAACCGAACAAGTAGTGTGATACTATAATTAGATATTTGATATCGTTCATTTAGTTGAAATGGATTAGTTGGTTGAATGTAATTGAAACGTTTATTATTATAAATAATTAAATGTAATTATTTATTTAATAAAAGGATTTATTTGTAATTAGTTTTATAAATAAATTAACTAGTTTGATTAATATTAAACTATAAAGTTTCAATTAATAAAGTTTGGGATTAGTTTAATAAGTGATTAAACTAGAGGGATCGTAGGTGACAACTTGATTAACTTGTTCACCAAGTTGAAACCATCTATAAAAGGAGGCTTAAGGGTTCATTTGCTAGGGGATCAATACCTTAACTTTTCTCTCCCTCTCCCTCTCTTGTTGTCGACCGGCCCCACCAAGGAGACCAAGCCGAAATTTCGGCCAACCCTTATTAGGGTTATTGGTTTCGCGATTTGATCGTATTGTTGGTTCGGGTATTTAGTATACACGCTTTAGGATACTACCGTCCGTTCAACCGTGATTTATTGGTGGATACCTAACGTATCCCTAGCTTGGCCGATTTCAAGAAACAAGAGGAAGAAGTCGACTCGTACTTGGGCAACGAGTAGAAGACTAGAGATTCTGCCGAGCACTCAATGTAAGAATGCTCATTCTCATTCTATTAATTATATGTAATTAATTTTGTACAAGTCTTATTATGAAAATTACAGATCTTGGCTAAGGGTTTTATTTAATATAATTAAATCGTTTTTATAAGCTTCCGCATGTATTAATTGTATTAATTGTTAATAAAGATTAAAACTTTTATAACGTATAAATCAACTAAAAACCCTTCAGAATGGACTGGTTATCTGAAAATCAAGCTAATATCATCTGTGATAAGAAAGTGATTAAGGTCACATCACCAAATCATGAAGTGATTTGTATACATGGTGATAAAAGAGATAAAGAAATGAACTTGATATCACTGATGAAAACTAGGAGGTATTTGAGAAAAGGATATGAAGCATACATTGCATATGTAATAGATATGAAGAAGGAAAATAAGAATGAAATCAAAGATGTGCATGTAGTATCTGACTATCCTGATGTTTTTCCCGAAGATTTGCCAGGAATTCCACCTGAAAGGCAAGTGGAATTCAAGATAGATTTAGTACCTGGAGCAACACCAATAGCACGATCACCTTATCGTCTAGCTCCTACTGAATTGCAAGAATTGATGAAACAACTTCAAGAGTTGTTAGACAAAGGATTTATAAAACCTAGTTCATCTCCATGGGGAGCGCCAATTTTGTTTGTCAAGAAAAAGGATGGATCAATGCGGATGTGCATTGACTATCGTGAGCTGAATAAGGTCACGATAAAGAATAAGTATCCATTACCTAGAATAGATGACTTGTTCGACCAATTGCAGAGAACAAGTTACTTTTCAAAGATTGATTTAAGGTCTGGATACCACCAACTTAAGGTTAGAGATGAAGATATCCCGAAAACAGCATTTCGAACAAGATATGGGCATTATGAGTTCCTAGTTATGCCATTTGGTCTCACAAATGTGCCTGCCATATTTATGGATCTCATGAACAGAGTATGTAAGCCATATCTTGATAAATTCATAATAGTTTTCATTGATGATATATTGATTTACTCGAAAAATCAAAAGGATCATGAATGTCATCTTAGAGCTGTATTAGAATTACTTCGGAAAGAGAAACTATATGCCAAATTTTCTAAGTGCGAGTTTTGGATCAGAGAAGTTCAATTCTTAGGGCATGTAGTTAATGAAGAAGGAATTAAAGTAGACCCGGAAAAGATAGATGCAGTAATGAAATGGGAACCTCCTAAAACACCTAAGGAAGTTCGTAGTTTCATTGGTCTAGCCGGATACTACCGACGATTTATTCAGGACTTCTCTAAGATTGCAACGCCTTTAACTAAACTTACAAGAAAGAATGCTAAGTTTGAGTGGGGTCCTGAACAAGAAAAATCTTTCCTAACGCTAAGACAAAAGTTGAGTAGTGCACCCATCTTGACGCTACCAGAAGGAACGAATGATTTCGTTGTATATAGCGACGCCTCAAACCTAGGGTTGGGTTGTGTACTAATGCAACGAGATAAAGTTATAGCTTATGCATCACGACAGTTAAAAGAACATGAAAAGAAATATCCAACGCATGACTTGGAATTAGCTGCAGTCGTGTTTGCATTGAAGCTATGGAGACATTATTTATATGGAACGAAATGTATGATCTATACAGATCACAAGAGTTTGAAATACTTGTTTAAGAAGAAAGAGCTAAACATGAGACAACGACGCTGGATGGAATTAGTAAGCGATTATGATTGTGAAATTCTTTACCATCCAGGAAAGGCAAATGTTGTAGCAGATGCCTTGAGTCGAAAAGAGAGAAAAGAGCTAACTAAAGTCAGGGCTATGAGAATTGAACTAACTTTGGATTTAAATAACAAAATCAAAGAATTGCAACAAGTAGTTGTTCAAAATGGAAGTTTGAACGAAGAAAGAATGAAAGGTCAATTCAAACTACTTGAAAATGACAATGATGGGATCAAAAGGTTCAAAGGAAGAATTTGGATCCCTAAGCACGGAGATCTTAGAGAAATAATCTTAAGCAAAGCTCATAAATCAAGATATTCAATTCATCCTGGAAGCACTAAAATGTATAAAGATTTGAAGTTAATGTATTGGTGGCCAGGAATGAAGAGGTCAATTGGAGATTTTGTTGAGACATGTCATACATGTCTCCAAGTCAAAGCTGAACATCAGAAGCCATATGGTAGTTTACAATCTTTAGAGATTCCTGTTTGGAAGTGGGATCACATCACAATGGATTTTGTTGTTAAACTACCCAAAACTCAAAAGAGTCACGATGCCATATGGGTAATTGTTGATAGATTAACCAAATCTGCACATTTCCTACCCATTAGAGAAACATATACCTTGGAGAGACTAGCAAGGTTGTATGCCAATGAAATAGTAAGTAGGCATGGTATACCTCTCTCTATTGTCTCAGATAGAGATAGACGATTCACATCGACATTTTGGAGAAGTTTTCAGAAAGAAATGGGTACTCGAGTCAACTTGAGTACTGCATATCATCCACAGACGGATGGTCAGAGTGAAAGGACTATACAGACCTTAGAAGATATGCTTAGGTCATGTGTAGTTGACTTTGGAGGTAATTGGGATGATCATTTACCATTGGTTGAATTTGCTTATAACAATAGTTATCACTCCAGCATCAAAATGGCACCATATGAAGCATTATATGGTAGGAAATGTAGAACGCCAATATGTTGGAATGAGGTTGGAGAAAAGCAAATGGCCGGCCCAGAAATTGTACAACAAACAACTGATAAAGTTGTTCAAATTCGAGATAGGATTAAATCTGCACAAGATCGACAGAAATGTTATGCAGATAGAAGGAGAAAACCTATCGAGTTTAATATTGGTGATAAGGTTACGTTAAAGATATCACCTTGGAAGGGAATCGTGAGATTTGGAAAACGAGGAAAACTGAGCCCTCGTTATATAGGACCTTTTTCTATTACCGGAAGGATTGGTAAGGTTGCCAATAAACTAAGCCTTCCTACAGAACTACAAGGAATACACGACACATTTCATGTGTCAAACCTCAAGAAGTGCATTTTAGATGAGTCAACTATAATTTCCTTGGATGAATTAAGTGTTGATGAAAATCTTAGTTTTATAGAACAACCACAATCAATCCTTGATAGAAAGATTAAACAACTTAGGAATAAGTCTATTCCTTTGGTCAAAGTCCAGTGGCAATACCATCATGGTTCAGAGGCTACATGGGAATCTGAATCAGAAATGAGATCAAAATTTCCCTACCTATTCGAATGACTGAATTTCGAGGACGAAATTCCTATAAGGTGGGAGGATTTGTAACATCCGTAGAATATAATAATTATAGTAATATTATTACGTGTAAAATAAACACAACTTATAATTAAGTTATCTTTAGAGGTTAAAATTTTTGACTAACCAAATTGACTAACAATTTCTCAATATGTTGTACAATAATAGCTTAAGTTATTTTGCAATTATAAGATTTCAAAAATGTGTCATCATATTAACGTACTATATAACATGTTAGGCAACTAAATAATATTAAATGTATAGAGAAGTTAATTGTATAGATTAAATAGATAAAGATAATTCTAGCCTCTTCCAGTAGATTATTACCAAGTCGAAATATCATTGCTGACTAAGTCGAGATAGTATCGAAAATATGTCGAGTTGGAATACTTGTTAAGAAAGTATTAAATATAACACTGACACCTATGAATACCTACATTCATAGACTTATGACCTCATGCTTTTTATTGGACTATAAATACAGTAACAACGTACTTGCAATATTCATCCCATACACACACACTATACATATAAACACCTATACTACGCACGTACGTCGCCAATTCACCAATCAAGAAATACTCTTTCTAGTTTCTGATTATTTAATATTTTATTATTATAAAAATAAAATGCTACGCTAGACTTTGCTGCATGTTTAGTTTTAATACTTTAATAATAGGTATGTAATATACTAATATGCATGAATGTACTAGTGACTTATTTTATTAAAATAAATTATATTCACAACACTCTCACATTATGTTTATTAATTATTAGACATTAGTGTTTAATATTAAGTTAACATAAATGAATGATGGACCTAAGATCTGTTTACAATGACACTAACAATTATTAATAACGTATATAATGAACTTAACAATCTAGATTTATTGGTAACATTAATAATCTAACTATGTATGTGTATGATTGATAGGTTGATACAACAATTAATCCGACTCTAAACTAACGAGGTGAGTTTCGTGTTATTTTCAAAACTGAGATATATGCGATATACCACGTGATTACCTGATTACTTGATTATTTGTTTAAATTGCATTTAAGCACGAATGTTGACTTTTAGATATACTACGTCATGTTAGTCGTCGGGTAACCAGTAGCTGAAACGTAACGGTCGTTGGCTCATTAATATATATGTATTTTAATGGCTGAAACATGATGGTTGTTGGCTCACATATATATTGGTACGATTAGTACACAAGCAGCCACTTGTTTGTACTAAATCGTCCTAGCAGATACTTGTCACTATCGAAAGTGTTGGTATAGATTAGTCGTGACATTGATAGCATGCATGCTTATCAATATCGGATAATGACTTGACATCTGGTTAATCCTGACAGACATAGAGATCTCGCAATATTTTCTATATTTTACGTTTTCACGTTACACATCATCATGGCATATTGTGTGTGATATTTTTGTACACAAACACACAAAATCACTAAGCCTTTAGGCTTATGCATGTACGTGTATATCTCAGGACACAACTAGTTGGCTCGCATGAAGGGAACTCGTAGGACCAGATGATACCCGGAGACGTTGTTGCTTGTTTATAGTCATCTTTTAGACTAGTATAAATCTTGTATCGCTTCCGTTTGTAATATAAAACTCTTGTTCATAAATAAAATTGTTGTTTTGTTGAAAAAAATCTCGGGTGTCACAATTTTACCAAGAATTATAGTGTCCATTTAGTTAGTAAAATAAAAATCGAGAGGCGTCGGGTCTGAAATCCGGCCAAAACAGTGATAGTCACACAAATCGGGTTTTCTAGGAGAATTGGTGTATTTCTAAGCTTCGATCAAAACACGAAAGTTGTAGATAACAAAAATACGAAGATTTTGGCGTTGGTTTCATGCATTTATCTTATGTGTACGATTTTATATGATTATTTCCGTGAAACTGATTTTCTTGGACAGAATCTGCCATTTTACATATAGGTTTGGAAAACGAGTTTTAAACTTTGATTCGGACATTTCTAGGTTAGATGAACATACTAACATGTAAATAAACTTAATCCAAGTATTTTACAAAGATGATGAAATTTTACAATGTCGTATGGAGAAACGAGAAAGATGGAAATGAAGCTCGCGTTCTCGTGATCGTTTTATCTTGAAGCAACCAAGTGCGATTGTGAGTTTTGAGTGGCGTTTTGTGGTGGTTTTGGGGCTGGTTTTAGGGACGGAAAGACGGAGAGAATAGAGATGTAGAGAGAGAGAAATGTGGGTAAGAGTGATGGAAGGATGATGGTTTGCTAGTAGTCAACAAGGAAGAAATGTAGATCTTGTTTGGGGCTGGTCATAACTGGTCCATGGGGCCCACACATGAGGGTGTGTGTCTCAATTTTTGGTTCCTCAAATTTGTGCTCCGTGCGGTGTTCGTTTCCCCGGTCGTTTGAACGTTTATTAATCGCGTATTGTTATATTAATACATTTTCGTTTTTGATTTAAATCTCGATATTTTTAATGGAAGTATTTTATCAAAAATACTTTGTTTCGAGTTATATAAATATAACTTGAGGTTATTTGAATTGTCGGGCGCTTCTCGCGTGTTTAATTTGTGTCGGCTACTTTTAAATAAAACGTACATTGTTTCGTATATTATTAATACATAATAATATAAGGTAAATAACTACTATTTAATTTTCAGATAGTTTTATGTTATTTATTAGAAGTTGCACCAACGTCCGTATTGATAAGGTGGGTGATATTGCCACATGCAATTTTTATTCATACACATGTAAATTCAATAGTGCTTGTAGTGTATATATATGCTCTCCCTGTGGACACAACAAATACACCAGTGGCATTATCATGCCCCTATTGATAATATATCGAAATCCATCCGATAGTTAATTACACGATTTCAATAAATCGCGTACGTGTGTGTATATATATATATAAATATATTAATACACATAATGATACACATAATCAGCCTTAAACATAACTAATTACATGTATTGGCACAATGATTAGGAACTAATTATTAGTCATAATTTGTCGGATGTCACACCTCCCCTATTTATAAAACCCCCAAATCTTCATTTCCTCCATTTTATCACAAACACCAAACACACCCTTCCCATCTCTCCCTTTTTCTTCCTCTCGGTATCTTTCACCAACCGAACAACAACAAATCGACAGCAGCAGCAGCAGGAATCATCATCATCATCATCATCATCATCATCATCGCATTTCGATCTTCATTTTCAAGCTCGGTGAGAAACCCCGCCACTTTTCGTTAATTTCGTGTTTAGAAATGCTTATAATAGCATGTTATTAAGTCCACCCAACAAGAAAATGCCCAAGAAACTTGATGAAAACGTTTTAAACTTGAGATCCGTCCTAAAACTTGCATCAGTTCGTCGTGCGAACTGAGATGAACTCAGTTCGTAAAACCCTATCCGAACTCAACTCGCAAAACCTTATCCGAAATCTACGAACTGAACTGGCTTGCGAGCCGAACCACTTGCGAGCCAAATTGATTTGCGAGTTGACTTGCGAACTGACATGCGAGTCGAGACCCGCCAGGGGTTACCACCCCTTGGACCCCGCTATGTAACATCCTATTTTTGGGTCTAGAAATAAATGGTATTTTACTAAGTTTTAAAATGGTTATTTAAAATAATGGGAAATAGTTTATTTGATTTCTTGGAAATAAATAGGTAAAAGAGTCACAGGATTTATTGTGACTAATAAAATAATAATTGTTTTAAATTGTTAAAACTGACGGTAAAATAAAATATTTTGTCTCGCGAGTATTTTCGGATTACAGACAATATGCTTAGAAGGGGCATAATATTTACACTGATCTAAATAGGAAGCGGTGGAGGTGACCGACTCATTTTCTATTATTTTACCTAACTTTTCTCATCTCATCTATCTTCATTTTCTTTCAAACAAAACCTTGAGAAAATAAAAGGAACGAATCGACAATTAACTTGAAGATATGGATTAAACTCAGATTCTTGTTTTAATCATCATCATCTCTCTTCAAATTGTAAGTATTTTCTTGTTTTATAACTTTGAACTTGAAATTTATGAAAGATAGTTAGTTAAAGATTTAGTATATGTATTGAAGTGTGATATTTGATAGTTTTATACTAGTAGTTGCTGATTTCATGATGATTAGTAAGTCAATTAATTGATGTTCTTCAAGACTAAAATTGTGTAAAATGGGTTTGAGTGATTATTTTAGAATTAGATAGGTTAATGATATAAGTGAAGGATTGAAGCTTGAATACAAATTATATAATGTTGTTAGTGTTTGTTGAAGCTATCTGAGGTATAAAAAGCAATTATTGCAGTTGGATTATATGTTTATGGGTTTTAGGTTCGAGCTGGGAACTTGCAGAAAGTTACAAGGCATCTGGGTTTAGGTAAGATAGCCGATCGGCTATGCTTCAGCCTATCGGCTACCTTTCAGCCTATCGGTTACCTTTCATCCTATCGGCTATGCTTCAGCCTATTGGCTACCTTTTATCCTATCGGCTATGCTTCAGCCTATCAGCTACTTTTAGCCTATCGGTTGAAATAGAACAAAATGATGACAGCATGTTGAGTTGAAGCAAAATCTAAAAATTAGTCTTATAACTGTTCGAGTATGTGTTTCTAGCCGATCGGGTACGGGTTAAAAACAGGAATAAATTAGTTTTGATATTATGTTGTACTTGCAATGCATCTATATTATATGTTTAATGAACTAAGTGAATGGTACATATATATATATATATATATATATATATATATATATATATATATATATATATTATGATAAACTTGTAAATTAGTATGAATAATAATTATAAGTGTTGTATGGTAGTTGATGTTATTTAGTGAAATATGTATATAGTTATGACAATGGTTAATTATTTTGGGACGAGTTGCTGACTTGTTATTATTTGTGTTTTCAGATAATCAGAATGAAACTCAGTAATATTAGACCACTGAGTGGAGACTGAAATATCGGTGAGTGGTAACTGTATTCCTCGGTTCAACCCAGTTGTAATAAGTTTGGTTACAACGGGTGAACATATATTGTTATTGGTATTAACTATTTAGTCATTTGGGTTAAGGTTATTGTTTTTGGTTGTTAATATTCCTTGATGGCATGACGATTATGCATTAAGTGATTCTTGGGCCAATGGGCATATGTGATTATTCAGAGGTCAACGTTGGTTGGGCTTGTTGCTATTGTTTGGCCGGTAGGGTTTCCGATACACATAGTTGATGGATGAACCTATATCGGTGAAGATAGCTTCAAGCTATCGGTAAATCACTGTTTTAGCCGGCAGTGGTTTAAGGGTTCTTTGATTGGCTAATCAGGAACCGCCGATCCTCTTTGACGCTATGTGTTTATTGTTTATTTGTTGTAAGATTTGTTATTTCTGGATTGAACTGTCGGATACAGTTCCATTCACTTAGCTGTGAGCTAATCCCATTATTTTAACATTTTTGCAGATTATGGTTAGATTACTGATCGGGTTATAGACGGTTGGATGGGATGTTTGACTATTACTGCAGCTACTCTGATCTTTTGAGAAACTTGAAGTCGTGTTTTGGAAAATAATATAACACCCGGTCTTAAGTATTTGGTTTTGTAATTATTTATCTATAAGTGTGATGTTTTGAAACTTTTAAACATTTTGGTACATATGTATATACATAGAGATATGGTATTCTAACTTGGGACTCGCTTCCGGTGTATAAAATATATAAATATGGTTAAAAAAATACAGGGTGTTATACGCTACCAGGGGCGCTGCCCTCGGACCCCGTACACAATTTCATACTTTATAAAGTACAATGAAACAAATATAATAATAATATCTTTGGAGATTATTATTACTAACCGTCACCTACGGGCCATACACGATTTCTAAACTTAAACAACGAGTGAATACTTGCACAACTTGCTTATTTGAACCGATTAGTCTCTTACTTATATAACTTTACGTGTTTAGGACACTAGGAAGTTACTATTGGGACAACACGCGTATTTTAGGATCGTGAGCAACCACAGGTGAGTTCATAGCCCCATATTTTAATCTGTTTTACTGATTTCTGGGGTGAGAACGCATGCTCTTGTATTACTCTTTCATTGTTTGATGAATATACAAATCATTCAACTGGTGCTTGTAATAAACATGTCATGTTAGAACATTAATGGGTTTTTGGGATTATACTTAAAGGTATTAAGTATCCAAGAGTTAGAAATACCCAGACTTGTACTGGTATAACCATCTAGGGACTTAAGGCCCCTCCATTCTATTATCCTATGATCACTAGGCTTGACTAGTACATGAGTGAATGCCGACTAGAGGCACCAACCGAATAACCAAACTTGGGATTACGAGCACACTATAGTAGCATACACTAGTTTAGTACATTATACTACTTCCCGACAACTAAGTGATGACTTTACATACTTAGGTGCATTATCTACACCTAACATCTAAGTGGCGATCGTACATACTTAGATACACTATGCTACTCCGAATATTACATGACATTCGTAAATACTTGTTAAAGATTTACACTTACAATATCACCGTAGGGTAATACAATTGGTTAAACATTGTACTGTAATTACCTGTGGATATTACCTGTTAATTATGCTTACATGATTACACTATTAAGCACGCGGTGCTTCCTTGATATCTCTGTTAAGCACGTGGTGCTTCATTGGAATTACATTACCAAGCACGTGGTGCTTCATGTATATATTTATATACACACTGATTTCATGAAACTCCGGTCGATATCACGGTTAAGTGATACAAAACGATATCACGGTTAAGTGATACAAATCGATATCGCGCCGAAGTGATACAAAACGCACACATACGAGTTGGTACTCGCACGACATTCATATGAACTTACACTCATACACACGGATTTATACCTGCACGATTCTTCATACGAGTTTACACTCTCACTCATCGAATACTAGACGAGTTTACACTCGCACTCATCGAATACCAAACGAGTTTACACTTGAAAATCATTGATAGAGTATTAAGCTAAATACTCGCCTAGTTTTCAGGAACTACATATACGTGCCTACGTAAAACTCATAATCTACTACTTGCGTTGTACACATACATTACTACTAGTTGAGTAGTCAACTCATCTGAGATTATATATATATATATATATATATATATATATATATATATATATATATATCATATATATCATATGTATACCATATTACTATGTGGCAATATCTTACCTAGGGATAACGATACTAGGTTTCTCGATTACAACTATAGGATCCTATTGGGTTAGGGTTGCTAAGTATATTTAATACTCTTGATGTTGCTCGTGGGAGAAATGGTCACTCAACATTTTAACTCGATAAATGATTTATTATTGGATTTTGAATTACATATGCTTTATATCTTCATTGTTTACTTAACAAAACCTATTAACTCACCAGCTTTGTAGCTGACTTGTATTAGCATGTGTTCACAGGTACATTGCAATAGTAGGATTGGCCCTTCAGGATGCTAGCTCGAGTCGCATGTTTTCAAACACTTGGAAGTTTCCTTGCATAACTTTTGTTTACCAAATCATGTATTGAAATTTATTGCGAACTCACAACTTTGTAAACTTCTTATTCTGGAAATGTAATGTATTTTCAAACGTCTCATTTAGAGGTCGTTTACTATTTATCTTATGTGCTTTGATTATTGATTAGTAGCACCCCAAAGCTTGCTTCCGCTGAACAGAGAATTTGTGGGTGTTACATATTTTCATCACTATTTTTCATGTAGAAAATTTCTTTTAACATTTTTATACTGGTTCTAATATTTCACAAGAACAAATATATATATTTATATATATATATATATATATATATATATATATATATATATATATATATATATATATATATATATATATATATATATATATATATATATATATAATTCAAATGTATACGCAAAATGGAGAAACTAGAAATGACAATTCATATTATGTTGTTATGTGATATACTTCTATTTTTTTGAAGTTTGTTTGACTAAGACCACTCCCATCGCTCAAATCGGTTGCAAACCGGTTGCTCCGCGATGCCATTGGCCCAACCACTTTCAAAGCAGTTTTTTCCGATCCGGTTAAAAATTGTGAGCCCACGTGCTATTTTTTTGTTTAGTGTTTATAGAAATGGTGATATATTGGTAACGTGGGACCCAGAAAAATGAAGTTGTTAGTCATTGATGGTAGTGGGTAATCGGTTGTGAATCAGTAATGAAAATCTGACGTAGCGCAGAGGTGGCGGAATTGGTTTGGAAGTGGTTCAACCACGGATAAGAGTGGTCTAACTCTAAGGGCACTCCCAACCGTGGTTGAACCACTTCCAAACCACTTCTACCACCTCAACGCCACGTCAGCTTTCCACTAGCTGATTCACAACTGATTATATGACATCAATGACTAAACACTTCTTAACCACTTCATTTTCATTATATTATTTAAAACATAACAATTAAAATAAAACACATTTCTGTAAATTAAAAACATTACAATAATTAAAAAAACAATTACATTTCCTCAAAACAAAAATACAATAATTCATATAAAACATGACATTTCCTAAAAAAAATACAATAATTCAAATAAAACATTACATTTCCTACAAAAAAAAATTACAATAATTCAAATAAAACATTAGGAAGTCAACGGGTACGTTCGATCGCGTAATTCCCTATCCATAGGCAATTCAGCAATTGTGTTGCAACTCTTTCTTGCCACGAACATCGTATTGCTTTCGCCAGGTTTTATGGATATTCTTCTTCTAGCTCGCACATGTTTCGGTCGTTGTCCTCGGTTATCACGTTGTGTAAAATCACACAACAATACATGATTCTTTTGATCCTGTTGGTGTTATATGGTCTTGGCAGGTTTTTGATTATTTGCCAACGGCCTTGATGTACACCAAATGCTCATTCAATATCTTTCCTTGCATATTCTTGATATCTCTTGAACCGTATTTCTTGTGGCGTTAGAGGAAACTTAAACGACTTTACAAGAGTTGGTCATTCCGGATAAATACCGTTAGCAAGATAATAACCTTTGGTGAATTGACGATCGGCAATCGTGAAATTTACTTATGGAACTCTATCTTGTAATAAATCGTTGAATAAGTCGGATTCATTAAGGACGTTAATTTCGTTGCTCGAACCCGTTGGGCCAAAGAAAGCATGCCAAATTCAAATATTGTAAGAGGCAACCGCTTTGAGTATGATCGTTGGACGACCTTGATCACCTTGTGTGTATTGCCCTTGCCACGCAACCGGACAGTTTTTCCACGGCCAATGCATATAATCGATGCTCTCGAGCATACCCGGAAAACCATGCAACTTGGCATGACGTTGTTGTAAACGTTGCACATCTTGGAGTGTTGATTTTCTTAAGTACTCGGTCGAATATAGATGAAAAATACATTTACAAAATTTTTCCAAACATTCGTATGATGTTTGATGACTCATATGTAAATATTTATCAAATGCATCGACGGCACAACCCTACGCCATTTAGCGTACGACGGAAGTGCACGTTTGGTAAATGTTAAAACCAAGTTTTCCGGTTGCGTCATATCTTTGATGAAAGTATGCATAATATTCCAGTAGCGGTTTTTGGGAATAAGATAGTATATCTTGACGAATACAGATAAATAAAGGCCGGCTCATTCGAAAACGTCGACGAAAGTAGTCGGCCAGGAATGTTGGGTTCTCGGAAAAGTAGTCGAGAAATTAACGTTCGCCGATTGTATGACGATCTATAGGAATAAATCGTCTTGGCGCTCTTGGTGGACGGAATGAACTTTCCGCGTCGTCGTCTGAATCGGACGATATCAAATTTAGCAAAGCGAGTGCGACTTCCGGATAGAAGCCTTGATTAAGCGCTTCCAATTCTTTAATATCGGAATCGGAGTTGGAACCCATTTACGTTTTGAAGATAAAAATATGGTAGAATTATATAGATAGTTGTTGTATGTGTATTTATAGTGTTCTTGGGGTAAAACAAGGGTTTAAAATAGTGTACGATATATATATATATATATATATATGAGTAAAGCTCCAATGAGAACACTTTAAACATAAGAACGGCTAAGAACACATCATAAATGCACAACTAGTAAACAAATTCATTAGATTCACACTCGTACATCTCAAATATGTGTAGAAAAATAGATGCGAACTTTCCGAAATGCACAAAAAATGAAAAAACGATCGATGCACGATTATCACTATAATCGTGCATCAATCGTTTTTCGATTTTTGTGCATTATTATAAGTGTACATTTATTTTTCTTTGTATATTTGAGATGTGCTAATGATAATCTAACTGTTTTATCAAGAGTAATTATGCATTTGAGCGTTCTTAGCCGTTCTTATTTTTAAGGTGTTCTCATTTGATCCAAACTATATATGAGGGAAGTGCCTTTTTTAGGGGAAGGGGGAAACGTTAGTATTCATCAAGAAGCATATTACAATTATCAATCAAAACACCAACAAAAATTATTTTTACCGGTAAATAGTAATCAAAATCGATGCTATAAAGAATATTTTAACGAATAAATTTCATTTTTAAGACATAACATTAGTTGATGAATATTTATTTAATAAATTGTTAATATTCACTGTGATGAATATTAACTAATATGCATCAAAATGCATATTAAAACTTCACATTATTTGAAAAATATATTTATTGTTAATATTCATCACAATGCATATTAACTAATATTCACCGCGATGAATATTAACGGATTTGGATCTAGTATTCATAAATCGATGTTATAACTTGCATAAAGAATTTATCAAGAAAGCTTAACATTCATAGCATCGATTCTGATTAACATTTACTAAATTTCAGTTTGCTTTTTTCGAGATTTGTATGGGTGAAGGTAATATGCTTCTTGATGAATACTAACGCTTCCCCCCTTCCTTCAAAAAAATGCACTTCTCACTGGATCATTCCACTATATATATATATATATATATATATATATATAGAGAGAGAGAGAGAGTTGGGTTAAAATGAGAAGGCTAATTTTTGTGAGAACGTGGGAAACACTTTAAAATTACTTTTTAAATATTCGAAACACATTTTCCTATAAAACTTTTTCAATGATTACTATTAAAATAACTTTTGGAAGCTATGATATAAATATAAATAAAAAATATTAACTTTTTTTTTCGAACTTGTTTTACAGTCGTTACTGTTGTGATTATTTAAGATAATCACAAAATATAACATGATAATCACATGTGATTATTCTATAATATAATGTGATTATCATGTGTTCGAAATAATCACAAAATAAGGCATGATAATCACATATTATTCATGTGATTATCAAGTTATAAAATGTGATTATTATGAATAAAAATAATAAAAAAATGATAAAACGTCGAATTTTTTTTATTTGAAAAATAACTTCTAAAAGTTATTTAAAAAAGAAGCTACGAAGAAAATTTTGTAAAATAACGTGTTTTGGATAGTTAAAAAGTGATTTTTAAAGTGTTTCTCACGTTATCACGAAAATTAGTCTTCTCATTTGAACCTAGGACTATATATATGTGTGTGTGTGTGTGTGTGTGTGTGTGTGTGTGTGTGTGTGTGTGTGTGTGTGTGTGTGTGTGTGTGTGTGTGTGTGTAACATCCTCTTTATGGGCCTAGGAGTAATAGGGTAATTCTCTATTTTATTTTATTTGTTTAAAAAAAAAAAAAAAAAATTGTCATTTTATTTTGTTAGAAATAGTTTATATTATTTGGGTATTGAAAATAATAGGTCAAATGATTAAATGACTTATTGTGATTAATAAATTATTACTTGTTTTAAATTATTTTAGTTGTCGGTATGATAAAACTTATTTTCTCGCAAATGGGTTTTAGGTTTCAGATAATAGATTTAGAACGGGTATAATATTCACCCTAACTTATACTGCATGAGATGATGAGGCCGACACTTGTATTTACATTCACTAATGTGTTCTTACACCTCTTTCACATTCACTTTCATCTACACTTTGAAACCATGAATAATCAAATAAGGAAAACATCAAACAATGAAATTGAAGCTGTGATTTAGTGTTAAAAATCTGAGTTCATCATCCTTTTCATCCTCTAGTTCATCTTGTTTCTCCATTTTGAATGTAAGTTTGATTACCATGATTTATATGACTTTATTGGATATTAGCTTAGTAATTGATATGTAAATGATTAATGGTTACTGAAAGTTACCTGAATCATCATCATCTTTTTGATTATCATCTCATTGTAAGTTGATTTTACCCATTTACACATATGTGTTTGAGTTTGGTTAAAATTAGGTTAGATTATTGATGCATGTGTAGAATTTGATGTTAGATGATGTTTTTTGTTATTGCTCTATGTTTATAGATGTTAGTTGAGGATATTTGTTAGATAAAAACGTGTTTTTCATCTGCATTTTGTGAATATTTGGATTTGAGTTCGAGCTGATATGAACAGGTCTGGGTTGTGTTGTTGTTAAAATGTGAAACGCGATCCTAGCCATGTGTCTGGATCGCGTTACTTAGTTTTAATGTGGTGCAGTCGCATTTTCCTCTTCGAAACGCGATCCCGCCTCAATTCCCGGATCGCGTTGCCTAGTGTAATTCGGTAACAAAATGTTTTCTAATGATGTAACACCCCCGAATTTACTGTATAACGGAAGCACGAATTGGGTGTTACTAATCAATATACAAAGCACATAAGATATAATGAACGACCACTATATGCGTCGTTTTACATTTGTATTGATAAAACCAAAAGTTTACATCAAAAATTGTTTACATTAGCTCGGTTGAAATTGAGAGATTTAAGTACATAATTAATCTATACAAAATATAATAATGCAGCTAAATCTCTGATTGTTTGCATGCTGACTCGAGCTAATTCACCTTGATTGAGCAGTCCAACCTACTGCTGGTTACCTGTGATACATGCTAAAATGGGTCAGCGAAACGCTGGTGAGCTCACAGGTTTGTATGTCAACACGTATTTGTATGAACCGCAAGATTTATAATTGAATTTATAAAGCAATTAAGCAAAATAAAAGTTATACAGCCATGAGGACATAGTCTGAGCTTAACTTGAGTGTCAGGTCCAATTAAGGAAACCCAACTTGAATGCCTCCTACGAGTGCCTAATCCACACTCGTCTTCCCAAATGCTAATACATCCGTTTGACCAGTTAGTGCGTGCTAACCCGGATGAGGATTGTCAATCATATATGATATCATATACTAACATTCACGCTACTACGTATTACCAGACTATGCTATGGAGGGCTTTAAATTGATTAGCTTGAAACTCATATAGTATTTGATTTGATTTGTACTTGCGTTCAACTTGTAAAACAAAACGAGCAATAATATCACACCCCTGATTGAAAAGCAGTAAAATAGGGGCCATGAGACTCACCTGAGCCTTGAGTGTTTATCGAAATAAACTTGAATTGATTAGCTTGAGGATTGATGTCCGAAGACTTGTAATCTGAGTGTGTCCACGACACGTGATGGTTATTAATTCTACAGGTATTTCGAAAGACTACCTTTTGTAATTGTTTGTTTATCTATGATGTCCAAATTACCCCGATTTGGTTGATTGACTTGTCCAAATTACTAAGATTTGGTTGATTGATTCGAGTATTTGAAAACGTGTACGGCCCGTTGGTGATTAGTTGTAATAATAACATTGTTGTTATTACATTGATTGCGAAGTGTTATACTTGAAAAGTATATTCCATTTTGTTTACAAAGTCGTGTCGTATAAGCGTTTAAAGTTGTACAAGTTTGACACTTGGTGTGAAATGTATTTACAAACTCTAAGTCACGGGGGTCCGGGGGCAGCGCCCCTGGTAAGCGGGGTTCCAGGGGTGGCAACCCCTGGCGGGGTCCAAGGGGCTGGCCCCTGGTTGGGGTCGAGATGCCAAGTCAGCTCGAAAAATTTTTATTTCTACTATATTGCTTTGGTGAAAAACGCATCTAGGATTTGAATTTGGAAAAAATCAAGTGATAAATTTCAGTCCTCGACACTTAGTAAAATCTGAGTTTTCTAGTTTCTGGTTTGTGCGACGTTGGGTACGACGTCGCAGGTCCTGACTGCGACGTTGAGCATGGCGTCGCTATGCGCGACATTTCCCAATTTAATGCGACGTTGAGAGTGACGTCGCTATATGCGACGTTGGTAGTTCTTGCGACGTAAGGGTCGAGGTCGCTATGTGCGACGTTAGCCACTTAAGGCGACGTTGAGGCTGATGTCGCACCATGCGACATCGTGATGAGTTTTGCGACGTCGCATAAAGTCTGGGCCAAATGCGACGTTACGGTCTGATGACCGGAATTTGTGTCGAAAACGAGTTTTTCGGCCACCAATCGGCCTAATATTTTTACCCAACCCATTTTTGGACATTTTAAGCTTAAATAAGCCATAATCAAGTAAAAGTAAGTGAAATCGAGGGGTTTCGACTTTTGTCGGAAAACTTACAAGGTGGCGAATCAAAATTCCGAAAAGATAAAGTTGTAGATCGTTGCGTCGTGGTTCTTTTCTTCCAAATGATCTCGAATTTTGAGGGGGTTTTGAGGTAGTTTTTGTGGATTTGAAGGAGATGGTGGTGATGAGTTTTTGAGAGAAAAAGAAAGAAGAAGGAGATGATAGATGGTGATTATGAGAGAGAGATGGGGATATCCCCATTTTGGGGAGGGTATGGGGCCGGCCCACATGGGCCCACCCATGTGTGGTTGGCTCCAAATTTTTGTTCACGTGTATTCGCGCTCCGTGCAGTGTTCGTTTTCTCGATTATTTAAACGTTTAAATATACGTTTTAAAATACGAAAACTTTTTCGATATTACACTTGAAGTATTTTATCAAATACTAAATATTTGAGATAGATAACTTAGCTTTTACTTGTTTTGTTTGCTTGCGCGTTTAACATTTGAATCGCGTATGTGTTATTTGTATGATACGAATTTGAATACGAAATATTATAAAAATAATATTTTGGATATTATAACGCTATTACATAATATCACATTATTTAATAAGATAGTTCACCAACGTCCGTATTTAATTGAATCGAATTACATTCGATTTGAAACTTGTACGATTTAATCAAATCGCATATTTGTATATATTCAACAATATATATTACTTGATACACAAATTAGCATAACACAGAACTAATTACATGTATTAACAGTTGATTATGTACTAATCACTAGTCCTAATTTGACAGGTGTCACAAATGATGAACGCGATCCCAGCTCTGTTTCTCCGGATCGCGTTGCTTAGGGTTTTTGGTAAATTTTTATTTTGCAAATTTCAAAAGTGCGTAAGCATAGTGATACCTTTAGTGACTAAAATTTTACAAATTTTCGTTAAACTCGGATTGGGCTGAAATTCGCATGGTCACTCGAAAATGGTCCAATGATCAAAGCTATATTTTAATAGCCTAGGCGGTTTTTGGCCATTCGGGGTCGTTTAGGGGCCGAAAAAGGCGTTTTTCAGTTTTTGACCTTGTTTCGGGACTTTTTGATGTACACTTCATATTAGGCTTTTGTTTCCTTAGATCATAGGGATTATCTGAATAGGGTAAATATGTTATGCTAGTAGTCTAGAACTAAGTAATTAAGTTATTGATTTATATGACTTAGCTAAGTGAAAATTAATACTTATAGACTAGTGTTAATGAAACTGACAAATTGGTCATTAGTGTTAGTGATGTTATACAACTGTAATAAGTTAAATACTATTGATTATTTGGTTGAATGTAACCAGCATGAATGATATTTGCAATTTTATTATAGTTTATTATATTGATACTTTATGAGTTTCTTGTATGGATTAAGGTATCATTTGATTAATTGTTATGTATAATATAGTTATCGCTGTTAGCTTGATACTATGTAACTGTAATAAGTTGTACACTTATGAAATGGATTAATAACTAGGGTTATTAATTATGTAAAGTAATGTGGTTATATTTATAACTTAGTAAGTGTTTAATTATTTCATGTTCTCTGTTAGCATATATTATATGATTATAACATGAGTTGATTATAATGAATGAGTTACTGACTTGTTATTTAATTGAATTCTCAGATACGGAGAAGACTCGGTAACATTAGACTTCTGAGTGGACGACTGAGGTATTGGTGAGTAGACCTATAACCTTCAGTGTAATTTAGTTGTAACAGATTTGGTTACAACGGGTAATGTGGTTTTACTATTTACAGACTGTTGATTGACATGATGCCATGATAGATATAGATTTTGTGATATAGATTTTGTGATATCTGGCCTTTGGGCATATGTGCTTACTTGGAGGTCAACGTGGTTTGGGCTTAAGAGTACTATTGAGTTGCCAACACAGATCCTTGTACACGGTTGGTTATAGGAATATTGTGTTGTGTGGGTAAATAGTACATAAGCTATCGGTTTACCACTGTATTGGTCTGCAGTAGTGTGAGGTTACCTGGAGGGCCACCCGGGCATGAGGGAACCTCAAGGACCGCCGATCCTCTTGAATTATGTGTTTACGATGCTGTAGCTGTAAACTCGTTTAATTATACTATGCTTAGTTGTAAACATATTTGTTATGCTAGGTTGTGCTGTATGCTATTGGTTCATTCACTTAGCTTTGAGTTAATCCCCCACATTAACACTTCTTGCAGGATACGATTAGATTATGGGCTGAGCAAGAAGCTATTGACTGGATGGAATGTTGACCAGGCGTTTACTCTGATATCTGATTTTGATAAAAATCAGTGTTGTCTTTTAATTAAATAACACCCAAGTTGACAAATTATGTTTTGAAATAGCTTGATCTTATTCGTGTATTATTCACTGTAAATTATTAATGTTTGAGTGGACTTTCGCTTCCGGTTATAAAAAAAAAATGATTCTGAAATACGGGGTGTTATAATATATATATATATATATATATATATATATATATATATATATATATATATATATATATATATATATATATATATATATATACTAGTGTTAAACCCGTGCGATTCACGGCTAGCAAAGATAATGTTATATACATCGATCATAATCTAAAATGTTATATCAAATGTTTTAATGATCATATTTAATCTCTTATTGTATACACCTTATACAAGGGTGATAGTAAGTACATTATCATTATTCTATTACAACACTGTAAAACATATTTTGTGGTATATGGCTAAAAATGTGGTGTACAAATTACTTCCCTTTATATAATCCATTTTTATAACATTTAAAAGTTAAATAATATTGAGTAAATATCGGGAGATGGATGACAGCTAACCCCTTAAACACTTTCAAATTGTTTTAAAAATATAACTTTTTTACTGATATTAATAATATTTTATAAGTTTTGACCAATTAAAAATTCAAATAAGAAAAGCATTTTCCCCCCATAATATATCAATAAATTAAAAAGGTTACAATGTAAAGTAACATTTTCTAAGTAAAAATAATTGTTTGAGCATAGTAACCTTTTTCATTACTAAAGTTGCAATAACAATGCGTGTGTTTATAGTTTTAGCAAACATAAATAACTGAATATTGCCTGAGGTGTAGTCCTTGTGGAAGGGTCGCATCGGATCCACATGATACCGGGTTAAGGTTGCCCGTCGAAACAACCTTTTGAAAATATAACTATTTTGAAATTTTATTGAACAACTAATGTGCATCCAAATATACAAAACCAAAATCATTCTACTATTGCAATCCAATATATACAGATACATAAATAAGACATTATATAGATTTGAAAATTAATATAGAAATTATAAAATTACATCCCTCACCAGTCACATGGAAAATTAAACTTACTTTGTGATTAAAACTAATAAACCCTTTAAAAAAGAGAGAGACAATGAACTTGATTTACCTATTCATGAAGGTTGTATTTAGATTGCAAAATAAATGAAATTGTAATCCCTAAGTTCGCAAGATGATAAAAATGTTGTCAAATTGACAAATTACGATGAAAGCTATAATGATATCAAAAGTAAGTTATCGTGATTTAATTATTAGAATTAGAGAAAGAATGGCGAAGATTAAGATAAAGAAGAATAAACAATTTTTATGACTCAAAATTAGAGTAAAAAATAGATAAATAAATTCTTGATTTTCGGCTACAACTAAAAATTATATAACAGAAGTTATCCCTTACATTAGTTTGGATTAAATTGGCTATAATTTTTAATTATCTATTGCATTATTTATTATTAAAAAATAATGACACATTAAATTAAATTAATTATAATTTGATTTTTTAATAAAATATTACCTTATTTACCTTTTAAGTGTAGAAGAATCCACCTCATCAAAGTGTTTAATATAATGATGACACATAGGATATAGGTGATGTGGCATGGGTGTATAGTTGACAAATAATGGAGGGTCTCCTCTCTTAGTTATATAGATAGATATATATATATATATTGTTTTTTAATGCCAATGGTCGAATTTAAAAATAAAAAAAAAAATCGCGTAGGGCTCATTCTTGCCAACCGATTACAAATCGATCATCCGATTTTCAAACCAACCAGTATGAAACCGGTTACACCGATGGCACCAAACACCCTAACGGTTCGACAACCAGTTTGCAACTGATTATCCTGATGGGAGTGCCCTAATATACTCTTGTCGTGCCCTCATGACTTCCATCCGTCATTTATCAAAACTTAAATGCTTTGAACTAGCCGTACAATGCTTTGAACTAGTAGTACAATATCGTACTTGAACTATCATGTCATTGATCACCAATTTAGACTCAACTATACGCTTACCAAAGGGTTATTCTTTTATTAAAAAAATTACAATACATTCATCAAAGCTTTATACCACGTACATTAGAACATACTTGACTTGATTGATGCCTTTTAACTGTATTGTTCATCTCCCCTTTTCACAACTTCTAACCATATACGGAGTAACATTTTTTTAATACCAATTCACAGTAAACTTTTTTAATACTCCGTACATCTTTTTTACCATGTCCTTTTTACTACTAAAAATGTCATACATTTACTCTATGAACAAAGTTCTGCATCATAAAATAACCCAACATAAGGTATGATATGATCTACTTTTGAAAATATCTTCCTTTTGAATTAAACTCACATCTGTAACTGTGAGTAAAAATAATGTCTGCAAACAAAGCATGGATGTGAATAAAGCCTGAAACTGACAATAGAGAAGAAAAAAGAAGACCGGTGACAGTATTCAATTGGCACCCAACATAAAACACACAAGACAAACCAAATGCATCTCCCATCGCATTCAATTCACTTTTACCAACCCAACCCAACCAAACATCACATTACCCATGCATCCATCTTTAATATCCACAACCTCATATCATATCCATCTTTAATTTTAATTACCTTTACCTTAATAATTACTACTATGATAATAATAATAATATAAATAGAGCTCAAATTATATCATTAATTAACACTGCACATGTACGAAACCAAAAGGTAACAATAGTACTAGTAGTAGTAAATAGTAATAAAAAAAAAAAAGTGACAAAAATTTCCAGGCTTTTTTTGGCTTGTTTCCTTTGTAAATTACCACCCTCCATAACCCCTTTTGTACAAAAATGGCTTCCATCTTTATTTATCATATCACATATCCATTCATTACCCCCGGTTCAATTAACAGCTCAATGCTTCATATTTAACCGGAATCGGACGGTTGAACCCGGTTTGCGACAATAAGTTCCCAACCACTGCAAGATCTCTACAAAACACTCCTTGGTAAACCGGTGCTGATTTCTTATTTTCGCAATTCTGTTGCTCATCCATTGTCATCGTTTGTTCGGATTTAGACGCTTCATGATGATCGTAAACCTGTTGCAACTGCATTTCGTGCTGTAATGCGGTTGATGCCTTTTTTCGGTCTCTTTCAGCGGCTTCTTCGTCCAGAATTATCCTCATAACATTTGTATAACCTCTTTGAATTAGCCTGTATAGCAATAAAGCAGACATTTTCGCACGGTCTCTAATCGAATCGATATCAAGTTCATCAGCGAACTCGCAACGATCGATAAAACTATTGGACTTATCAGGCTTATGACGTAAAGTAAGCAGCAAATGTGCTCTTTCTAATTCGGATCGCGAACAACCTCTTCTTAATCCAATTAAAGCGTAATAATCTACATTCCCTGTTTCCCCTGAAGCAATCCTGTGCTTCAATTCTTGACTTTTTGACCCTAACGAACATAACTTCCCGGGGATTTCACGATACCGAACGTTTTGACGCTTCCACGCTGGGCCTGGAAGCTTCCGATCGCGAAGAATTTGATTATATAACAATTTCAAATGTTCGAGATCGTGAAGCGAATCAGGAAAGCATCGAATCGATTCAAAAAGTGAAGCACGAGTGCTTAACGCTTCGATAGAAGACGGATCTAACGCTAGAGTTCGGTTACAGTCCGCAATCGCCTCAGCGATTCGACCCGAGGATTGGTAAGCGGTGGCCCGATGCATATAGCATTCGGCTAGGAAGCCTTGAGGCGCGCCACGTCTACCGTCTACAATTTTCGAAAAATGCCGAATCGCTTCGGAGTATAAACCTGCTTCTAGAGCCGCAATTGCCGCGGTTTTTCGACGAACCAGAAGCTTAATGTGACCGAGAAGGTGACCGATGCTTTCGGATTCGGTTCGCGGCGGCGTTTGTGGCTGATTTCCGTCAGTAAAGATCTCCGCAGAGAAGGAAAAACTGTCGTCCGACCAGCATATGCTTTCGCGACGGAATGCGGCTGACGCGAGCCGTTTTCCGGTTTGTAATAAAGCCATTGCGTCTTCCATCAACCCTAGGTGACAACATGCTTGACCTAAAACTAAGTACCTGAAAGTACACCAGTTTAACTCGGTCAGAACTCACTGAGTCAACTCGTTATTACTACTAATACAGTATTCTACTATAGGATTTGACTTTTTGATGTATAAAATAATCAAAATTTACTTGAAAACAAAGAAAATTCAATAATTATGGACGGCATTTTAGCGTAATTTAGAAGCTAATATAAAATCATCGAAATAAGTGAAATTAAATGAAATGCATGAATGTAATAATAAAACAAAATAAAGTTTGAAAATTACCTCCATTGACCTTCTTTATCGCAATTTTTTCCGAGACTAGCTCTGACTTTTTTCTTCAAATCGGAAACGGAAAAACACTTGATCGATTCATTACGTTCCGGCGAGTTACCGCCGGACGACAAAAGTTTCACACGTTCTTTCGACAGCGGTTGCGAGTTTCCGTCGGATGAAACCGACGATGAAGAAGACGAAATCATGGAATCATCAGATGACAACATTCTCAAACTCGGAACATAATCCTGAAGCATATTAGCAACTTGTTTATATCTTCTTAGATATAACAGAGATCTCGCTTTTAATTCGAGTGCTTGTTCATATTTAGGCGATAAAATAAGCGCTGCATCGAGTAAATTCAGTGCCGTAGCAATATCCGTTTGTTCTTGCGTCGAAACTAGGGTTCTGGCGTCTTTAACGTACCTATCAACAATCTGAAATACGAACAGATTAACTAACTGAACAAAAATCAATTAATATAAAGAAGAATACGAAAGATTTATTGAAACAGAGGAATCATCAAATGATACCTTTTTATTTGTAAGCCACCAATGTTTCTTTTCAACACAGCCATGAGAAGGAGATGCAACCATTGTTGATGATGAACAGTAATAATCAACCATTAAAATTTTAGGTTCTTGTTCAATGGTTCTTGTGGTGTGTGTGTATGCATAAATGAAATGGATGTAAAATATAAATATATATAAATAAAATGAATGAATCTCACATATTAATTGGGTGAGAGTGTGAGGGTTTTAAATGTAAGAGAGGGGGTTGTGTGTATAAATATAAAGTGCCAGCTGGTAAGATATAGGGAGAGAGAGTTTTTTTTTTTTTTTTTATATATCCTTGTAAATCATGGCTGGCACCACACATTCTCTCTCTTTTTTCTTCTTTTTTACTTTTCTTAACACAGTAAATTATACTGATTCGCCTACTGTCATTATTGCTATACTTTTTAACTTTTACCAAAGTTATTACTGTAGTAAGCCGTACTTCTCGTATTTATTTATATTTTTTTTACTTTTCCATTAAATTTGTGAAAGTATCAAATAATTTATTGTATTTGATTTACGATAATTTATTGACACTATTTTAAGCAACTTAAATACACAAATTAATAAAATTATCTTCAAAATCTTTCTAAGTAATATTTGATTCATCCAAATACATAAGTAAGTACTAGCAAAGAGGTTACTCTTGGTAAGATGAATTTGAGGAAGATATAATTAAAAATTCAGATAACAAACAATGAATTAAAAAATCTCGAATTTAAAATTTATTAAAGTAGAACGGATCATGTTAACGATAAATTCGAACCTCAATAAACGATAGTATCAACACATAAAAAAAACCAATAATCATAAAATGTTGAAAATAATACTCGAGGGGCTAATTAAACACCTTAAAGAGTGTCCTGGTTCTTTCACCCTAAATAATTACATATTTTCTCAAATATGCTTAAGAAGTATTGTACATTATGTATTGAATACTGTTGTTTTGGATAAATATAATATTATTCAACTTAAGTTGGGTGTATACGTAATTTTCCTTAATAAAAATTATATATCATAACCTTTACTTTTTTTTGGAAGGAAAAACCTAATAGATGGTTAATTTTAATCGAAACTTGGAGACCAATTCAAATACAACTCAATAGTCTTAATAATAATATTATATAATATAATAATTGCTTATAAAAATTCATTAATGTCGATAAGCAAATACTATATAATATCCTGTTTGCAATGTTTAAATTGAAGTTGTTTGGATTTCAATTCAAGTCGTCACGCACGTAGCATTTATAAATTCTATTTTATTTTAAGTCATAATGTAACTTTATTTTCATAACCAAAGTCAATACATAATAATGACATAACATTCTTTACCCAAACTTGGCCATGAAGCTTTCATTTCTGGAATTTATTCATACGACAACACTTGTCAAACTTCCATATTACTAGGTAAAAACTCTACAAGATCAATACAAAAAGGGCTTCTTTGTATAAATAAAACGAAACGATATATCAAATGAGATAAGCAATTGCCGATTCAGAATTTGGGATGAACCTTAATACCAGTATTTCAATTTTTGTAAACCCATAGCACAAGTGAAAAATGAGAAAAACAACGCAATTTTTCAATGGAATTCACACTATCTGTAGATACAGCTACCGCTACCTTTAATATGACTCTACATCTGAAGACAACGTACTAATTTATGGTTCATGTGATCTTTCAAAGTACAAGTACTCATATAAACTAGTAGTATATACTTACAATTAGGGATGACAATCGAAATCCGATCCAATCGATATCCATCCATCCGATCCACCAGTCGTGGATATGGATGATCTAAATGGACGAATAATATATATGGATATGAATGTGGATGATTATTGAATCGGATGTGAATGACAGGTTATCACCCACGAATTCACCCATTATCACCCGAAATACATATATATGTGTATAATTCCAAATATAAATCTACTTATGCTACATATTTGTGTAAGTTAATGAACTGTTAGAAATAATAACTATTTTATATGGTCACGAAGTTCCTTTATATCAAGTCATTGATCTGTAACAACACGGTTGAACTAAATTTTGATTCCTACTGTACAATGAAAGTCATGAAAGCCATTGATTTGTAAGAACCGGCAATCAAAACGTGTCTAACTAAGCAAGAAACCATAGGTAAGTATTTTAAATTTTCAAAAACTATATTATTTCTATTTGCAATAAATTACATTACGATTACTACAATATTTACACGTTCTTTTAACAATTTTTATTTTAATATTTTAATATCCATTGAATATCCATTAACCCACTTAATCCAATGGATATGGATATGGACGGATAATTTTAAAAATAGATGGATATGGATGTGGATATAACTTCATCGGATCCAAACCCGATCCATTGCCATCCCTACTTACAATGGGTTTGATGTTTGCACAGATTTAATTGATAGATAATTCAGTAAAATTAATAAATAAATGACATAATTGCGTGGGGCGTCCCTGAGGTTTACCCGAAATAACACTCCACGTCCCTGTGATTTTTTTTTGACGTGGAGCATCCCTAAAGTTGCAAAAAGTTGCGTGGAACGTCCTTCTGTCTAACGATAGTTAGTTTATTCCGTTAAAGAACCTTGAATGTAATAATTTTAATGACATAGGTTATTCATGTAATTTTTACTTTTTAATCACAATAATTATTTAATTTCTTTTTTGTTGAATTTAAGCATGTTGTTTTTAATAAACTTTTCTAGTTAATTTAACTATTTTAATTTTTTCTAATATTTATTTTTTGTGACAATTGAGATGATCAACTTGTTTATTCTAGTTTTGATTTCATATATCTTATGTTCGTTTTCACTTTTTAGTATCGTTTTTTGTTTTAACAAAAACAAATACTCAAACACTCATAGCAGGACTAAATAAATATTAAAAAAATAAATAAACAAGTTTATCATTTTGAAAATGGACGTTTATTAATTTTAATAATTATATTCGTTTAAATTAGTTAAATTATATATTCGAAAGACTGGACATGTAAAAATGATACCTTTTCATTATTTCAACCTAAACAATTTTTTACATTCGAATTGTGGAATATGGGTGCCTCGTGTTGTTTTGCATTTAATTAATTATATTCATATAAATATAAAAGTTTCATTTTGAAAGTGGACGTTTATCATATATATCGCTAGGACGTTTATTAAAATCCAGATAGAAGTTTTGTTTTCATCCTAGCCATATATATGATAAACGTCCACTTTCAAAATGAAACTTTTATATTTATATGAATATAATTATTTAAATGCAAAATAACACGAGCCACCATATCCCACACTTCGAACGTAAAATTAATAAACGTCCACTTTCAAAATGATAAACTTGTTTATTTTTTTTAATATTTATTTAGTCTTGCTATAAGTGTTTGAGTATTTGTTTTTGTTAAGACAAAAAACGATACTAAAAAGTGAAAACGGACACAAGATATATGAAATCGAAATTAGAATAAACAAGTTGATCATCTCAATTGTCATAAAAAATAAATATTAAAAAAAATTAAAATAGTTAAATTAACTAGAAAAGTTTATTAAAAACAACTTGCTTAAATTCAACAAAAAAGAAATTAAATAATTATTGTGATTATAAAATAAAAATTACATGAATAACCTATGCCATCAAAATTATTACATTCAAGGTCCTTTAACGGAATAAACTAACTATCGTTAGACAGAAGGACATTCCACGCAACTTTTTGCAACTTTAGGGATGCTCCACGTCAAAAAAAAACCACAGGGACGTGGAGTGTTATTTCGGGTAAACCACAGGGACGTCCCACGCAATTATGTCTAGCTTAATACTAGCAATCCAACTATTTTTGTAATGAAAATAAATTATAATACCTTCTTCTTATTATTTTCTTTTTATTTTTCACATTTGTGTAGGGGTGTGCAAAACACGGTTCGAACCGTGAGAACCGGCAAACCGTACCGAAACCGTACCGTCCCATACCGGACCGCTTCTCAATGGTACGGTTCTCGGTTCTTATATTTGTAGTTTCACGGTTCGCGGTTCGGTTCGGTTCGGGCCGGTTCTAGCACTTTGCACAGGTAGGGTGTGTAAAACACGGTTTGAACCGTGAGAACCGACAAACCGTACCGGAACCGTACCGTTCCATACCGGACCGCTTCTCAACGGTACGGTTCTCGGTTCTTATATTTGTAGTTTCACGGTTCGCGGTTCGGTTTGGTTCGGGCCGGTTCGGGACGGTTCTAGCACTTTTGCACAGGACTACATTTGTGTACAATTGAGTGATAGAAAAGAACTATATAATTCCACATGACAGATAAGTTTTTACTGAAATAAAATGGTTATTTCATGTCAAGTTTGTAAAAAGTTTCTTAAAAGGAAAACCGATTCTGTTTACTTTTGATTAGACTAATTGTCATAGTCAAGACTCAAAACTTAAAAGTCAACCGGTTAAACGGGTAAGTCTCACTGAGGTTTTACCGGTTATAGCCTGTAATATCATGTCACTCGTGTTATTTTACAGGTGGAAAAGGGATGACACACTCCCGCAAAATTTTGCTCCAACGGAACGCAAAGCTAATACTCGATTTTACCATTTTCCCCTCATTGATCCCATAATTGTTGCGTAAATTTCCTTTATTGACCCTTCTTTTTCTTTTTTTTGGAAGAAATACATACAATACAGCTAGATTTATAGGTTCATAACTTCATACGTATAAATAAAAAGATAGGCACTAAAAATCAAATACAGCAAGGACTACACGAATATCTGAACATTCAATATCATATCAAGATCTGAAAATATCTTGAAAAAGAATAAGAATTTATTTTTATTAAAGTATATATTCATCATCATTTAAAATATAAAAACATCAAATGAAATGAACTTCTGTAAAACGTGTCCAAAATCAATATACCAAAACCATAAACACTAGTAACATTAATGGATCAACGCGTTGTTGCTTCAACTTGAAGTCTTGAATGTGTACTTGATAAATGTTTGTAAATTTATTTAACATTAGATCAAAGTTTTTTGTAGGTATTTAACTTATAATAATTATATTATGCGTATTGAACTTTTGATTATTGCTATTGTATGTATCGAAAAATATTTTTGCTGATGTGATCGATAATTTGTATAGATTACATGAGTACCTTATATAAATGACATGTCAATAAAATATGACAAATACATACAATATTTCACATATCAAGCTCAAATGGGGTTTCATTTCAAAGTCAATTGATGAATGATGATTGAGAGAGTAGCTCATGAACTTATATACGCTCTACATGTTAATCTTCATTCGATTAGTATGTTGAGATCAAGATTGTACTAATAGTATTCTCAATATGAAAATGAAAATGAAAGTAATGTTACGAAGGGTAAAATGGTAATTTTTGTTGAGCATATTTTTAAGGCAAGGAAGGAAAAAGTGAGGCTTATCTTGCAAGGCACAGGAATCATGCTTTTTATTTTATGTCTTTAGCAGATAGTCATGGGTACGAGTATACCAGTATTCAATTCTTTACGTTTTAGCCTTTGCTTTTTCATCTCAAAGTCCACATTACAATTCATCTTCACCAACTCTTCAATTAATTATTGAGTTAATGACCCACTTACAATCATAACAAATCTCAAAGCATTAATCATATGTTGATGGGTAAACAAAGCATATATAATTTGCGGATCATGCAAACTATGTGTCAAGAACTAGGTAGAGTCTAGAGGTGACAATTTAAGACTCATGGGTCTAGTTGGGTTTTTTTAATTTTTATAGATAGGTCTAATTGGGTAATTAAAATAAGACCCAAGTATATCATTATTACCTATTGGGTCATAATGAGTAATAATGATATACTTGAGCATTTTTTTAATTACCCAACTAGACCCATCTATAAAAATTAGAAAAACCCAACTAGACCCATGAGTCTTAAATTGACACCTCTAATTTGATCATACACATTGTACATATATATTTTTTATTTATTAATTCATTTATCATTTGAATAATATATAAAAAGAAGTTGCTACAATAAAAAATACCATCGACCTAACAAGTCACTTGCATCGAAGAAGATATAAAATGTAAATACATAAAACGTTAGTAATTAATCAGCAACGCTAACGAGTTCAAACGCCTCATCTCGAGGACAATGGCAATGATTTGAATATACACTTCATAGTGACTTAACGACATGCTAAGAAAAGTCTTGCTCATATGTGAAACATGACCAATTTCGTAAAGTCCTCCCTAACAAAATGTCAAAACCCACTGGGTTACATGCTTTAGAATTGGACCTGAAGTCGCAACTAGTGAGGATTGAAGTTAAATCATCACTGGATGTTAAAAATTTCACAAACATCACGCGTATTACTATAACTCATAGAAAGTGGTAAACAATAGAGTATACATCAAAATTCTTGCAACTATGTTAAACTAATTACTTATCTAATTCATTTAATTTGAGTATTATTTTTCGCAAAACTTTTGAAAAATATATAAAGAGTTAGTAGTTTAAGTGATAGATTGAGAGGGACTATTAGTCTAGCGGTATGAGAGAAACCCTTCAACCTAAAGGTTTGCGGAATTCAAGCCTCACTTGAGGCAATTAGTTGTAAATATTTGTAATGATTGTACATAATCGTGTGTTAGATTGTAGGTTTTCCGTTAAAAGAAAGTTGAAGTGATAAATTGAGATTAAAGAATGAAATATATATGTATCAATGTTTGAGAAGAAGGGAACAAGAGAAAAAGAGATGAAGGAATGAGAAAATAGAAATAAAGAGGGTTCCTACAATCTCGTGAGAAGTAGGGTATCTACCCATGCCACATCAGTTAATGCAGTCCACCCTGTGACCACGTAACCATCTCGCCATGTGGAACCATGACCCCATGGATTCCATTATATATATATATATATGCTTTTGCCTAATTATGAATGAATTGTGTGTGTGGTTGTGGACCATTTGTGTCCCACTTTGTGTGCTGCTTACAACTGGTATATATGGCGACTTCAACCTCTTCTAGTCTCCCATCAATGTCACTTAGATTATCACCATTTTTAATTTCTATTTTGTAAGGCCATTGTTTAATTAACTCGTAACCTTTAATTAACACTTCTATTAACAACTTTTTAATCAAAGGCACATCTTACGTAAATACATTGGGATTTTCTAACATGTACTCTCGGGCACACGATACCAGACACATGATGAGGTGTAGTAACTGATTCCAATTTTTGTTACATATTGAAATTTGCATTTATGATTTAAAAAAAGATATATAAATTAAGAAATTTCGTTTTCATCAAATACACATTATCATGTGCCCCACGAGCACACGTTTACAAAACTCTTTTTTATGTATTACTTTAAAAAAGAAAATATGTGTTGTAGGAATAATGTACCCTGTGAACTAATTAGATATCTACCCGGGTAATACGAAGATATATACTCGGTAGTAATGTTGATATGTGGTAGTGATGGTGTAAAAAAGAATAATTGTATGTATATATGTATGATTTCCCCCTTTTATTGTGTTGTTTATTTATACGTATTTAGAAGAGAGATTGTGTGTTTCGTCATAACTCATAAGAGTGAGAAGAGATTATGATCGAAATTATGCTTTATATAATAGTACAAATAAACGATAATTAACTTTTACATTATCATTTTTAAACACATTTGAAATAGGTTACTTTCTATTGTTTAACATAAAATAGATGACCTCATGTTAATGAACATTGAATTACAGCACATCATGATATATTACTCCATTATTTGCAATTTTGGTGATCACCAAAATCAAAATATATAACAATTATCCTGTACCTTACGAAATAATTGAAGTAGCTAGCTAGTATAAGAAACAAACATATCGTAGGGAGGGTAGAGACTAGAGATGAAGACCATTTTGAATAGTTTTGGGACCATCCAGGGAGGTCTAAAAAACTAGCCAAAGTGGTTGCTATCTACTACTACAGCTAAGCCTTTTGGTATATATGGAGCCTAGCTACCATGGATAAAGACTCTAACTTTGAAGGTGTGGAATGGCTAATTGTAACGTACAATTATTCAAAAGCTGTTTATAATTAAACAAACATTAAAAAAAGTGTCATCATACTTGAATAGTTGTATGCATGAATCATGGTCCTAATATGGAGACATTGTAGGACTAGGAGTACGTGCTAGTTTAAAGTATAGTGTCCTTGGGTAATCATCTTTCGAGTTTGGATAACGCCAAACCTTAATTTGTTGCTAGTGTCTCTTGTGACAATATTAATGAAAAGCTAAGTAAACGTTAAATGGTCAATTTGGGTATGCGTAAAAGGAATTCGATGAGTGTGAAACTTAATTAGACCACTCGTTGTGGCTACGATCTTGTTTCGGCCATGAAGCGGCCTAGCTTCTTCATGGTTTCACGGCAGCTTAATGTGGGCCGCCTGCGGGGAGTGTAAATTGACAAAGAAACGTCAACTAATAAAATTGAAATAAAAAATAAAAATGTATTATGACGGGTTTTAATAAGGGTAGGAGGATAACATTACTAAATGTATGTGTGATCATATCATTGTAGTTTAATTCCCCATCTCCATTATGTCCCTTGAGTAATCTTCAAGCTAAACATTAAATACTTTGACAAATCAACCTTTACTAAAAGTGATCACAGCATCAAAGTGAAGCTAAATGCATTGAATCTACGAGTTTCACGTTTGCCGTATGATCAAACTTTGCAATACCTTAGTGGTATATAAATAACTTATTTTTCAAGAGGCGAAAACAGGATGTAATGTCGTTAGTACTTAGCAGCATAACTTTGTCCCGTAATCGATGAAATCGCTCTGTTTTTAAATTAGACCCATTGCACTTACGGATTTTAAGACTGGTTGCACCAACGTTAGACCAAATATTGTATAGTGATTCTCCATTTAGTTCGATAAGTTGACGTGTCACCATGTCATGACTACAGTTCTTCGGCCCCCCCTTTCGTAGTGGCATAGTATTTATAATAATCGGTTTGCATGACATAATGACTTGTCTCAATAAGTACGTAAAATTTACGCAAAAAGAAATGAAGGTTGCACTGTTGAGGCAATTTGGGTTTTTGGTTGAACGTACCACGTACTTAGCTAATGCATTCAACAGGGATTGTACTTTGAGCATGCCAAGTTAACAGTGCAAGTCCTGTCAAGGATTGTAAATAGACCATGTACAAGTCAAGAATGGGACCAAATTTTTTTAGGACTGCGATTACCACTTTTTACGAATGTATTTCTATGTTAATAGAGACAACTGAGTATGAGTATTTGCTTTCGAGTATAACACAATTCCAAGTACTTATTATACGGCACTTGTTAAGACTATTTATTGAAATATATTTTGCTACAATGGAAAAAAGTTTACTAAAAAGTTGTGAGGGTAAAGCTTTAGGGGAAAGCTACATTCTGAATTCTGTGATAAGAGTCTAGATTCTTTACATTTTATCCTGCTGCATGCAGTGATAGAAATTTAAGCCGTTAATTACAGAAATCAAATAGTTAAGATCGTATGTCATTCATTCCCATCAAAATGCAGCTGATCTCACACCAAAGTTGAGATAAATCAAAATCTATCAAAAATAGAAAAATAATAGAGACGATGTTAATATATATAAGACTTTTGTAACTTTATTCTTTTTTTGTAATAGCAGGAATACTTTTGAAAAACTATATTATATGAATAAAAACACAATCACCTTATTTCAGATCACGAAAGTGACCTTACTTGTACAAAAATGCATTAAACAACGGTTCAACAACGAGTCCATATGAGTGTGTTGGACCCCAATTAACTACTTATCAATTAACGGATGCATCCTTTAATATCAAGATCACAATCTGAATTTGTTAATTGTACTTTAATCAAACCACGTCTCGTAGAAGCAATGTTTGATTAGGCCCCTATCAAGCCTTTAGCGATAGCTCCACCCTCAAAAATGATTCTGGCCGCGTTCTATTCACATCTTGTTCCTTTTTTTCCGTAGAATAAATAAATCGAAAAATCATTATCTCCTAATTGGTTTATACATAAAACATATTAAAGAAGTAGTCCCCTAATAAATTAAATTTGAAAGGATAAACTTGGTTGGTCAATTTTATAAGAATCATAATAATCTTACACATAGAGGTTACGTTAGGCCATGAAAAGCTAAGAAACAGTTGTGACTAGGCCTGTAAGCGAACTGAACGTTCGACGAACTATTCGTGAACCGTTCGGCGGGAAGTTCGTTTATGTTCGTTCGTTTCGTTATATGAACGAACATGAACAAATTTTTACGTTCGTTTAATCATATGAACGAACATGAACACATGTCTCGTTCGTTCATTTACGTTCGTGAACGTTCGATAACATGTTCGTGAACGCTCGGTTAAATGTTCGTTTATTAACTTATAGTTTATCTAAATTAATACATATTTATATATCTTATTTTGATTTAAGCTAAATTCTAAATACAATATTTATTAAATATTTAAATATTTTCATTTAATAATATTAGATATCTAGATATTTTTACCTCACATTTCTCTCTCATATTTCCCTCCACTCCAAACACACCTCCACTAGTTCCAGATATACTGCTCTTACCTATGATCGGACCAAGCAAAGGAGTTTATCTTCATATTGCGATCGTTTTGTAATGTTGAATATGCATTGCAAAGTTTCAATTTCTATAATATATATGTGTATATACGTTCGTTTATGTTTGTTAATGTTCGTTTAAGGTATTAACGAAGAAATGCATTAAATTATGTGTTTGTTCGTGTTCGTTCGTTTATGTTCGTGAACAAACAAATTTTCTTAGTGAACGAACATGAACAACAAAATCCGTTCGCTTATCCGTTCGTGTTCGTTCGTTTGTTCGTCAAAACCTTAATGAACGAACACGAACAGACTCCGTTCGTGTTCGTTCGGTTCGTTTACAGGCCTAGTTATGACCACATGCAAATAAAAAGTTAGATAGCAATCAATTATTTGGGTGTTGAATTCTATAAATCATTTGTGGGTTAGCAGCCTCGCTAGCTACTAGAATTGGGTGTCATTCCACATTATTGACATATGGAAAACATTATAAAAGCCATTTTCAAACCTTATAACCCTATCTTTCTTATGCAAAAAAACACATGCTATGTCTTGGCTTCTATTCACAAGATTTGATCATCAATAATGTGCAATGTTTGGAGGTTTAAGAGACTATTTGCTTGATATGGAGTAACAATCTAAAAGGTTAATTAAGTGCTAATAAGTACATTATGGAGGGAAGGATTCTATATGGGAAATGATAAATACAACATAGTTTTTACTTCATACAACAAATCTATGCATTACACAGTTGTACTATATGCATCAATATTGAAAATTTTGGTGTATAGATCACAATTATTTGGTGTAATTATCAACACCCTTCTATATTGGGTACCCACCATTAACATAGATAGATACCATTTAATGATGTTTTAATACATTGCTTAACTTGAAGTAGTTGATCTAATAATTAATCATATGTTTTATCATCATAGGATTCCCTGTGGTTGACTCTATATGTTAGTTGCACATCATTGTAATGTTAATGATTTAGGAATTATTTGAAGGCCCATATATTCTATCATTTTACCCTTTTTTTCATCGTTATTTAGCGCAAAGATGATGAAACAGGTACGATTAGTTCCTATGACATTTTCTTTTTCTAAAGGCGATTATAAATAGCCTTGTATAAACATGCTTAACTTAAGAGTCGTTACAAAATTTGTCATTATAACGCCTTAGTTTCAAACGAACGTAAAGATGTAAGACCAAGAAAGCATAATCTTATGTTGATTGTTGTAATTAAGAGTAAAGTGTACATTATATATATCAAGTTAATTAAGTACTTGAGTGATTAGGTTATTGTACTATGTGTGTAGGACACTAGGTGTGGAGGATATGTAAAGTGAAGGTGCTTTAAGGGTGGATTTGGTGGTTTTAAATTAATACTACATGGTTGGAGCTTGAGATTGAAGCTAACCAATCAAAATATGGTTAAAATTGTGGCACCCATAATAATGTATGGGAATCAGATGCAAATTGTAAAATATATTTAATTTGAATAAAGTTAGTTAAGGTTGTTCTAGAGCATCATAATGGGGTTTAATTGGATCAAAGGGATTGGATTGGATTGGATTGGATTGGATTGGGTAAAATTTATTTAATTATGGGTGGTGATAAATCCACCTACATTTTTGATAAATTCACTATCAACATGCATTATAAACTTGTACAATACAATTCTGTGATGCACATTCATAGTGGATCTATCAAAATTGATGGTGGAAATATCATCTCCCTTTAATTATATGTTTATTCTAATTTCCAAAAAAGAAAAAACCAATGAAAAAAAAAAATAAAAAGAAAAGTGGGCATGTGAGGGCTCCAGACTTTATAACAAGATCCTTGTTAAAAGGGATTCAAAAACATGGGAGCTCTCTTTATCATCATCTCAAGCAACAATAATGTGATCAATATAATAATGCATATGTATACTCTACAATATATAACAAATAATAATTTTAATGTTATTGTTATGAGTTGGAAATCATCCTATCCGGTGTACATTTTTGTATACATATACTATTTGAATACAATTTGCCTACCTATACACAAATAATCTAGCATGAAACTTTCTTCCCTTTCTAATAGAAAATGAGACCTTAACGACGGATTCATAATTTAGGTCACCTGTCGCACCGATATTCCAAATTTTAAAAATTCATAGCACAAACAATGAATGCAACAAAGAACGTAATTTTTAATTGAAAATTTACGCTTCGTATAACGAATGGACACATAACTACGACTATCTCTACCTTCAATGTGGCTCCACCCCTTATTTTAACACAAGAGATACTTATCAACTTCTCTAAAAAAGAACGTATGCAATAGGGCTAAATGTTCAACCTAATTATTGGATTACATCCCAACCCAACTACAACTTACCGGTCACTACTACAAAAAAACGAATAGAGACCCCTAATACAAACCGGTTTTAGCGAGCATTATACAAAAGTGGTCTCTTTAATCTAAAGAGACCGGTTATTTCTTACTAAACCGTTCTTTATTAGTTGAAATGTATACGGAAGATATAGAGATCGTTTTGTTGAAATAAACCGGTTTCTATTCCACATTTTAAAGACCGAATTTATAAAAAAACCGGTTTGTGTAAATAGAGACCGGATTATAAGAAGAACCGGTCTCTATTCTCCGTTGACGGTTTGGATATTATCAATGATGTGACCTAAAAAGTCAAGTTTTTAAGTACACATTTCCGCACTTTTTGGACTATTCTTTGGTGAAAACATTTCCAAACCATCATTATTTACTAAAAATCACCAAGGTAGTCTAAATATAGACGTTGCTGCAAAAATCAGTTAAAACGTCCAAATAACACGCAAACCGAGGCAAAACTGTCACCTTAAATATTCCCTTCTTGATTTTCTTATGTAATTAGATCTTAATTCATATTTTATGATTCTATAGGAAAATACAAGACCGGAGGTGAAAGAATCAAGAGAAACGGGTGAAGAACGAAGAAGATGTGTAGTCTAGAAGCCCGCCGATCGTCATCCGGAACACGCAAAAGTCAAACACTTTCAAATTTGGCAAACTCGGTGTCATTAGAAGCATAACGGAAAAACGAAGCCAACGGCGCAAGAATCAAGCAAATCGGAGCCCAAACGAAGAAGATACGGACGAACCAAGCAACCGAGAAACAAGCGGAGGCCAAACCAAGCACCAACCCCCCCCCCCCCACCCTGGGCACAAGGGTACCGTATACGGCCCCTTAGGTACCGTATACGGCCCTTAGGGTGTCGTATACGGGACCTTGTGCCTTGGAAGGTGCCGTTTGACCCCCCCCCCCCCCTTTGGTCCGATACCCCCCCGTATGCGCTTTAATGCTTGTTCTTCATGCTTTGTGACTTGTACCAAGCTTCCTACTCTTTCCCTATAAATAGAGGGCCTCCTCATTCATTTTCCACACACCAACACACCTTACATTTCACACTTTCTCTCTCTAAACTTTCTCTCTCTAGATTTAGGTTAGCATTCTCTCTCTAGCACTACTCTTAGGAGTTAGAGGAGAATTAGTAGGTAATTAGTTCTTCTCTCTAGTTTCTCTCTCTAGCACTACTCTTAGGAGTTAGAGGAGAACTAGAGAGAAGATTAGGAGTAGATTAATTATGTAGTTAATTAGTAGAGGCTAGCTTATGTAATGCTTGGATATTAATGAAGAAATACAAGTGTTATTCTGCTCGCAATTCCTATCGGTATTTTCTATCCTTTCTATTATTAGATTGTCATGTTGTTCTTGTTTGATGTACGTGATTTATTAATATTAGAAATGTTTATTGATATGCGTTGTGAGTAGTTGCTTGTATGGTTGCCATGAGTAATTAGTAATTTGTTGTGATATTGTTAATTGGGATAACATCATTATGAAACAACAGAGGTAACGTTATACGACTTTCATTTGTATAGCGCCGGAATCATCACGAATGTGTGTAGTACGGAACGTGGAAGCTATGAAAGTCGTGGGCACAATCCGTTGTGGAATAATGTTCCCGATTATTATATTTAAACTGTTTGTGAACTTATAAGCTGAACCTCTGCCCGTTTATCTGTCCAACTTATGCTGTGGTTTGTATCCTCCTCCCTAGAACCTAACCAATTGCTAGAAGTAGGATTGCAACCTATTCTGTGTATGATGATCAATGAACTCAACATGGTCGTTGTTCCCTTGATTGAAACATATCTGTGAGGGACACGAAGCGTAGGATTAGAGATAGATTAGGTTCATGCTTATCTATTGTGTATCTTTGGGACAACTTCCGGGGTACCCATGATGTAATCCTTAGGTCAGTACTGTGATGCTAGTATTCCGTCATACTGCATGTTCTTGTTTGATTGTTGCTTAGGTACAGCATACTAGGCATACAATAACACTGTTGCTACCTTAATAATTATGTTTTCATAAACATGATAAATGTAATACAGATAGGTTTGAAAACTTGTGGTGCTGTTTAACTATACATTTATGATTTTAAACTAAACTATCACCTTTCCTCCAATAAACGTGGTTAGAACCCTTTTGACAAAGGAGTCATGAACCATTGATCAAACGGTCACTACCTATCTATGTTTTCCAAGATAAACATGGTATGATTTTAAAGCTGTGGAAATACTGCCCAACTCATCGTATAGTACACCGTGAATTAATCAGGGATTTATTGGGTTGGGATTTATAATTAAAGTGAACGGGTTGTTTAGCTATCATAGATGGTTTTTTCTGTAATACAAGCTTAGATATATTGAGTTCAGATGGCTGAAAAGTATGTAGCCCAGTTAAGGCCATAATACGACTGAGTATCCGGTTTAACGTTGGAAACACCTATGGTGGAGTACAAACACGTACAAACTACGGAAATGTTGAAGGCTGTATACTGTGTTACATCCTAGCATAGTCTGTGATCCAGGAAAGACCGTAATACGGGAGAGTACACAATGTAACCGTGGAAAACTCTGTGGGTTGAAGACTGTATCACAGCCGAACATCTCTGAACTCAATCACAACCATTAATGTATATGTTAATCAGTCACCACCTGTCTTAAATCTTAAATGCCTTGCCCAGCTTAGATATCTTTGTCTGTGTTAAAGAAAGGTCAGTGGATAAATTGCGGACTGTCGCCTTATTCCTGCACCCCATCTGGAGGGTCACTTGGTCTCCTCATGAGAGACGGTGAGGGGGGTTTCAAGGCAGTCCGATCTGATCATACTCTCGATAGCCTAGTACTCAGTGACATACTGATCGGTTCACCTGCTCAGTAGGGTGCTAGTGTTTACACCACAAGATATCTACGTGAAAGCAAGACACAAATCTTTAAAAGACATTTTCAAACTAAAATATCATCATATCTATTCTAAGTCATGGTAAACCACGTCTTCGTTATCCTTATGTGTTATATATTCTAGTCTCCCTTTAGTTTTATGTTTTATTAGTTTCAGTAATTTAGTTTAATTAAAAACCAAAACAAAACCCCTCCAACTTATCAAAACCCTAGCTTAAATACCGACTTATCAGAACTAGCTCTGTTTCAATTCTATCGTTGTGAGGAACGACCCTGGATCATTCTGACCACTTACTCGTATCAGGTATTCATACCAGTTCCAGTAGGTAGTACAGAGGATTAGGCTCCCCCTGACTATTATAAATTTTAAAACTACCATGCCGTGTGTCTCGGTGGCCGGACCAACGACCGGAGTAAAATCCGACCGACCGCTGGGGCACGACAATCAACTTATCCGATTTCCACTCCAACCTCTAACCCTGTTCTCAAAAAAACCGATCATCTATCCCTACCACTCTCTCCATATTCCAAAATTCACGCACATATAATTGTTCCAAAATCGATTATCATAACTTCCATCTCCAGCACCGCTGTAAACCCTAACACTCATCACCATTTTCCCGCTGCTATCATCATCTCATTCCGCCATCACTACAGCCGCCTCTTTCCTTGATTGCAGATGTTTATCCACTTATTGATATGAATAAACGAGGTTTGGTGTTATATTTTGATTTATATGTAGTCAATCATTGTTACTTTTCATTTTACAAGTTAAGATTTCTAATTTTGAGTGAATTCTTTTTCATTGAAGAAAAAACTTAGTCGGTTGTAGGTAGTACTCGCAATTAATGCCCAGACACTAAAAATTGGGTTTATATTATAGTATTGTTAACTATTAAAATTATATAAACAGAGTACTGATACTGATACTGATATATATATTTGTTTCATTTTCAGTTTAGATGATGTATAAATTTGATGTTTGGGCCTAATTCTTTTGATGTTACTGGAGAACTATGTGGTAGTATGTTTTTTATGTGTATATGGATTGTTTTTTTATATCATTATAAGGAGCTTAACTAGGGGAATCACTGATTTAGTGTATCGAATTGTCTCTTCATTTATAAGGAATGTTTCTGGAATAGTAGTTGATTTAATCGGTTTCAAGCATTTTAGAAGTGCTTCTTTTTTTTTTTTAATATGTTGTATGTTGTATATGTGTATACTTTTGCTGTACTTGTGGTATTAATGAGTTTATATTCAAACATGTGCTGAACTATATAGGTTAAAACGAGTTCAAGTTAATAATTTGGCCTTGTTTCTGTTGCTGCCTTCTCCAAATCACAACTATCATGGTACGTTTAAATTTGCAGTAATTTAGACCTAGCTTATCGGTAGTCATATGAGTTTATGAAAACTTGATAAAAACTTTCTGAAAGTTGCTGTCTAGAACTTTATGTTAATCACGATGGCTTTGTTTCAGGATCCCGAACACGAATATGAACATGAATACGAATCTACTGAGACGACGAAGAACAACAACCACAAGAAATGAAAACGAGAGGAACAACCTATTAAAGAATTTCAAAGGTAAAAGGGAAATCGAGTTCAATCAACTTGGGCAAGCTATAGTGTAACACCCCCAAATTTACGGTTTAGCGGAAGCAAGCTTTGGGGTGCTACTAATAAAGTAATCAAGCAGAAAGGATACAGTGAACGACTCTATATGAGACGTTCGAAAAATAATACGTTACATAAGTATTCAAAAATACATAAGTGTCGAGTTCGCTAGTAAATTCTATAGATTTTAATACATAACATCTATTACAAAAGAAATGCATAAAATCTCCAATTGTGTAAATGCATGCGACTCGAGCTCGCAAGCAAATCCTGCTGGGCCATCCTACTGTTGCTGTGTACCTGAGAATGCATCACTAAAAGTGTCAACCAAAAGGTTGGTGAATCTCACAGGTTTGTAGTAAATAGTTAGTTTGAACACATCGAGTTGTAAAAGTACTTGTACAGTTTTAACTGTAACACCCGCCAAATTAGGACTAGTAATTAGTGCCTAATCATACGTTAATACATGTAATTAGTTCCGTGTTAGACTAATTAATGTATCGAATTATATATATTGTTGAATATATACGAAAATGCGATTTGGTTAAATCGTACGCAACTTAAATCGAATGTATTTCGATTCAATTTAATACGGACGTTGGTGACCAATTTTATTAAATAACGCTTTTATGTCAAAAATATTATTATGATAATATTTCGTATTCATTCGTATCGTACAAACAGAACTTACACAATTTAAAATATTAAAACGCGCAAACTAAATAAACAAACTTACATTTTATAACTCAAATATAAATTGATTTGTAAAGTATTTAAATAAAGTATCGCGTAATAAATTGTATTTTAAAACTTACCACTTAATATGTAAAATAATTAATTAACGTTTAAACGACGGAGTAAACGAACACCGCACGGAACACGAACGCGGGACGAAAATGGGGCTCCAAAACCCCACTCCCCTCCCACTTTCTTCTCACTTTCTCTTTTTCCTCTCTCTCCTCTCTTTCTTTTTCTCTCAAACAAATCACCACCAACATCACACTAAATCGCCAAAAACTAGCATCAAACGACTTCGGATCTTCAAGATTTTTAGAGATTCACGACCACCACGCAACGATCTATCTTTCTATCTTTCCGAAATTTCATTTCGGCGATTTGTAAGTTTCCGACACAACTCCGAAAACTCTCGTTTCTAAGTATTATCACTTGCTAGTTGTTTGTATAACCTTGTAATGTCCATATAAGGGTTGGGTAAAAGTTTTGGACCGAACGGAAATCGAAAAACTCGTTTTCGACACATTTTCCGGCCAACAGACCGCTACGTCGCAGTTGCCCCAGAATTTATGCGACGTCAGCTTCAACGTCGCAAAACCCCTCGTGACGTCGCATGGTGCGACGTCAGTCACAACGTCGCATTAATTTGCGACGTCGCATATTGCGACATCAGCCTTAACGTCGCCAATACCTCACCACGTCGCACTTAGCGACGCAAGCCCCTACGTCGCAGAAATCAACAACGTCGCATATAGCGACGCCACGTACAACGTCGCATTAAATTGCGAAACGTCGCCTTTAGCGACGTCATGCTCAACGTCGCAATCCTACCTGCGACGTCGCACCCAACGTCGCACAAATCAGAACCTCAAAAACATAGATTTTTACTAAGTATCGAGACTCGAAATTTATCACTCGATTTTACCCAAATTCGGTTCCAGATGCGTTTTTCGTCAAAGCAATATAGCAGAAATAAAAATTTTCCAAGCTGACCTGGCAGCTCGACCCCAGCCAGGGGCTCTGCCCCTTGGACCCCGCCAGGGGCTGCCGCCCCTTGGACCCCGCTACCAGGGGCCCGGACCCCCGTACTTAGATTCCGTAACGGCTTCTAAAACACAATCAAAACACATTTTTCAAGTAAAACGCCACGAAATCAAAATAATAATAATTGAGATTATTATTACAAATCCGTCACCAACGGGCCGTACACTTTTCAAACACTTAAACGTATCAACCAAATAGTGGAGATTTGGACATTATAGTTGAATGAACAACTACAAGGGTGGTCTTTTGAGATACCCAATCATGATTATAACCATCGCGTGTCGTGGACACCCTCAGGTTACAAGTCTTTGGACTTCATACTCGGCTAATCAACTTACGTTTGTTTAAACGCTTTCAGACTCAGGTGAGTCTCATAGCCCCTCTTTTACTGTTTTACTCGGGGGTGTGATATACTGCTCAACTTTTAACATGTGAACGCAAGTACCAACTTTTCATATACTACATGAGTTTTTCGAAACTAATCATTTTAAAGTCCTCCGTCAGCATAGTTGTTAATACGTTGTAGCGTGAATATTAGTATATGGTACCATATAGGATTGACCCACCTCGTTCGGGTTAGCAAGCACTAACCGGGTAAACGGACGTACTAATATTTGGGAAGACGAATGTGGATTAGGCATTCGTGGAGGCACCTCGCCCGGAATTCTCTATAGGGGACCCGGCCCTCGAGTTAAGCTCAACTATGTGCTCATGGCTATATACACGATGACTATCATTTAATTGCTGGATGCAATTCATTATTTAATTGTTGGATGCAATTCATTATTTAAATCTTGCGGTTCATACTATATTAACTGATTTCAAACCTGTGAGCTCACCAGCTTTTAGCTGACCTTTTAGCATATATCGCAGGTACCAAGCAGTAGGATGTTTCTGCTTCAGGATTTTAGCTCGAGTCAGCATACAGACGATCGAGATTTTCTTGCATTAGTATATTTTGTTCAAGTACTTATGTACTGAAATCTCATTTTATTTAAAACTCGAGCTATGTAAAGCTTTAAATGTTGTAAACATTTCAGTTATCAATATATTTTGTTAAAACGACGCATATAGAGTCGTTTACTATATATCTTTGTGCTTTGTTATTGATTAGTAACACCCAAATCAAGCTTCCGCAAATCATCAAATTTGGGGGTGTTACATTAACCAAGTAGTAAGTAATGATTACACGAATGCAATCCGGTTGATATACATTGCCATGAGCATCACAGTCGAAGCTTAACACGTCAATAAAGTACAATCAAGTACAAGTAATTTGCCCCCGTGAGTGCTAATCCAAAAACACTCATAAGTAACGAGTAAGAAACGCCCGTTTATACAGTACGGTTCGTGGTAGTGCGTGCTACCCCGGACGGGGATTGTCAGTCCCATATGGATCCATATACTAAAACTCGCGCTTATCCTATAATTAACAACTATGATTCGGAGGCCTTCAGTGGATTAATCGTAACTCATGCAATTCAGTATATCAGTAAATCTGTAAGTCTGTAAAGTAGTAAATCGGTACATGTGTTCAAGTAAAACAAGTAATGCATCTCACCCCTGAGTGAAAACAGTAAAAATAGGGGCTGTGAGACTCACCTGAGTCTAGTAAGTATGTCTGGGAAATCAAACAAGTAACGCGGATGTAAGTCCGTAGGTCGGTTCTCAGAACCCTGCAACCTTCTGGCGTCCGAAACGCACAAGGTCGTAAGTAAACAAGTAAATAAGTTGGTGTCTTGAAAGATCACCCATGCTAGTTGTCCACTCAACTAGTTAATGTCCAATGTTTGTTTGTTTAGTATCCCGTTTGTAGTTTGAAAACAAGTATGTCCCGTTGGTGACGGTTTTGTAATAATAATCCAAGTATTATTATTATTATGTATCTCGTTGTGTCATATCCTTGTAAGGTATATTTGTAAGTCTGTCATTTGTATCGCGACGTGAAAGTGTTTTTCGAAAGTAAGTTCGAGCGAGTGCACTCTCGTATAAGTGTGAGTGTGATCTCATATGTATGTAGTGTATACTTTTCAAAGTATAAGGGTTTGTATGTCCTGGTATTATCGTATAAAGTTCGGTTTTCGTATGCGTTCAACACTTAGTGTAAAAAGTATTTACAAGTTCCTGGTTGACGGGGGTCCGGGGGCAGCGCCCCTGGTAGCGGGGTCCAAGGGGCAGAGCCCCTGGCTGGGGTCGAGCTGCCAGGTCAGCTTGGAAAATTTTTATTTCTACTACATTGCTTTATTAAAAATCGCATCTGGGATTTAAATTCGGAAAAATTGACTAAGGTTGGCCGCGGACTGAAATTGTAACACCCGCCATATTATGACTAGTAATCAGTGCCTAATTCTCTGTTAATACATGTAATTAGTTCTGTGTTAGGCTAATTTATGTATCGAAATATATATTGCTGAATATATACAAACTTTGCGATTTGATTAAATCGTAGGCAATTTAAATCGAATGTATTCGGTTCCATAAATACGGACGTTGGTGACACAATTTATATTTAAGTATGAAACATTGTCTGAAAACATTACTGGGTCCAAACTACTGTTTAAATTTTATTTCCAAAGTTGTCCCGCTTCGTACCATTTAAACTTACCAAATTTACAACGAAATACGCAGATTATGTAAATCACATTTTAAATCGTTAAATTATTAGATAATTAGTAAAACAATTTAATTGGATTATTAAACAAAAATTCGAATTTTAAAATGGTTAATTAACGCGCAAATGATTTATTAAAAACGTTAAATGACGGAGAAAACGAACACCACGCGGAGCGCGGGACGAAGACTGAAAGTGGAGGATAACCTCCACCTCCCTTCCCATTTCTCTCATTTCTTTATTTTCTTTCTCTCACTTACTCTCTTTTTCTCTCTTTTATCCAAAACCACCACCATCCACAAAATCGCAAAATACTACTATCAAACGCACTCAGATCATCAATATTTTTAGAGATTCACGACCATCTCGCGACGATCTACAACGCTATCTTTTCGGATTTTCAATCCGGCACTTTGTAAGTTTCCGACAAAATCCCGAAAACTCTCGATTCTTTGTATTTTCACATGTTAGTTGTTTATATAACTTATATATGTCCATTGCAAAGTGTAAAACACGATTTTATAGCTTAAAAACGAGTTTAAATTGGGTTTTGGCCGGAAAAACCTCGGCAGTCGAACTTTCTGGGCTGATGTTCTTCAATGCGACACAAGCCTTGTGTCGCATGTTATGTCGTATTTTGCCTTTTATGTCGTATCTTGTGTCGTATGAAACCAGTTATGTCATATCTTATGCGACACAATATTGTGTCGTACCTTATGTCGCAAATACCATACGACACAACCTCTATGTCGCTGTTGAATCAGCATCTCGAATCTATGCGACACAACCTTTGTGTCGTATAGATGTTGTGTCGCATATCTATGCGACACAACCCTTGTGTCGCATGACAAACTTTTGTGTCGCATATTGTGTCGCAAAACACAGAAAACTCAGATTTTTACTAAGTGTCGAGACTCAAAATTTATCACTCGATTTTACCCGAATTCAGATCCCAGATGCGTTTTTTCACCAAAGCAATATAGTAGAAATAAAAATTTTTCGAGCTGACCTGGCATCTCGACCCCAGCCAGGGGCCAGCCCCTTGGACCCCGCCAGGGGCGCTGCCCCCGGACCCCCGTACTTAGATTCCGTAAGCACATTTCTCACCAAGTGTCAAACTTGTATGACTTCAAAACGCTTATATGATACAACTTTTCAAACATAATGGAATATACTTTTCAAGTATAACACTTCGAAATCAATGTGATAACATCAGGACTATTATTACAATTAATCACCAACGGGCCATACACGTTTTCAAACACTTAACAAATCAACCAAATCGTAGTAATTTGGACATATATATATAGTTGTGTAACAACTACAAGGGTGATCTTTTGAGATACCCAATCATGTTTATAACCATCGCGTGTCGTGGACACCCTCAGGTTACAAGTCTTTGGACTTCAATACTCGGCTAATCAACTCAAGTTTATTAAGTTAAACTCACAAGACTCAGGTGAGTCTCATAGCCCCTCTTTTTACTGTTTTACTCAGGGGTGTGATGCAATGCTTATTTTTAACACGTGAACGCAAATACAACTTTTATATACTACATGAGTTTATACACTAATCATTTAAAGTCCTCCGTCAGCATAGTTGTTAATACGTTGTAGCGTGAATATTAGTATATGGTACCATATAGGATTGACCCTCCTCGTCCGGGTTAGCAAGCACTAATCAGGTAAACAGACGTACTAATATTTGGGAAGACGAATGTTGATTAGGCATTCGTGGAGGCACCTCGCCCGGAATTCTCTATAGGGGACCCGGCCCTCGAGTTAAGCTCAACTATGTGCTCATGGCTGTATACATATACATTATCAATTGCTGGATGCAATTCAATTATTTAAATCTTGCGGTTCATACTATATTACTTGATTTCAAACCTGTGAGCTCACCAGCTTTAGCTGACCCATTTAGCATGTATCGCAGGTACCAAGCAGTAGATTGCTTCGGCTTCAGGACTTTTAGCTCGAGTCAGCATACAGACGATTGAGATTTTCTTGCATTAGTATATTTTGTACAAGTACTTATGTACTGAAATCTCCTTTTATTTAAACTCGAGCTATGTAAAGCTATAAATGTTGTAAACATTTTCAATATTAATATATTTTGTTAAAACGACGCATATAGAGTCGTTTACTATATATCTTTGTGCTTTGTTATTGATTAGTAACACCCAAATCGTGCTTCCGCAAATCATTAAATTTGGGGGTGTTACAGAAATGGCGGTGCGAATTGAGTTCGCGATGCGAACTGAGATTGGACTCGCGAAACATAGTGGGTTCGCGATCAAAGTTCGACTCGCAAGTCAGCTTGATCCGAAGTCCGTTTCGGTTCGTTAATTGGCTTCGCGAGTCGAGATCTCGGTTCGACTCGCAGGACGGCCGAGATCTGGGATCTCAACTCGCGAGATGAACTGTCAGCGATTTTTGATGGGTTTTCGATTTTTAAAGCATTTTTAACGGGATTTTCGAGCATAATCTTGTTGAGTGGACTCATTAACATGTAAATAAATGCTTTTCAAGTAATTAAAAAGAGTTTTAAAGCTTCATACCAAGAAATCGAATATGGGGAAGGTGGAGATGGAGATGATCTTGATGCTTCTTCTTGGTGATGATGATGATTCCGACGGTGGTGATGGTTCGGCGGTGGTGTGGTGGTGGCTCTAGGAGCCGTTTTGTAGAGAGAGAAAGGGGAGAGAAAGGTATGGTAGAGAGAGGAAGTGATGGTGGTAAATGAAATGAAATGAAGAAGAAAGAAAGAATAAAAAGGGGGTTTGGGTGGGTCGGTTTGGGTTCGCGGGTGGACCGACCCATTCGGGTCTCGGTCTCATGAACTCTTCCCTCGAATTTTGCGTTACGTTCCGGAATCAATTAAATGTTATTTCACTTTATTTGATTAATATAATATCAACGTTTTTAAAACACGATATTTTAAATGGAGGTTTTATTCAAAGTGACGTATTTTAAATTACAAATTATAACTTGGTTTTATTTTTGTCTGTCGGGCGCGTTTCACATGTTTTCGTCGTGTGTGGTAATGTTTTAAACAAAATGTGCATTTTTGTTATGTTGTATGTTATAAACATAATATGAAGTAATGCTCAATGTAATTAAATAATTCCATATGATTTAATAAAGTTTCACCAACGTCCGTAATCTGTCGTTAGATTTCTATCTGACACCGTTTGTACGATTTGTTCAAGTAGTATACGTGTATATATATATACAATCATCATATATATATAATTAAGTAAGTACTGTACTCAGTCCTATTTCGTACTAAATACACGTGATAAGCACATAATTAGGCACAGAAATGATAGCCTAAAATGCCGGGTGTTACATATAGGGCCTAAACAAACTAGTATATGTTTTTAAATACAAATGTAGACCAATTATACTCCATGTTACATTCGTTATGTAGGAGTCCACTAAATGCGCACCTATACAAGCAGACTGCAGACATACAAGGTGTTAAATTGAGACCTACTAAAATCGATTCTGCCTTGGCTGCTTACCTCGAACGGTTAGATAAGATAAAGGTAATTGTTTAGGTTATATTCAATAGACAATACATACGGAGTATTTGTTTTTAGATACAAATGCACAATAAATATATTCCATGTTATATATGTTTTTTAGGATCCCGCCAAGTGTGTAAAGGGTATGGAGATTTAGAACTTCCATCTCCAATGGAAGGTATGGAAAAGCTTATTGATGCGAGAAATACTTTTATTGAGTTGCCAAAAACAAGAATCCAATTCCTTAAGGTATGTTACTATAAATTTCGTATTTCGGTTAGCACTTTACTAACACGTACTCATGGCAACTCACAATAATTGTTCGTAGGCCTCTTCCGGAACGGTAGCAACATCAGCAACATAGTTAAAATCTAGTAAACGAAGGAACGTCCACTGAGCCATCAAAAGAGCCTACCAAGAGTGCGCCTCACAAAACAACGATATGGCGAGGGTCACTGATTATCTATTAAATGTGATCACAAAACAAGAGAAGGATAAAATGATTTTTCTCGCACCTTACTATGAAGAGTAAGTGCCATAAACTACTGTCTTCTTTGTTTAACATTTATGAATGGTCGTTGTGAATACTAAAAGGGTTACCATTTATTAGGAATCATTGGGTGTTGTTCATAATTTCTCCCCACACCAACATGGGCTATATATTGGATTCACTTATGGTGGAAAGAGGGATAACGAAGGCACATAGCTACACACTCGTAGACATTGTGCAATTGTAAGAGTTCTATTAAATGGTATATAATTGAAATTTAGTATTTTTCTGAGAATTTTACACGCCATTGTTGCATATTTTTTTCAGGACGCTTGGAGATATTCGATGGACATTGCCAAAGGTAAATCATCTAACTATATATCCATACATACTATAGGGGTATTGTTGGGTCGGGTTGTACGGGTCAACTAAGGTATATGATTGCGTTGTTTGGATTACTTTTGACTTCGCTAATAAGTCTTCATACAAGTTGATTTGGGTGTTACATTGATGTACATATCTACCTGCTATTTTAAATTTAGTGCCATTAACAAAAGGCTTACTGGGAGTGTGGTTATTACGTGATGCGGTGGATGCACGAGTTTATTAAAAATCAACAAGATGATTTCCCACAAACGGTTAGTACTTGTTAAATCATATAGGTATTAGATGAACAAAATTAAGCACTCTCTCATTTGTTAAATACATGTCATTTATTTTTTGCCTTTTCCTATATGCAGATCCCTTGGAAGCATACGAACTCATATGAAGTAAAAGATCTGGACAATATTGTTGGTTTGTGGTTATCGTATTTTGTGAAGACTTGTGATGAATAATTTTAACGTACAACTATAGCCTGGGTATTAGTTTAGTATCTTTAATTTGGTTGTTTGTTATGTCAACATTTAACAATGGAATTGGAGTTTGTATTTGGTTCCTTCTTTTATATATATGATTTCGTTTTGTTGTTTCAGCCTAGTTTTCGTTTTCTAAGTTGTTTGCTGCTATTTCTATTTAGTTTCACTTTCTGCAGTTGTTATAGGTAACAGGTAACCATTTATGTTTTTACGATTGGTGTTGTAATAATTGTTGACGTATTTATTGCAAACAAAAGAGTTACAGAGACCGGTTTTGTGTAATTGGAAAAGGTCTCCAAACATAGCAAAGAAACCGGACATGAATAGCTAAACCGATCTCTATTCTCCAAGTAGAGAAACCGGTTTACTAAAACGAATACAAATCTCCCCCTTTGTATAGCGGTTTTTTGTAGTAGTGGGTAATCGCATAAGCTGAAAATTAATACTGTAAATGATAACGATAACAAAATGCATGTAAACAACCATAAAAACATAGTCATTAAAACATTATACAGGGATGTCGTTCAAAATCATAGATCACCATAAGATATAATCATATTTCCGCTAACCAGCGTCATGCTAGGTTAATCCGTATCGATAACCATATCATGCTAATTGACCTACTAAAATTGATTAATATCTTATGGTATGATAGAAATGAAATACATATAAGTAGGAACTTTTAGAAATATGCAACATAGTAGCAGTAAAGAATAATAATGAATGAAGATACATGTATGATTTGTGGTAAGGGAATAAAAAAATGTTCCGAGTAAACAGGGATGATGGTAGTAGAAGGAGCATTGGGTTCTCTGTAGATTCTCTTATCAAAAAAATTAAACCCTCTGTCACTCCTGCTTATAGATAGATAACCTTCTCTTTTATTATTCTTTAAAAAACCAACACTTGCACACAACTACAAAATAAAATAAACTCACAATATATAAAAGTATTTAAAAAATGACTATATTATTATTTATTTTCTGTTTATTTTATTTAGTTATTCTGTGAATGGTGAATATGGAACAATATGAAGTGGCCTATGTATAGGTTTACAGAAACACAAAGCTTTGTTTATTGAATTAGTGTCATTGATGACACACTTGATAAACCCATAGGGCACGTTTGGTAGTGAGAAATTTAGATAAATGAAATGGGTCAGAGAAATGAAATGCAGAGAAATGAAATTGCTGAGAAATGATGAGCAATTCTTTTGTTTGGTAGCGTTAGAGAATTAGCTTGAGAATTGGCAAAGAAAGCATTTCTTATGTTTGGTAGCCGATCAACATTGAGAAATGAAATTGAATTTTTAGTATGAGATTGTCATTAATTTAAATTTATCGTATATTGTTTATATAATAAAATTTTAAAATACAAAACGTAATTAACCTCAAGAATTCCTTTTGTTAGCAGAATTATAGTTCGGGTATATAATTACACCTCAAAGTTCGAAATATTGTAAAACAACACATGCTATTTTAGTTTAAATAAAGCAACCAAAGCTAATACCACAATAAATTTGTAACCAACTTAAAACGAAAACGATTACGAAAACATCATTTGAACAATTATACATCCCACAGCAGTACCTCAAAACTTGCTGTCCAACATCTTCATTTTATAAAATATCAATTCATCAAACTCATTAATTATACAACATCATCAAACTCATTCATTATATCACTTGGCAAAAGATACATTCAATATGTGTAAACATGAGTAAATTGGTAACATACCAAGTCAAAAGATACTACACTGATTTACAGCAACCAGGTCAAAATATATGCACTAAAATAGCATACCAAGTCAAAATATATGCACTTACTTACAGCAACCAGGTTACCCAATTACGAAGTCAAAAGATACTACATCAGTTGTGTAAATTGGTAGCATACCAAGTCAAAAGATACTACATCAGTTGTTGTTGCGCCTTGCATTCCTCTCATTAAACATGTGATTGGCAAGAGCATCTCTGCGGTCGCTCCATACTTGTGAAGTTTCAATGATACTAATAACATCATCATGCTCAATCCAAGGTTGTGTGTGATTGTCTGGCACTTCGATCTCAATAGGATCTTCATCCATTTCTGTACGTATAAAGTTATGAATCAAACAACAAGCAATAATGATACGTGGCATCGACTTAATTGGATGATAACATGTATCATGCAAAATGGCCCATCTAGCTTTAATCAAACCAAAACATCTCTCAATAACATTCCTCGCTGACGAGTGCTTCTTATTATATAATTCCTTAGCGGTGGTGGGATGACGAGACCAATCATTAATATGGTACCGTTGACCGCGATAAGGAGTTAGAAAACCTTCACCGTTTGTATAACCGGCATCACATAGATAATATGATCCTATCAAGACAAGGCATGCAATTTATAATAAGTATGCATGTATATACGTAGATGTAGTTGTATGTACGATATGTAACATACCACGTGGTACTTTAAGTCCGTGTGGCCGACTAATTGCATCTCGAAGCACACGACTATCTGCTGCAGAACCCTCCCATCCCGCTAATACATAAGTAAACATGAGGTCTCTAGTACATACCCCGAGAACATTCGTACAAATCTGACCTTTGCGTGTTCGATAAGGTTTTTGATCAACGATGGGAACCCTAACTTTTACGTATGTCCCATCTAATGCACCGAGGCAACCCTACAGAAAAAGAAAACTTACTTTGTATCATACATATTATTTATTTTTCAAGACATTACAAAACTTACCTTAAACCATTTCCACCTCTCATCGTCTTCATTATCTGGCACTGGTACAGGCACCTTGTAGAATTCTTTGTGTAATACACATACCGCATCCAAGACTAACTTGAAATAGTGACTTATAGTTTGACCCGACCTTTGGAACCTATTAATTATTATTCGATTTTTTTCATTATGAGCAAGTGTATGTAAAAACATTGCAACTTGCTCATCAACTAACATGTGCTTGTTATTACATAGTCCCCCTCTTGTTTCGAGCAATGTACAAAGCCTTGAAAATACTAGTCTACTCATTCTAATAGTAGCAATACTCGTAACATCACTTTGATACACCATCGTCCACATATTGACACGTCTACTGTTAAAATTCATTAGATATTTACTACGAAGACTTCTAGACTCGATCATATGATTAATGATCAAAATACCCAAAGAAAACCAACTAACCATATTTGCTATCAAGTGAAAAGTTCCTATGGTAGCCGTCGTAGCAACAATCATTCTCCGTTTCCTTTGTTGATTAAGTGGTGATCTTGTCATCTACATGATATATGAATCAAATAAATCATCAATTAAAATTTGAGAAAAACCAACTGCATCATAATTGAGATTTAGAGACCTGCTACTACTACTGCTACATTTGTGATATATACATAAGAAGATGAACAAGTTGTTCTACTGATTATAACTACTGCTTGATCCTATTGCACATAGGCTTTGAGCTAGAATCTGGCACCCACATTTGAATTTAGTATTCACTAAATTTTTAAATAGCCATCTGTTTGATGGTTTTTATCCTTTCAAAATTTTCATCAAAGTGGATCCAATCATTTCAATATCTTTCACCTAGCTATTGATTTATAAACACTGGGTTTTATAATTAAAACTAACAAATATAAATAAAAGCAATCTAGAACAACTATGTCAACGATTACAAATTGGAAGTGGAAACAACCCATGTTATTGATTTTTAAATTGATAAAATATCTTAAAAATTGATGTGGTGAATATATAATTGGACGAATTCAAATTACAAAAGTTGGAGGCTTTTCCAACAAGATGAACAAGTAGCTACAAGGATTGATATATATATATATATATATATATATATATATATATATATATATATATATATATGTACGAATCGTTACCATAACATCAACAAAAGAAATGCAAGAGATGAAATACCGTAATCAATAGCTGTAGACCATGGGGATGAACATTCGAAGGTGAAGAACACGAAGAAATATGTTGGAATCGGTGTTGAAATCAGTAGCGGAGTAGGGAGAAAGAGGGCTAGGGCTTTTTTCAATCCATGTGGAATGTGCAATGCACGTGATGTTATTTTTATACCCTTTTGTTTTAGAGCCACCCAATTTCTCAGATGAAAAAACACGGAGAAATTTTTATAAGGAAAAGTCTTTTCTCCATATTTCTCCATAAAAGGGATGGAAATCAATTAACAAAGGAACTCATATCTCCGCGAAAAAGATTTCTCCGTGTTCTTATTTCTTGGGCCTACCAAACATGGGAATTGTACCCATTTCCATTTCTTCCATTTCATTTCTTTGTACCAAACAAGCCCATAGTGTTAGAGATAATCACACCTTAACAACTTACAAAGATATTTGATTAATTTTTTATTAATCTACTATTTTTTAATTGGTCAAACTTTGAATGAAGTATAATCCATCTGTTCTTATGAACACATTCGCATCATTAATAAAATGGACGTTCGTCTTTTAAATAAATCAGCAAGTAAGCTAGAATATAAAATGTTAAGGCAAAATGAAGTAAACCAAAGAGAAAATTAAATATACAAAGACAAAGATTTAATTTGGTGGTAAAACAGAAAAAGTTAGAACTGTCAAATGCTACCATTTAATTTACTTTGTCTAGGGTTGTAAACAAGTCCGATATTGTATCGAGCAACTCGAGCTTGCATAAAATTCTACTCTAGCCTGCATTATAAAGATTCATCAAATTATCTAGTTCAGTTCGACTCGTTCATAGCCCTAAACTATGTATATATCTATCCATCTAGGATATTGCTTGGGGTTGTAATTTTCACCATGATGCTGACTCTATATATGATCAATGATCACCATACCACTCGAAATCACGTTTACGATAAACAAAAAGCACTTTTGTGAAAAGTCGTAAGCAGTTAAATTTCGTACTCTAATTTACTTGCACTCTACAATATATGTGAATGATTTGAAGACAAACATTTGGATATGCAAACAATACAATTCTTTTCTCATATTAATTAAAACTAAATAAACAATCAACAAGTACTAAAACACATTTTAGTTTCAAGTGTTAAGTACATAAGTGAAAATTAATAACAAGCTAACTGCAAAAGCATGATAAAGAGTTAGTTTTTGAGTATTCTTAAAGTTGATGTGTTTTGGGTTATCATCCACATTCTCTGTATCATTCTCGTAAACTGTTTCCGGTTACTAAAACAACAAACAAAATGGTAAATTTAATGATGAAATTGAGTGAAAAAAAATAAAAAAATGGATATTAAGAGGACTTTGGTAAACTAAAACCAAAGTTGCAGGCACGTGGGTACAGGATGAGGGCTTCACGTGCCTTGGTAGTGATGTCCATGTGGTTTTTTTTTTTTTTTTTTGCATTCACTTGTAAGTTGTAACCCCGGCCCAATGCTCTAATCTATCTATCATATCACTGTTTTTGTTTTCACATTTCTTATGGAATCCCATAATTTTGTGAATGTCAACCCATTACTTTGCTTTGGTTTGTGGTTTTTTCTTATCGAATTCATTGAAAAAAGTCAAACGATATCTATATTTGAGAAGTAAGATATAGTGATTTTTATACTTTGGTCATAGGATTCGTATTCATTTACTTGTATATTACGTGTCGATTGATTATAAAAATCAATCTAATATACAAGTCAATTGAGCTTTTAACCTGTCTAAATCTCACGTTGGTTCTATTACTATAACTAGTTGATCGAAATGTACATATTTTGTCGGCCCCGAGTAATGACACGTCATTCGCAGGATTCATATTCTTATTCACACGTAATAGAATTAAAGCAAACTCTAGCGAGAAAACAATGTATGTCATCTAATTGAAAAATTCTCTATGTTAAGAAAAGGGATCTTATAAACCATATATTCGGTAAAAATTTATGATCAACAACTAATAACAAACGTTTGTTGTGTAAACAAACACTTGAATATTAGAATTTGTGTGTGTGTGTGTGTAACTTTTTACCTATAAACAAGTAGTAAAAAAAATAGAAGTCAAAATGGAAGCCCACATATGAAACTAGCTGGGCCCAATAGTTGGTTACTCCGTAGGCCTAGGCGTGAACAAAAAACCCGAACCCGAAACTGAACCCGGGTTCATAATCCACCATTTCGGAGGCATGTTGGACTTGATAAAATCCACTACCCCAAACAAAAAGATACTGGGCCCGAAATTCATGTGCCATGTAACTCGTGGGCCCATTAAATCGACCCACTGGGCTCACATAACAGCTACTGTCCGTTTTTTACTTTTACTTATTGACACGGACACCTACTACTACTACTCACGTATTTGATATTTAAACACCGAAAATTAAGCAAACTTTAGCGAGAAAACAATGTATGATATCTAATTGTGAAATTTTCTATGTTAAGAAAAGGGATCTTATGGAGCGACTGTATATATTCGTAAATTTTTAAAATCGACAATCAATAACCACGTTTGTCAAACACTTAAATATTAGAATTTGTGTAATTGTAACTTTACCTATAAACAATAGTAGTGAAAAGAAAAAAGGAAAAAAAATAGAAGTCAAGACCGAAGCCCACATATGAAACTAGCTGGGCCCAATAGTTGGGCTCATAGCCCAATGGTTTGACAAAATCCACTTTTTCGAAGGTGATGTTGGACTTAGAAAAAATCTATAAGCCCAGACAAAAGATACTGGGCCCAAGATTCATCTACCATATAACTCATGGGCCTATTAAATAGACCCACTGGGGTCACGTCACATAACAACTACCGTCCGTTTTTGACTTCCACTTATTGACACCTACTAGTAGTCACATATTTAAACACCGAAAATTAAGGCGAAGCACGTGAACCATATAAAATTTGTCGCATTAGCTAAAACGCATCTAACTTGGAAACTGTTTGTTTTTAGGTCAGATCCATTCATGAAATCAAATTAACCACACAACAAGAAACCACCACTTGTATTACTCCAGATCTATTATTATTTCTAACCAATTTTATTTTTTAATTTAATTTTATTTTTCTCTCTGGTGATCGAATCGATAATGTTTTTATTCGATTGGTTTTATGGCATATTAGCATCTCTCGGTTTATGGCAAAAAGAAGCTAAGATCTTGTTTTTAGGTCTTGATAATGCCGGTAAAACTACCTTGCTTCACATGCTTAAAGATGAGGTTAGGTTTTTGTTTAAATTATAATTTAATTTAATTGTGTTTGATTTTCATCGATTTGATTGTGACCTGATTTTGTGCAATTTAGATCTAAAATGTATTAATTTTGATGTTTAATTGTTTAGAGATTAGTTCAGCATCAACCGACGCAACATCCGACATCGGAAGAATTGAGTATAGGCAAAATTAAGTTCAAAGCTTTTGATTTAGGAGGTCATCAGATTGCTCGTAGAGTCTGGAAGGATTATTATGCCAAGGTAATCTTTTATATTCTGCAAAATTATGCTTATAATATTTATATATCTACAGCTTATAGATGTGTGTCTGTTTGTTATGTTCTTAGTTTTGAATTGTCAGATCTTGAGATGCAAAATTCGATATATGCTTGGTGTGAAAGATGTATATCTAAGTTACCTATTTTTCACAAGTTTGTAGATCTAGGGGAAGAAGTCTAGCTATAATTTCATAAGGATATGTGTTGCATTGTGGATAAGTATTTATGAATTAGCTTCTTGTTATAAGTCATAGAAGTAGTTAGTCGGAGATACCGGCAATGTGAGTACGTGGTATTATGTTTAAAACTGTTTGTTTATTTGCATTTTGTGTGGAATGTTTTGGCAAATGAGATGATATTGATTTGTGTGTGCTTATGTTTTTAACTTCAGAAGGAAATATGTGTCCAATACATATAATGGCATTCATATTGTTGATGGTGTTGGAGAAATTTTTGGGGAAGACTGATAAGAATTGCAATTGTAGAATTCGGAATATAGAACATGCATACAGGATTACTCTAAAAACTGTCATTAAGGTTCTATTGGGTTCTGCCGAAAGATGGTCTGCTATGGGTTAGTTAGAGCATGAGGGTTGAAAGGTTCTGGCAACATTTATTACTCCAGTTTGATACAATTGGATTTTATTGAAATATATAATTTTGTCTGGAAGTTTATTTAAACACAATCTGAATGACAAGTAAGTCACTTTTTCTTTGAAAGTTGAGCTGTTTTGCTGGCTAGTAAAACAATTCGAGCTCCTTTTGAACAAATGAGACCTTAATGACGTCAAAGAGATGTTCTTCTATAAACCTGCATCATCAATATAATATAATCAAATCATCATACCAACAATCTTGTTGTTCGACAAATATCGGTCTTGTGTACTGTTTCCGAACTTCATTGTTTTGAGACTTTTTTGGGAAATGGGAACCGTGAGAGTTCTAGAACATAGAACATGTATAACGGTCTACATAGACATTTCATCTTCAAGGTTTCAATCGCCCCTGCCTTAGAACAATATAATGGGCTTGGGCTGTACAAACTGTCTTTCTTTTTTCTTTTTAATCTAGATAATGATTCAAGTTTTGACTTGAATTCATGTCATGTCATTAAATTCCTTCTGATTTATTAGAAATAAAAGAATTCTATGTAAGCATCTCATAGCTTCAGTTGAAAAGCTTCCATTTGAACTGGAATCTGGTGAGTTGCGATGATCCGCTAAGCATCTATGGCCAAATTATCTATGGACTTGTTAGATAACAGATGATTGAGCAAGTATAGGATTGATAACCATTAATTCTCTTATTTAATATAAGGAGACTTGAGATATATTGAGGGATGGAAGTGTCATAGTGCGTATAGATGTGAGATAGAGTTGACATAAAATGATTAGTGATGTTACATTCTGGATCCTGATTGGTAAAACAAGGCTCTTGTATACCACATTCTTTCAGATATCACAATTAATTTGTTCAATAGACTTCAAATATGTCATACTGATAAATGTTCAAATTTCTTATATTCCATGTTAATATGTCATTATTGTATAATGATGTCCTTCAATGGCAAACTATAACATGCTGTGGTATGATTATAATGATACCTATCATGCTTGCTCATACAGTCACTGTTAGAATGCCCATTTGAAACCAGCATAATTGATAAAATCATGGTAAGTGACTTAATTAGCCTGCAATGTCCTGCGTTAATTCAGACCAGGATTCTTTCACGGCTTCATGCTTCTGTTATTGTTAATTATAATCATAGTCCTATATTCATCAGTGTACGAGGATTAATATTGATGGTTATGCTTTTTAGGATATATAAAACACATCAAATCTCCAGTTACAAAAGGAAAAAGTATGATAATATAATTAATCTCCAACAGTTAGTCTCTCTGGCATTCTTGATGCTAGGGAAGTGACGAAGTGTTGGGTGGAATAAGGGTTTCCCTTTGATTGATCACATGCTACTGGGAACAAGATTCTAGGTGTGCATTACTTTGCCACCAAGCAACCTGTTACTGTAGAAAAATATCAACGTATAAGCACGTAATATTACATATGATAGTTAGATAACCAATGTAGATATATGGAAAATCTTCTGTATTTCTACTAAACATCACTTGCCAATACCTGCATTGTTGCAAATCACAAACAAACATGCATCTAAGTAAAACTAAGATTTCCACTTCTTTCTGCAAGGCTGCAAATTATGATTATGATTATGTGTGAGGATTACAAGTACGTAATAGGTGGATACTGTCATTTGGAGAGTGTAAAGATTAAATGATATGTGTGTGCATTTTTTTATAAAGAAGTTTTTCATGATTCATATATCAATTACATAAGATTAATATGATCTAAAACCTATGACCCGTAATGTTTATGCCTTAGTTAGCATGTCCACATAGGCTAAACTAGAAGAAACTAATGTGCCATATTTTTCTATCTACAGTTATAAAGTTTAAAATACATTTCCGGTATAGTGTATATTTCTTATTATGCAATATGTGAATCTTCGTATTTTTTTTTGGTTATAAAAACAAGCCTGCACATGTGTATACTGATTCTCAGATGCCTTTGGTTATTATCAATGATAGTAATCTGAAGGTCTAAAGTTATGATCCAAACTGCATAGGCATACCATATGGTTTTACTGAGACAGTGCGATTAACATTTATTTTTATGATTTATATATATGTTTTTTAATTGAAAAGCAAGGTCAATCGCACTTTAAATAAAAAGTTGGGCGAAATATTCGGTATTTTATCTGCTACAAATCTTTACTTCTTGGAGAATTCTTTAAGATTAAATCTCACCTTTTAAGATTTACAGTAGCTTCATTGTACATAGAAACATGTTATTGAGTTATAGACTTGTATTATATCTTGAGATTGTTAGCCTGTTGGGGGAAGTTACTACCTTTGTATAGGCAGACCTTTTGTTGTTCTAGTGTGTGTGCATGCAAGCGAGCGTGAGACTGCAGATCGTATTCATCAACACAATATACACATTACCGATATATACATATTCACTCTCTCTCTATTCTCGGTATTTCTCTCTAGATTAGGTTTAGTTGACAAAACCAACAACCAAAAGCTCATTCTTCTCAGAGGTGAGAAAATGTACACACACATATATGGAGGCGAGGTTTAGGCTGATTTCCTGCCATAAAATAACGTGGTGTTTATCTTGATGATACTTTGATCTGTACCAGTCTGGTCTTTAAACTTAGTAATAGACTTATAGTGTTCCATTTTGTAATTTTTAATGTTGAAATAGCAAATACTCTCTCAAATGTTCCACATTAGCCATTATCAACACTTCTACCAAGTGTAATGACTAAGCTTGTATCGATCAAACTATTATGACCAGTGTGAAAGTGTGGAACATCAAGATAGGTACCTTGCTATTTTATAACTTTCTAATCAAAATAAATATATGTATGATTTATATACTCTACTTTAAAGTCTTGATCACACACTATATCACTTTAAATATGGCAATATTTACTTTTTGTGCATATGTTTATCTTTTTCTTGTCATCTGGATCAATTGATAATTCTCACTAGTGTTTGTTTTTTCTAACTACTACCTGCAAGACACTCATGAGTACTTTTGATGCTCTTGTATGCACTTTGCACTAGCAGCAAGGCTGTTAAGCAATGTTTGCCATCATCACTTTCATATGTTTTTTTTTTTTTTTTTTTTTTTTAAATTTGCCTGGTGATAACTTCTCCAGGTTCATGTTGCACATACATTTAATTGAACTGTTTTGTAGCAAGTTTTACACCTTACAGGAGTATTAACCAGATATCGAAGTATTATGCATGTAGTAAATCACTTTATCTGATTTCTCTATTTTAATAATGCTTGATGTTTAGTTTATTGGTAATATAATTTCATGAGGTTTTTCAGGTTGATGCAGTGGTGTATCTTGTGGATGCATACGATAAGGAACGGTTTGCAGAGTCGAAAAAGGAATTGGATGCACTTCTTTCTGATGAGAACCTGTCTGCTGTGCCTTTCCTGATTTTGGGAAACAAGATTGACATACCTTATGCAGCCTCAGAGGATGAATTGCGTTACCACCTTGGACTCACTGGTGTAACCACCGGCAAAGGTAAGGTTAACCTCCAAGATTCGAGTGTGCGTCCCTTGGAAGTATTTATGTGCAGCATTGTCCGCAAAATGGGTTATGGTGATGGATTCAAATGGGTCTCTCAGTACATCAAGTAGGTCAACAACAAGTTGAGAAGTATCTGGAAAAAACGACAAGAAAAATAAAAAAGGTAAGGAAGAATATTGTGATTTTCCCCAATTTGATTCTGATTCATTCTGTAAGTGGGATTTTGTTTGTGTGGAAGAAAGCACTCTATTTGTTGATCTGTAAAATTTACTTTATAGACTGCTTAGTCTAAAATGCTAGTTTGAAGTTGATCAGTATTGTTTGCAGTTGCTATAGTAGTCTCAGAATGACCCATATGGGCACAACGATATTTTTGAATTGTTTTTTATTGGAATCCATTGTCTAAGTATCTTGATTCGATGATACAAAGAGCCATGGAAAGTGTGTCGTTTTTTTGGTAATTTTGTTCTTTGATGATCCAGTCATAGAAGAGTTGATCAGGTAGTACTTACCCTTCTGATTATGGTGGTGTAGTTATGTAAAATCTGATCAGGACATGTAATGGAAGATGCAAAATTGAACCGATGACTGTGTACTTTCACGGTTAAAGAGAGGGGGGGGGTACCAAAAATGAGCCTAATCTATCTCGATTCTCGAATTTGACTAACTACCTTAGCCTTGAACTTGATTGGTCAACTTTAACATCAGTTTGATGAAGATTCAGTTTCGACAAGGGAGGTTGAAGTACTAGTAAATTGTGTTTTAAAAACCATACTCAGATGGATATTATGAATTATTATAACTGAATTCAAGAGTTTTGTAATGTTCAACTTCCAAAAACCTGACAAGGGTTCAACTAAATAGCTCGATAAGAAGCTCGAATAGCGAGTAGGGACAGTTTTGTACATTACATAAAATTTTAAAGAATTATGTTAATTAAAACTTATGATGCCCAATGCGTTAAATATTTTTATTTTGCATATTAAAGGTCAACTAAGTCTTACAAATTCAGTTTGAGGCTGAGCAAGTCCATAAAATTTGGACTTGTGTAGAAGAAGAAGAATACTTCAAATGAAGACCCAGTTAGGAGGAGCCTTTGACAGATTCACCCACTAGTAAACCGTGAATACGTGTAAAGTGTATATGTTATGGATATTGTCAATTTCTTTCTTGATTAATAAATACAACGGATAATAATATAAATTATAAAAGATAAATAAATAAAAGAGTCAAAAGTTATAATAATAATAATTGCGAAAACGACATATTATTATTTTATTATGGGAGGGAGGGAGGGGATGGGCGGAGAGTTCTTAGTTGATGAAACGGCCAGTAGGGCCATCCCCATTCAGAATCACTTTTACTCGACTTTTTATCCTCCACCAGATTCTGATATTGATCCCCCAACTTCTGTTATAACGGTTATCCATCCATCCTACCAAATCTGATTAGGAATCCTCAAAGTGTTATTTTAATCATCAACAATAAGGCCCTGTAACACCAAACTAATCTATGGTTACGGAATGTTATTATTATCAAAATAAACGAAAACCTTCTTATGAATGACGCTTCAATTATCTTGCACACAATTATTTCCATTTTAAATTTATTATTAATCAAACTATTTATCAAATAATATACATATTATACATGCAAACACTCACATTTTTAGGCTCCTACACACACATTCTAAAGTCCCTTATAAGTTTATGGCTTGATTAGTCGACCACTTCGCCTACCCTCAAATCTGAATCATATTAAGATTTTTCAATTTGTTCAGTTAGAAATAGTTATCGACAACGTTTTATTTCATTATGTTTTCAAGTATTTAAATTACTTATTATACAACCTTATAAACATAGATACAAACTAAATGGGGGTAAACATCTTTTCCGTAAGGTCGTAGTCTATCTATTTTAAACGTCTTGGAGTTTGACTTGATATATTGGGTATTAAAAAGATAAGAAACAGAGAAAGAACACCATATTAATTATGATAGCTCCATTTCTTAGATGATGATGCCATACAAAATTAGTTGCAAAACTATTGGTTAAGGACCGGGACGGCGGGCCCACTACGTCATGTTGATTGTTGGCATAATTAATAATCTTCTTCTAATTTATATATATATTTTCAACCTTAATCACTTGACTAATGCTGGTTAATTATTATATACACATTATTATTAATTTAATGATTGTTACTTCTCACTTACTTGGGTTGGGCCTTAGATTCATTATTTTATACTCCTACTTCACTCTAGTGCCTACAGTATGAAAGATCAAGAACCGAGCTACAAGTTGGAGCTTGGATGAAATCAAATGGCTGAACTTCACTTTTGACGAACTGGGCAATGAAGAAATCAATTTACATGGACATGTGGACTGTGATAATGACTCAAGAATCAGAGTGCTTTGATAGGACACATGTTAAGGGATTGGAGATATGTATATATCTATTTTCATCTTGTATAGTTGATATATAGGTGATATACTTTAGCCTAGATCCACATGGGATACTATCAAAAACGATTTTAGGGTGAAAACCGGTGGCTCGGCCCCTATCATCGGGGATTTTTTCCTGATTCCTTCAGGTTTTTTTCATCCCTTTTAGTATCCTTCTAGTTCGGATTTAGGTTGGGTATGTCTTGGTGTGAGATAATGGTGTATGTACATTGGGGTCTAGTTAGCATTTTGCTACTAGATTGTTTTAATATATTAGCCTTTCAAAAAAAAAAAAACTCCTACTTCACTTCTTTATTGTTAATTATTATAAACATTTTTAACAATATTTTTTGCCAAGTCATACCCGAAAACTTAACCATTAATCATGATATTAACTTGGTTTAATGATGTTTAATGGCCTAAGCAAAGTCATTACTTTAAGTAACATCTTTGGTACACTTACAATATTACGATGAGAATCTAAACAAACATAAAGATTTACCTAAATGAATGATGTGAAACTCCCCTTTTTGATATGTACGTTTCAATTCACTCTAGTGCCTACAGTATGAAAGGTCATGTTCTCATCGTAGACTAAGTTGTAAATTCTCAATCCCAAGAATCTCTGAAACAACTTAAAGCACAGGGAGCGGTGACACTGTATTTGCAGTGTCCTCACGGGATTGTTGTTGTTGAAAAAGTGGGGATGTGGAGGATATTGAGTTTACAGTGTTCTGAAAATTATATTTTTATTTGTTTAAATGATGTGTGTCAGGGGAATAAGAAAAAAAAAAGACATAAAAGCAACGTCCATTTGAAGAAGTTGTGCGAAAACGTTGTCATGAACATTATCCAAGACATTGCTAGGGTGTGGGAGAACACTGTTCACACAAAGATTTTGACGGGAATGCTGATAAAATTGTCCCACACCTTGTCCTCTTAGTGCCAAACAAGCAAACACGGCTTTCAGTCATTTTTGTTTTGAAAATATTCGAAATTAATCCTTTGTTAAAATCATTTAAGCCCTTGAAATTAGGGGCGGCGTGGGCAGCTATCCACTCATGAAATTGAAATTACGTAAAAAAAAAAAAATGTAAGGTATTAAAGACAAAAATTTTCACCCACTCAAAATTATAACAAAGAACAAAATAAATTTTTTGACCATCTCCATTTAAATTTTCTAGCTCCGCCCTTACTTGAACACACAAGACAGATGGTGTAAACAACACATCGTTTTTTAGGGTAAAGTTTTTTTTATGGGAAAATCTAAAGCCACCCCCAGAAATACTGGGGGATACCCCCTGGCCCACTTCGACCCCGTGCAGTCCTTTTTCAGTCCAGTTTTATTTAAGATCGGTCCCAGTTCAGTAAAGAATCAATTTCAGTTTTAGACTAAACAGGGGGTAGGAATTAGAAAAAGATGGGGTATATCATAAAGTAAAAAAAAAAAGAGCATGATGTGATTGATTAGATGGGTGGAGGGGGTAAAAGATGGAAAAAAGTGGGTCAAGAGGGTATATTTAGTAGGACCCTTTTTGATACAACCTGAAACTCAGGTTAGTAAATGTGTCGGGTTTACCCTGTAACCCTTTAAAAGGTATTTTAAGTACTTCATTTTTGATTAGTTATAGTAATATTTTAATTTTTTTTCCTTTCTTTTTTGAGTTTCTAACTGAGTGAATGTATAATGTATGTATATATATGTTATCTTTGGTCATTTGTGTCTCCCTCTCTTTTCCATCCTATTTGGCCATTTTGAAATATTTAAATTTAAAGAATATTATAAAGCAAATTTTTTACAGACAATTGTACATTTTTTACAGACAATTGTACATTTTTTTATTAGTTATACAACATTTTAACTCATTTGCTTATTAGATATAATAGGCCGATATTATAAAATCCAATCTTATTTGATGACAATCTTATTAACACCACGAACATCGTTTCCACATATCGATACAGTTGTCCTGAAACCGACTCAATTAACATATTAAGCCAAAACAGACCTAATAGGCCGATTACTTGTTGACATTTTTACTTTTAATGAGTTACATGCTGCCTCTAGAAATTTAGTCCAATCTTCTTGTCTAGCCTGACCATATTATGTTAACTGTTCGTATTTCCAGTTTAGCAGATTATGCGTTAGAGTTGAGATATCTAATTCATTTATCTAATCTGATCGGTTTCAAATTAGATAATTTTAACCAACCAGACATGACACAACTCAAATTGCCATCTCTATCATTTTCTCATTACCTTTATGTTAATAAAGCTTAAATTCCAAAAAATATTCATTCACAAAATGATATTTGATTTTGATTATCCACATTAAATTTGTTTGATATATGTATAATCTTTGGCTTAAATTTCATTATAATCAAATAGAACATAGCAAAAAGCATAATATAAAATCTTCATACAATCATACAAAAATTGGATAGATATATTTGATCCTATCACAATGTTTATCGTATAAACATTAATTTTTAAATCACACATTTACTCTACATATAGTAGGAAAAAAACTAATAATAATAAATATATATATGCTTAATAAATGGCTAAGCAATTGCCATATGTAGACACAAAATGTTTGAATATACGAGTATGACTTTTGGTATTGGGTGTGTGGTTGTGTGGCACAAGTGAAGACGTTGGTGGCAAATTAGAAACGTGTGGACTTTGTCAACTCATCACATACCGTAACACCACTACTCCAAGTGGTCACAATTCCTTTTAAATAATATTATTTTAGTTACCAATTTTTAATCAAACACACACTTCAATAAATTATCTTAATCGTATTTACCACCAATAATTTAGTATCTATATCTACCATCTAAGTTTTATATTGCAATATTTAACTTTCGAGTTTTGTTGAGTAGATGTTTGTGTTGAATAATGAAAACCTCGTAGGTGTTATATCTTATTGATCTAATATTAATAGTGCAAAGTACATAAGAACGGAACATTAGAGCTCTCTAATAAACCGTAAACTCATAATCGGGGTTGAGTCATTCTAATCTATCATCTTATAGCTTGAATAAGTTTTTTTTTTTTTTTTTTAACAATTATCTATTAAAATCGACATGATCTATACAACAAGGTAAATGTAATTCTTATTTGCTTATTATTGACTTAAAAAAAAAAAAAAATTATACCATTTAAAAGTATTTTGGGCTTTTGGCTTGATCAATTTTCCCAACTTCATTTATAATTGCTACCGTCATTTTTCAACTTATTAGCCTTCTCTTGGAATCATCTTTGGACGGTGGTGCGTTAGTGCGTATATGCAAATTTACACCCAACCAAATGAATCTATATCTATATTTGTTTTATTATTATATTATAAAATCTATAAGACATTTTTAATAGAATAAAAAACAAGTCCGATCTTATGTAAGCAAAAACAACTCTATATATAATATATAATCTATATAATGATATAATAATGAATAGGATTATGCTATTTGTAGCCCTAAGGGCTATGTTTAAGAGTTAATTCGTGCTTTAAGAGATGATAAATTAAGGTGGTTGGGAGAAGTTATATTCAGGGGATGGGTGATTATTATTAAGGTACAAACATTCAATGCGTGTCTGAATTTCTTATTCATAACCCTAAGGGATACATATTGCATTTTCCTAATGGATAATGTAATTAATTCTTCTATTTTAAGTTCACCTGTAATTTTAAGTAAATTTTAGTCTATATTACGTAAGGTGCATTTGAATTTTGATAATGAAGTTTATACGAACTTATGTAAGCTCAAATTAAAGTTAAACTTATTTTTTTCAATAAGTTAAAACTTCTGACTTCAAAGTAGTTTGAACTTATTGTAGCTAAAAATATCAAAATACATCTAATCTAAATCTAAATAATAATAATAATAATAATAATAATAATAATAATAATAATAATAATAATAATAATAATAATAATAATAATAATAATAATAATAATAATAATAATAATAATAATAATAATAATTATTATTATTATTATTATTATTATTATTATTATTATTATTATTATTATTATTATTATTATTATTATTATTTGTCATTTTGTGTCAATTAAGGGTTTTAATTTCGTGAGTTACCAAACATTTTATTATAAAATAAATATAAGTTTCGACTTATAGCTTATAATACCATTTTCAGTTATAAACTTCCGACTCAAACGACCGGTTGGTTTTGTGAAAAGTACGCTTAATCCTATATTTTAAGAATTTTCTAACTTCCAATTTTTCATTACATATATCGTTTACTCACTTTTTCACAAAGAGATAATTAGTGAAAGAGAAAATTATTCGAGTGTCAGTCACATAGGCGAACTAGGCAAATTATCCCTAACCCATATAAAATACGCCACATGAAAAACTGCTTTGCCAGTCAACCAATACTTACCTGGTCGAAGCTTTAATTCGCCTACCACGAATTGCACGACACGTGATCCGGTAAAAAACCTTAGGAGAAGTTGGCAAACCTTTTGTATTCAACCTTTTTGTTTCTTCACTACTACCCGTTTCTTTCTTAATTGGAGAACTCTGGTCAAAACCCCAAAAACCCGGCGGAATGTACTTTTTTTTTATAAACAAAAATATTTAGGCGGGTTTGTATGAATACATTAGTTGTTAGGCATTTTGTTTTTTGTTTGGTTTTCTGTTATTGATGGTATTATTGACGCTATGTATGTGTTAGGTCATATAAATATGCTAAACTAAATTACATTTAGGCGAACTTCGTTAGACATGTATTTGTGGTAGGCAATGTTTTTTGTTGACCGGGAGAATATAAGTTGAATGGCGAATTTGTTTTCCACATGATATATTTTACTTGGTTTTACCTTGGTTCGTTGGGTTCGCCTATTTAATTTTCTAATTTAGACGAAAAGTATTACTAGGAACGAAATTTTTTTTCTAACACGGGTTAGATAACATAATGCTTTCATTTGATTCTCCACCAAAATAATACAGTAATATTCTCTTTCACAAATACATCTCACGTCTCCACCTCTCTACATGAGAGAAATGAACATATAACATATCAAAGATATATTACCTTCAATAATCCGTTAAACAATAAAAGAAATTAACAACATAATAATTTCACCGATTCACCGTAAAGAATAACATTATATTTTCCAGTGCTTTTAGCTAGTAATTTACTACTGAATTTTTTGTAATACACAAATTAAGAGCAATCATGATAATTTTAATTCTTGATGATGATGCCATCATCCAAATTCCTTCAACAATCCTAAATTTGTATTGTATTGTATAAATTCTGAATTCTTTATGTGTGTGTGCTCTTTACAAGCCTCCTCTTGCCTAACCTTTTTCATTAGTTGGGGGGACCTTTGCACCCAATAAGGTTTACATTATGGCATACAACTATTATTTGGTTTTATAGATAATGCAAATGCAAATTGGGCTTAATATATCTATTTTTCCTCTACTTTATTATTATTATTATTATTATTATTATTATTATTATTATTATTATTATTATTATTATTATTATTATTAAGTACATACTTATATCCATTGATCTTATCTAAAACTGGTTAGCAATTGATGGTGGAGTCAATTCAACAACCAATAGTCGCCAAATTTTCCTAAACCAAATGAAACTTAATTGTAAGATAATACCAAATTGATAGCAAGACAAGGATACTGCTTTTAATCTCATCCTCTCGATACCATTAGACACTATTGTCATCTTATTTGGACTGTTGTACATGTTTTATTTGTATGATTTTTTTCAATCAATAGTTGTTTATATTAATTAATCTTTTAGTTTGAGGCTTATGCTATTTTTTTTTTTTTTAAATGCAAATACTTACACACATCTAACAGAAATATATAAATCAATCCACAAATACATATATCTATTCCATCCCACAACTTGAACCCCGAACCTGATGATTAAAACATCAATATGATATTACTAGACCAATGACCTTTTGGTTTGAGGGTTATGTTGTTGTATCATCTTATCTAGTGCTACAAAAATGATCCAAAAAAGTTTACACCATTATCGTTAGAAAGATGTAAAAGAAAAGGTTATAGATGCATAAACAATATTGATGTTGTTAAAAAGAGAGTTGAACCGGGTACAATTTTTGTTCTAGAATTTTCTAATAACAAATGACCAATTGTACACGTTATATAATATAATATTAAATATTAAATTAAATCAAGGTTTCATTTTGGTGTATGTGATGTACATAAAGATTTTACCGTATGTGTTTTGTAACACCCAGTCTTCGGGTCTAGTAGTATTTTAATATTTTCTGATAGTGAACTATTATTTAATATGTCAGAAAATAATTGTGTTGTGTTAATTTAAAATAAGAGAAGAAAAGAGTCGAATAATTTATTGTGACTAATAAATTATTGATTGTTTTAAATTAACTCAGTTGACGGTAAAATAAAATAATGTTTCCCCGCAAATGGTTTTTAAGTTCCAGACAATGATAAGTACGGGGAATGAAAATTAACCATTTATATGATAGACTCATATTTTGAGTCGGTTTGTTATTTTCATCATATATCTATATACATACATACGTACGAACATACTAAAACCATGAAACCCTAATTACTTATCAAAATCATGAGGAATCATCAAATTGAAGCCCTAGAACTCGAATTCAAGCTTCCAAAACGTGATTGAATCATCCTTTATTCCTTTTAATCATTTGGTAAGTGTTGATTTCTTGATTCTTTATAAACCTAGAAATGAGTTTTTGTGTATTTGATTGAATTAGGATGATTGATATGAAATTGAAGCTTGTAATGGTCATATAGTTGCTAGTTGATGATTATATGATGATTCTAATCTAAACCTAGCTTAGAAATGATGAAGTGGATATATGATCATTAATAAAGTTTGTGGGTTTAGTTGATTATGCTATAATCAAAGCTTTTAAGCTTGTGTTATTAGTGAATAATTGATAATGGTTGATTTATAATGATGATTGACATAATTCAAGTTGAAATGTGTAAATTGATTAAGTGTCATGAGAGAGTTTTGGTGAATTGTTGATGTTAGATGCTAATAATCTTGTTAATGGGTTAATTATATTACTTAACAATGATTAAGATGGAGAAAGGTGAGAATGTGATCCTAATGATCATAATTTGATAAGTGATTGTGAATTGTGATGATTAAAGTGGTTATTCATAATCTTGAAATGGTGAATGTTGAATTAATACAAGTTAGTAATAAGTTGTTTGATATGATTACAATTGTAGGATGTTATATCTACATTGAGACAAATGACTAACTTGTGTAGTTCTGTTGTGTTTTCAGATAAACAGAAGGACTCAGTGACATTAGACTACTGAGTGGACGACTGAGGTATTCGGTGAGTGGATCTATGAACCTCAGTGTGATTTAGTTGTAACATGTTTGGTTACAACGGGTAAACGTATTATTATTGATTCAGTTGCCATGATTATTTTGGTTTAATAATAATACTGTTGATAGACTCTTAGTCTGATATGATACATGATGAGTCTGTATCTGTTAGGATATTTTAATTTGATGATACAAAATAATTAAAGATGAGGGACTAAAAGTGTATTTTGTTTAATTATTATTCTCCTACGATTAGGGTTTCTTGTAAACCTAGTATCTCTAGTATATAAAGAGATATTGGGTGTAGGTAAAAGGTGTGCACCTAGAAAAGATGTAGACGTCTAAAGTTCTTTGTTATCCCTAAGGTTGTAAAACCCCGATACTAAAGGGTATCCGTCTTGTTGATTAATTAATAAGATTAGGGATTTGGTTGATAACATTGTTCTTATTATTATTCTGCTGCAAATTATTATCATTGTTATCGTTGTATCCTAGATCAAAGACCTAAAAAGTCTTGAGCTTAAATGATCATACGTTTTCACAATTGGTGTCACACCCCCAATTTCATGCTTTGCGGAAGCGATTGTTTTTGGGCGTGACTAATCAAATATCAAAACACCAAAGTACAAGCAAACGACTCTAAATGAGACGTTGTAGAAAATATATTACATTACATAAGTTTTCAAAAGTAGTACAAAGTTTAAGTCATAAGTTTGAAACATAGTAGTGAGTTCGCAAAATGATTTCAGAAGATTTTAATACATAACCATTATACAAAATATAATGCAAGAAAATCTTCATGTCAAAATGGATGCATGCGACTCGTGATAGCTAGCTTATCCTGTAGGCCAGTCCTACTGTTGATGAGCACCTGAGAATACAACACTAAAAGGTCAGCTATAAAGCTGGTGAATCTCACAGGTTTAACAAAAACATTGATGTGATCAATATGATTATCCGACGATAATAACCAGTTATAAATGAATAGTGATTTAAGCAATTTACTCAAACAATGATTTTTAAACCAACGCAGGTTCCTAAACAATGATTTAAACCAACGCAGGTTTTCTAAATGGTGATTTATCAATTAAGCTTCAAAACAATGATTTAACCATTTCCGGTTACTAAATAATGGTTTGAACCAACGCAGGTTCCCTAAACAATAACGAACCAACTAGGATGAAACCAACGCAGGTTTCGGAACATTGAACAAACCAACGCAGGTTTTTGAACAATATGAAATTAGACAATGATGAAACCAACGCAGGTTTTGTAACATTGAACAAACCAACGCAGGTCTTCGAACAATGTGCAATTAAACAGTGATGAAACCAACGCAGATTTCGCAACATGGAACAAACCAACGCAGGTTTGCGACAAATGTGAAATCTAACAATGCTAATCAAGACCAAACAATGGTAGCCAAACAATGTAACTAATATAGTTAACTGAATTAAATAATCATTTAATTCCCTGAGTTAATAATCATATTAGCTAATCAAATAACATATGATCACGAAAACATGTAAGCATTGTATCTCACCCCAATATTTAAAACATGTAAAAATGGGGCTGTGAGACTCACCTGTAGAGCGAGCAATCCTATTGTGCGTACGTATCCCAACAGTAATCTCCTAACGTCCTAAACACGCAAGATTGTATGTTTGTAAGTGTACGCGTAGTAGTTCGTTTGTTTAGTTGTTCATGTGGTTGATTACTTAGTTTGTAAAAAGGTACGACTCGTAGTCGTCAGGTTACAATTATATTTCAAAAATATAATTAAGTTTGTTTCATGTAAAAATGTTTATTTAAACGTATATTGTATCCATATAAATGTTTGTATTCGTTTTAGTTAACATTGAAATCAGAAAACTGGGCTGGGCTAGGTACCCGCCGGGTAATGATGTTGAGGAAGGAATCCGCCGGATTTAAATCAATACGCCGGATTCAATGGGTTTCGAGGGGAATCCGCCGGATTCACCCGAATCCGCCGGATTGGGCTCAAAGTTTGGGGAATACGCCGGATTCCCTTGAATCCGCCGTGTTCATGTTTTCTGGGTAGGAATCCGCCGGATTCATCATGAATCTGCCGGATTCACGTAACTGGTTCGACTCTGTACGCACAGAAAACATACAAAACCATTTCTAAATCCAAATTTCCGCAAACAATAACTTAATACCAAGCTAGTATACGTTATACTACGTAATTTAAACATGAAATAAAAAGGAAAAACGAAACGATTTCTTACAATTTTTGAAAACGAACGGATGTTGATGATGATGAAGATCGCGATGATGATGATGATCAAGAAGGAGGAAGAAGATGATGATTATGATTTTGATCTTGTTGTTGTTTGTTATTGTTGTTGTTAAAAATTTGAACCGAGAGGGAGTGAAGAGGAGAGAGCCGAGTGATCAACTAATGTGTGCGTATGTGTGTGAAAATAATTGAGGTCGGGTATTATAACCGGCCTCAATTATTGAAGGTTGGTAGTATTTTCCGACCCGTGTTCGCGTACCCGATCGTAAATTAATAAAATCTTTTAGAATGATAAATATCTAAAAATGTAATCGTATACGTTTTAAATCAAAGTATTTTGTAAAAATACTTTTAAAGAGATATAAAAATATATCTTTGTTTAACTCAAAATACACGGATAGTTTTCTGTATCTAAAATGTATTTAAATTTCAAAGGGAGTACATAGTTATTATTCTCAATAATAATACTTTGTTTAAAACTGTTTTTCACCAAATCTTATTTTGGGTTTCTACGTTTTGTTTGGTTCGTGTATTTGCGATTATTAATTTATCGTTTCGGTTTATATATATACATATATATATAATACTTGTGTACTTGAGTATTGACACGTATGTAATTACGTGTTTTAAAAGTTTAAATTCGGTGCTAATTTTGGCCCTTTTTGACCGGGTGTCACATTCTCCCCTTGTTAGGAGAATTTCGTCCCGAAATTTGTTCGTAGTATTTATCGTTGTATTTAAGTTGTAGATCGCGTGTTATCTACGTAAGTCTGACAACACCTATCTAGAGTTGTCTATCTCCCCTTGTTGAACTAGTGCCCTTCCGGCAACTAAGGAGTTCGAAATGAGGTTTCAAGATGTTTTAACTATTGTGCCTACATGATCAGTCCAGTCGATCACTAGGGAGTAGCTACAATGTGTACTAGTAGCTTAAAGTAATTCAGTAAATCCTTGATGGTTTGGTCGGTAGGACAAAGTTTGTCGTTTAGCCAATTGCTTGAGTACAACTACTTTTTGCACCAGTAGCCCACCTTAGACTCTATCAGTCTCCTATAGAAACGAAATGATTCAGCCTACATTAGCTTTATATGGGATGTGACCCATTGTTTTCATAAAAATATTAACCGGTGTGTTTTCCGGTATAAAACAATGTAGGATTTGTTATCCCAACACTTATGCAAGCTAAACCTCGTCTCATAAAGAAACTATAGAACCTAAATTGTCACCTTGCCCTAACCCTATCGTACAGTTAGGATCTAGGGAAAACATAAAAGATATCAAGCAACAAGTAATATCTATCCATGTAAACAGTGTAAAGCAATTAGGTCATGTATGAGTGACCATACCAGTGTTGAGCAAGTCAATGAGTCTAGGGTTCTGGTCGTCATCCCTAGTTCTGAGTACGTAGGCTCTTCCTCGAGCAGGGCTGATGTTTTTGTCCTTTAGATTCGGACAGTCATTTCTGTAGTGACCTACAGTTCCACATTCAAAACAGGCTTTCACACGGCAATCTTTAGCAAGATGCCCAAAACGCTTGCACTTCTCACAGTGGTCGCCACAAGGCCCATCATGATGGCGTTTGCACTTTGAGCAGAAGGGCTTGGTTCCAGCGTACTCTTTCTTGTTTTCAGACCCAGAGGTGTTGGCCTTGATGGTTGCAGGCTTTTTGGTAGCCGAGCTTTGATTATCAGGATTTCCCTCAAGTTTTCTCTTGTTATCACTAGGGTGGTTTACAGTACTCTTGACAACAGACGTTCCTTGGCGAACGATCTGTGTCATCAGCTTATGTGCCATGCGCACAGTACCATGAAATGTAGGAGAGTTGGATGAAGTAACCATCCCTTGAATTTGTGGAGGAAGTCCCCAGACATAGCGCTCAATTCGCTTGGATTCTGTATCCACCATAGATGGACACAGGTGCGCCAACTGATTAAATCGAGAGGTGTAGCTGGCAATGTCGTTCCCTTGAGTGGAGAGATTCCAGAATTCCGACTCAAGCTGTTGAATTTCATCCCTAGGACAATACTCATCCTTGAGCATTTTCTTCAGCTCATCCCAGGGAGTTTCCAGAGCAATGTCTTGGCCTATGGAGTCAGCATAAGTGTTCCACCATGTTAGAGCATCGTCCATGAAAGTGTAGGTGGCGAACTTGACCTTACAGTTCTCAGGGCAGCTGCAGATACGAAAGACTGCCTCTGTCTTCTCCAGCCATCGCAACAACCCAATGGCACCTTCTGTGCCTTTGAAGCTCAAAGGATTGCAGTTAAGGAAGTCTTTGTAGGTGCAGGGTTTCACTACAGGGGCATTTGGTGTTGTTTCGACACTTTCAGATCGTTGTCGTTCGGCAAGTACTGCATCAGCCACTAGTCGGTCAACCTGAGCTTGAGTGAACTGGCGACGTGGAGGCATGTTCCTTCAATGAAGATAAGGGACATGTCAGAGTTTCGTACAAGAATATGATCATCGTAGTTGCATATATAACAGTAATATATTACAACACAAATGACAATCAACGGTGTAGAATAAAGAAGATTGTAATCATCCAACTTGCGAGTTCAAATGATTACGAGGATTAAGGTTTTCAAAAGTAAAAGGGATATTACATCCGTACATGTATCAGTAGTTTTGCGGAATGTGATAGGAAAGCAGAAAAGATTTGTACTTAGAGGAATACTGGATTCGAATGTTAAAACTGATAGGTGAATGAAGGATGGTCCTCTGATGACCAGTTGGTGTAGAATAAGGTATTGAAATGTTCAATTCTACCTAGGGTAAGCCTATTTCGAAGAGATGACCCTCTAAGCGTAGGCACATCCCGGTACTATTTTTCCTGACTAGATCAACTTACCATAGGCAAATTCTAAAATGTATCTTATCATTGATTATGTTAACAAGTATCTGAGGCGTATTATTATCCATACTATATAATAGCCTAATTGTATAAACCATATATACATATCGTCCACCTAGTCGTGACTAGCATAAAACAATTATGAGTCCCGGTTCTCTCGTGATCAGAGTCAACTAATGCATTCCTGTTCAACATAACCCCTTTCAGATCTTACATCATCTTTATTTAATTGTACATAGTTGATCAGGCTATGTTAAATTAAACTTGTATGATGAAATCCCTGAACCAGTTATATCTAATGAGGAATACTGCCTAACGGTCATAGTCTAGGCCCACTACATGCAACCTAGTTCGCTATAACCTTAGGCTCTGATACCAATCTGTCACACCCCCAATTTCATGCTTTGCGGAAGCGATTGTTTTTGGGCGTGACTAATCAAATATCAAAACACCAAAGTACAAGCAAACGACTCTAAATGAGACGTTGTAGAAAATATATTACATTACATAAGTTTTCAAAAGTAGTACAAAGTTTAAGTCATAAGTTTGAAACATAGTAGTGAGTTCGCAAAATGATTTCAGAAGATTTTAATACATAACCATTATACAAAATATAATGCAAGAAAATCTTCATGTCAAAATGGATGCATGCGACTCGTGATAGCTAGCTTATCCTGTAGGCCAGTCCTACTGTTGATGAGCACCTGAGAATACAACACTAAAAGGTCAGCTATAAAGCTGGTGAATCTCACAGGTTTAACAAAAACATTGATGTGATCAATATGATTATCCGACGATAATAACCAGTTATAAATGAATAGTGATTTAAGCAATTTACTCAAACAATGATTTTTAAACCAACGCAGGTTCCTAAACAATGATTTAAACCAACGCAGGTTTTCTAAATGGTGATTTATCAATTAAGCTTCAAAACAATGATTTAACCATTTCCGGTTACTAAATAATGGTTTGAACCAACGCAGGTTCCCTAAACAATAACGAACCAACTAGGATGAAACCAACGCAGGTTTCGGAACATTGAACAAACCAACGCAGGTTTTTGAACAATATGAAATTAGACAATGATGAAACCAACGCAGGTTTTGTAACATTGAACAAACCAACGCAGGTCTTCGAACAATGTGCAATTAAACAGTGATGAAACCAACGCAGATTTCGCAACATGGAACAAACCAACGCAGGTTTGCGACAAATGTGAAATCTAACAATGCTAATCAAGACCAAACAATGGTAGCCAAACAATGTAACTAATATAGTTAACTGAATTAAATAATCATTTAATTCCCTGAGTTAATAATCATATTAGCTAATCAAATAACATATGATCACGAAAACATGTAAGCATTGTATCTCACCCCAATATTTAAAACATGTAAAAATGGGGCTGTGAGACTCACCTGTAGAGCGAGCAATCCTATTGTGCGTACGTATCCCAACAGTAATCTCCTAACGTCCTAAACACGCAAGATTGTATGTTTGTAAGTGTACGCGTAGTAGTTCGTTTGTTTAGTTGTTCATGTGGTTGATTACTTAGTTTGTAAAAAGGTACGACTCGTAGTCGTCAGGTTACAATTATATTTCAAAAATATAATTAAGTTTGTTTCATGTAAAAATGTTTATTTAAACGTATATTGTATCCATATAAATGTTTGTATTCGTTTTAGTTAACATTGAAATCAGAAAACTGGGCTGGGCTAGGTACCCGCCGGGTAATGATGTTGAGGAAGGAATCCGCCGGATTTAAATCAATACGCCGGATTCAATGGGTTTCGAGGGGAATCCGCCGGATTCACCCGAATCCGCCGGATTGGGCTCAAAGTTTGGGGAATACGCCGGATTCCCTTGAATCCGCCGTGTTCATGTTTTCTGGGTAGGAATCCGCCGGATTCATCATGAATCCGCCGGATTCACGTAACTGGTTCGACTCTGTACGCACAGAAAACATACAAAACCATTTCTAAATCCAAATTTCCGCAAACAATAACTTAATACCAAGCTAGTATACGTTATACTACGTAATTTAAACATGAAATAAAAAGGAAAAACGAAACGATTTCTTACAATTTTTGAAAACGAACGGATGTTGATGATGATGAAGATCGCGATGATGATGATGATCAAGAAGGAGGAAGAAGATGATGATTATGATTTTGATCTTGTTGTTGTTTGTTATTGTTGTTGTTAAAAATTTGAACCGAGAGGGAGTGAAGAGGAGAGAGCCGAGTGATCAACTAATGTGTGCGTATGTGTGTGAAAATAATTGAGGTCGGGTATTATAACCGGCCTCAATTATTGAAGGTTGGTAGTATTTTCCGACCCGTGTTCGCGTACCCGATCGTAAATTAATAAAATCTTTTAGAATGATAAATATCTAAAAATGTAATCGTATACGTTTTAAATCAAAGTATTTTGTAAAAATACTTTTAAAGAGATATAAAAATATATCTTTGTTTAACTCAAAATACACGGATAGTTTTCTGTATCTAAAATGTATTTAAATTTCAAAGGGAGTACATAGTTATTATTCTCAATAATAATACTTTGTTTAAAACTGTTTTTCACCAAATCTTATTTTGGGTTTCTACGTTTTGTTTGGTTCGTGTATTTGCGATTATTAATTTATCGTTTCGGTTTATATATATACATATATATATAATACTTGTGTACTTGAGTATTGACACGTATGTAATTACGTGTTTTAAAAGTTTAAATTCGGTGCTAATTTTGGCCCTTTTTGACCGGGTGTCACAATTGGTATCAGAGCAAGGTTGCTCGTGATCTAGGATCTACAAGTTTTACAAGAAAGAGAAGCCGTATCGAAGAAACCCTGGAAGATTTCAAGAAAAATTCGTAATTCGTCACTTTCTGCACAGCCATGGTAAAAAATTCGGATCTCATTCGTTAATCGTTAGATCGTCATGAAATTTGAACTGTAGGTTCTTAACATATAGGCGCACATTCCTACCAAAGGAATTTTCGATCTGAGCTTTTGATTGAGAGATATTTATTGTCGAATTTGGTTGCTGAAAGTTTAGGGTTTTCCAGAACGGCAGAAGTAAAACGGTCACTGTGTCTTCGTTATTCAACGAAAGTTTATGATTTTTTGATATGTTAGAGAAGACATATGTTTTTACATTGTGTAAAAATTTCATTGTGATCGGATGTCTCTACATGGAGATATTAAAATTCGAATTTGCTGCAGTAAGTTTATGGTTTCTTTTGTGCAGCTGAAGTCAAATAATTACTGTAGATTCGTTAACCGTTGGATCGACTTGATTTTTGGATATGTGGTTAATGAAACATTGATGGACTTCGTGTAAAAATTTGAGCATAATCAGATACGTAATCATGGAGATATATAATTCTGAAGTTGCTGCCACTGCTCATAACGTTGCCCCTGCTAGCACAAAGTCTACCACTGCTAGCACAACGTTCCCACTGTTAGGTTTGTACCGCTGCTAGTACAAGCTTGCCTCTGCTAGTACAACGTTGCCTCTGTCAGTACAAGCTTACCTCTGTTAGTGCAAAGCTTTCCGCTGCTAGTAGAGCTTGCCACTGTTAATGCAAAGTGGTTACCACTGTTCGGGATTTTGAAGATTACCACTGTTCGTGAATTTTGTAACCACTGTTAGTTTTGGATCTCGTTTGGAATTGTTTAAATAACAATTTATTTGTATTGATTTATGGCTCGTTTTTGAAGAAGATGTGATTACGAAGAAGGTTGATTATAGCTTATTTGATATTGTAGATGAGTTTTTCAGGTTTGTATCTTATCATATCTCAAAGTGGTAGATGAAGAGCTTTGAAGATAACTTGTTTGGTTTGTATGGAGACGACGAAGACTTGACAAATCTAGCAAACGTGTGAGATTAAACTTATGATGCTCAATGCTCACATTTGCTATCACTTGAAAGAGTTTGGGTTGCTCGGTGACTTATTATGAAGAATAAGGATTTTTGTCAAAGAGATCTTAAGGGAAGATAGTGATCTACTTATACATTGGATTATAAGTTCGACGTCGTGGATAGTACAAGATATAAGGTACAAGTTTGGAAGATTTAACTTCTTTATTAAGTTTGTTATATTCTAGTTTCTTCACCGACCAGTAATCATTACATAGAGCCTACAAAGTTTGAGATTCAAGAGATGGTTAACATATTGATTTGAGGGGAAGCTTATCGAAAAAAGTGTTTAATCATCAGAAGATGTTCATGCATTGTTTGAGGTAAAAGGATTTATTACTACTGCTAGTTGTATATTACTACTGCTAGTGTAATTTTCTACTGCTCAAATTCATTATTCTTATTACGCGTCATGGAGGGTAATTTGAGTTATTAGAAAATTGGATTAGTGGTGTATTATATAGCAAGTGGTTGTAAATGTTTGAAGTTGCTTATCTTTTTGAAGACCCCTATTGGATTATGACAAAAAGGGGAAGAAGATTCGAAGGTCAAGATTTGCAGCTTATTATGCATGACATGTTTACAAGAAATCAAGAACTAAGGGGAAGTTTGCGCAAGAAGATGTTTATTTTGTCATCATCAAATAGGGGAAGATTGTTAGGATATTTTAATTTGATGATACAAAATAATTAAAGATGAGGGACTAAAAGTGTATTTTGTTTAATTATTATTCTCCTACGATTAGGGTTTCTTGTAAACCTAGTATCTCTAGTATATAAAGAGATATTGGGTGTAGGTAAAAGGTGTGCACCTAGAAAAGATGTAGACGTCTAAAGTTCTTTGTTATCCCTAAGGTTGTAAAACCCCGATACTAAAGGGTATCCGTCTTGTTGATTAATTAATAAGATTAGGGATTTGGTTGATAACATTGTTCTTATTATTATTCTGCTGCAAATTATTATCATTGTTATCGTTGTATCCTAGATCAAAGACCTAAAAAGTCTTGAGCTTAAATGATCATACGTTTTCACAGTATCTATGTGATCACTTGTTGTAATGCCTTTGGGCACCAGTTGATTCAGAGGCCAGCAGACATTTGGGTTGGGCTTGGGTTTGCTATTGGTTGGATAACACGGGGTCTTAGTACAAGTATTATTGTCGTAGCCTGTGTTATTTGAGTTATAGCATCAAGTAGTCGGTTAAACCTTTGTATGGGCCTGCAGTGGTTTTAAAGTGTTCTTTGAGAAGGTGATACCTCAAGAACCACCGGTCCTCTTTGACGCCAGTTGATTGTGATTGGATAAGTTGTAAACAGGTGTGTTGTATGCATATGGTTAGTAGTTGTGCACAAAGTTGTTATGCTAAGTTGGACTGTTGTTTATTGATTTACTCACTTAGCTTTGAGCTAATCCCCCACATTAACATTTCTTGCAGGTTATAGATTTTATCGGGTGGGCAAGAAGTTGAAATGGAAGGAATGTTTGATGATTAGGCGTTACTCTGATATTGATTTGTATAAATCATTGTTATCTTTTGGTTTTGAAATAACACCCATGTTGATGAACTATGTTTTAAATTAGTTTGAAATTGTAATGTAACTTGGTATTGTTGAAAGTTGGACTAACGCTTTCGAGTTTATTATATTTAAATGATGTAAAGATGAGGGGTGTTATATTTTTTCTTTCATACTTTTTGTATTTGTATACCATAAAAATTAGTAGCATTTGTAAAGTGAATCTGTACGTTCTTATTTCAATTATAATGAATTCATGGTGGGGATATTATCATTTTTTTTTAATTATTCTTAATTAATACAAATTCATTCTCTAATGTGTGATATTTAATATTTCATTTTCTAGATCATGTTTTTTACTACGAGGACAAATGAGGTGTTTGGTACGTTTTATAGAGATTATCTAATTATCGCTTTTGCAAAATGTGTTTGCCAATAAATTGATTGTCTGCGTTTTGTTAGAGACAAAATGCATATTTGAAAGCAGGTTTTGACATTCTTTTTCATATCGCTATTTTGTAAGTGCATAATCAATTTTGAAAACACAATTTCAAACATCCTGAAGTTACTTTATAAACCTAACAATTTAAGTATCCTCTCGATTGCAACAATAACTAATAAATGAGAAGAAATGAACAAGATGAGAAGAAAACAAATACTCTCTCCGAACGAAAAAATAGTCCTCCAACAAATTTTCGTTGATTTAAAATAAGTCGAATAAATATAAGTTTTGTTCTTATATTCCAGGAAAATTTGACTGTATTTGCTAAAGGAATAAATGATTGGGAGTAACAAATGAGGGTAAGATTAGGAGTTTAGTGATTTTTATTAGTTATAAAAGACAATTATTTTAACCAAATGGCTCTTAGTCTAGCGGTATGAGAATGACCCCTCAACCTAGAGGTTGGGATTCAAGCCTCATTTGAGGCAGTGAGTTGTAAATATTCGTGGTGAGGTTGGGATTCAAGCCTCATTTGAGGCAGTGAGGTTGGGATTCAAGCCTCATATTAATATTTATATAAATATTAAATATTTATATAATCGCGTGTTAAATTGTAGGTTGTCGTTCTAAATAAAAGATAATTATTTTGAGACATATATAAATAGTAATGTGAACTATTTTGAGACAGAAGGGGTATTAAATAACTGAAATATAGTAAAAAAAAAAAATTGTTTAAGTAACCTATTTAAATTTTTATTTCTTTTATCATAAAATTTAAGTACGAAAGAAATCACTATCATTTTGCATGACGCCGTTCACAATTAATTAATCATCATTAATCAATAATACGCGTACGAGAAAAAAGATCTTTTTCCATTTCTTTTATAACATATTTTCCGGTTAATAAAATAATGCCATCACATATTTTTTGTTTTTTCTAATCGACATTAAAAATATTTTAATTAATGCATATATAATAAAAAAATAAAATACATGGAATATATAAAATTAGAAAGACGGGGCGAGTAGTAATGTATAAAAACAGGGGTATTATTGTCATTTCACTTCTACTTCCATTTCATCTTTAAAGCCCAAAAACTCTCCACAAAACAGAGCGAGCGAACGACTGAAACCAAGAAAGAAAAAAATTTAAAATTCACGTAAAAAAAAATCAATCCAACATCATGACGGAAGTTCGATTAAATATCTTTGATGATGATGAAGAAGAAGAATTTATATATTCAGCATCTGAAATTATTTGTTGCAGAATCTGTCACGAAGCAGAATTCGAAAGTTCTAATTCCTTGGAATCACCGTGTTCCTGTTCCGGTACCGTTAAAGTACGTTCGCTCCTTATTTCTTTAAATTTCTTCGCGATTACGATTTTTACGCGTTAATTCGAATCGATATAACTATTTTCATCGTCGAATATCAATTGATCATAAGTTCGCTTACGGAAATCATGTCCTCTGTTTTTTTTTTCTTTTTCTTTCCGATTAATTTCGAATGCGAATTTAATTTTTTTATTTATTACTTGTGTTTGAAATTTGAATGATGATCAGTTTGCGCACAGAGAATGCGTACAGAGATGGTGTGATGAGAAAGGGAACACTAATTGCGAAATTTGTCTTCAGGTTAGGTTTTTAACCAATTTCATGATTCAATTTAATTTGGTTTGATCGCTGTCGTTTTTTTTTTAATTTTGTGTACGTATAAATAATATCATCTGACATCTGTTTTTTTTTTTTTTTTTTTTTTTTTTTTTTTTTTTTAATTTCTATCTTCTGTTTTATTGGCTTTTAATTTCTTCTGATTGGTTGCCGTACTTGAAACTGCTTCTTGCTGTTTTCATCATTTTTTGAATTTTTATTTTTATTTAAAAATAAAAATTATTTATAAATATTGATGAACAGTGCATATACATGTGTCTTCTTGTAAGAAAATAGATACAGATTATTTCGGTCTTCCATTAAATTAAAACTTTGTGTTAAAAAACGCTAAATTCTCGGAACCTTATTTTAACGCACGACGTCGTTTTTTTTTTTTCCTATTAAAATGATGATTAAAAATATGAAATGAATTTAATTTGTTGAATATAAATTTTTTTGTTTATTTGAACATCTAACGATAACGAAGGTTGGTCAAACGGGTAAATACAAGAGAGAGATATTATATATATATACTCAACTTTTAAATCAAGAAATGTGTTTTTGTATATTTATCATCATAAAATAATAATATTCCTTTTCAAGTATTGAAGACACGTAATATAATGTATGCTTTTCTTCATTATTAAATCAATTAAAATAATAATAATGTGCTTCTTGATTGATTTGATGTATATCTTCTTCTTCTTCATCAAAAGTGAAAAAAGGTTACTTTCGAAAATTTATGCAATCTATTAGAATTTGAAATTGACACGACTTTCTTTTATTTTTTTAATTGAATAATAATAATAAATAAAAGAATTAAAAAGAGCCAACAAACTTTACTTTTATTAGCTATTTCCGGTTTAATTTAACTTTTTCCAAAATATAGACACACTTTTAGCATTTAAGATATTTAATGCCATTAGACAACCGATTACTATACATGGCTACTTATCGAGACCTATAAATAAACCTAACTTTCTAATTGGTTAATTTTTTTTATCTCTTAATCTTCACCAATTAATTTTTCATATTAACCAATCAAATTATTAGGTCTAAATTTAGGTTTACCAATTTAGACCTACAAATCATTTTCCTAAAAAGAATATAGCAGCATATAGAAGTAAAAAAAATATGTTATGTGACCAATTTCTTTATAATTTTTTTTTTTTTGTCTTAGTTTATGTGAAAATAGTCTAGCGACATTACCAGTGTGATATATGTCTTCATATGCGCAATTAAAACTAATTATGATCAACATTCATTTAAAGTAAGTAAGCAACATCTGGTACTAATTGATTGTTGAAATTAAAAAGTAGAATGAATGATCTGGATTCTGGAGGTAGTAAATATACAGGTGATTGCTTTGAAAACAGTTTTGTTTTGGAAATGAGAAACATGTACAAAAAAAGAAAATGCCCATACTAGACCAACTGAAAATGACATGTACTTGTTTTAACAATGCAGAAGTTTGAACCAGGATACTCAGCCCCACCTCCCAAAAACACCTCCTTCGATACTCATGTCACTATTCGGTAATTACCCTTTTAAACATGTTAGTTAAATTTCATTTGTTTGTCATTTGTGTTAGGTTTATTTTTTCTTAAAATAGAAAACTTACAAAATCAGATGTTCAGATTCTGATTCTTTCTTGTACCATATGATGATTGGGTATAACAATATGAAAATGTTTAGATAACCAAACATATATATCTAAGTGAGAAAAGTATCCTTAAGACGTACACAATTCAACATTAGTTGTTTACATTTGTATTCACAGCTCACAACTATTATTATTATTATTATTATTAATTTTTTATATCCAAAAGTTTCATTAACATGTTTGGCTAATCATGGGTTGGATGCCTTAATGAGAAAGGAGGCAGTCTCCGTGATCTTAGATGACCAATATCTAAATAGAATAGAATATCTAATAAACATGTTTTTAAATTCACAGAAAATATTCTTAAATTGCAATGCAATTATCAACCAGGCATGTTGCCTTTATTTTTTTTTTAATTTTGGACTCAAAAAAGTAGCAAACAATTAAGATGTTTCTAGTCTTCTAGATGCAGCCCCCTTCTAAGAAACTACATAGTGTAGGCTAGGAGGTAGTTAATTTTTGAACTTTTATTTGGGTTGCCTATAGAAATTTAAAGTTGTTAATTATCTATGAAATTATTCTATATGAATAGAGAAAGCCTGGAAGTTCCAAGAACAGATGAAAATCGTGAAATGGTTGCCACTGATGGTGAAGAAGAAGAAAGTTTGGTTGAAAGAGAATACGAAGAGTGTTCATCGGCTGCCGATTCAACGGCTTCTATGTGCAGAACATTGGCCCTCATTGTAAGTTTAACCTTTTGAACTTTTAATATAAGCATAGATAATTAGTAACAAACTTACATACGGAATAGTTGCATTCATAATGCATATAGAATGCATAATTTCATATCGTTGTTTAAATAGTAATCAACAATTATTGGACTAGATTTAGTAGTTATCCAACTATTTATTGCATATAGACTATAGCATAGTAATGTCTTAAAATACTAAATAAAAAATTAAAATGTTTATTATACAAAGAATTATTAATGTTAGCTTAGCTAATATGCTTTTCTTAAGAAATAAATAAAATAAAAATACATAATACCTTCAAAGTCAAAGTATACTCATTTGAATGGTACGTATAAAGTAACATGCACATTTCAGTCGTTTGAAAATTTGGTCCTTAAGGTTTGAAAGTTCAAAAGGGCCCCCTACTATTTACGCGGTATTAAGGTGGCCAACTTTTCTAACAACTATAAATATTAAGGCCAAAACAACTGTTTACCAATTAGAATTAAGATTCCTACACTTTGATGTGACCACGTTTGAAATTTTTAGAAAATAGAAAAAGATAGTATTATGTTTGTGATCTTTCAGAATTGAGGGTGAAAATACAACACTTTTACCTGTTAAATGCCAGTAGCTACACATGAAAACTATAATAACAAACTGACCAATCTGAATGATGCTAAACTGGCCATGCTTGGGGAGGTATGTTAAGAAATCTCTAAATAAGGAAAAGTTATAATGAGACCATGTGACATGAAATTAATTGCACATATACATGGTACAAATTTTCAGGATTGAGAAGATTTTCTGCGTTGTTCTAATTATTATTGGCTTGTATAACGAAACATGCAGTTTACCGTACTTCTACTGATCAGACATTTTATCGGGGTGCTACTTGGTGAAACAGGAGAATACCCATTTACCCTCTTAACTGTAAGCATAATTACATTCCTCCAGAAATTGTATCTGTGATTATTATGATTTGATTTGATTAGATCTGACTAAGGTACTTAATTGGTTGCAGTTACTACTTATGAAGGCTTGTGGGATATTGCTTCCCATGTACTTCATAATGCGGTTAATAGATGTGGTCCATAACAGCATCACTCGTTCACATCAGGTTTGTCCTTACCTGTTAATCGTGTAGTTAAAGATAATTCTATTTGAGGTGGTAATATGGACCATTGGGGCGGTTTAGGTACGGGTTAAACCTGTCTAGGTCAGGTTACTGACCTACCAATACCTTTTTTGTTCATTCAAGAAAGAGTTTTAAATAATAAATGTGTTGGTAATAACATAAGGACTTCGGACGATTGTCAACTGTTTGACACGTTTAAGATACATTCGTACCTTGGGTCAAAATTGCAATCTCTAGATCGAACTTTGCAAGTTGTACTAAGATTATGTGCTGTTTTTATGCAGGATCCTAACAGTGGCATAATGGGTTCTGAGGGGAGACATTACAACGTATAGTTGATATACCTTGATTGGTATTCAAGAATTTCTTTATTTTTTCTACAACCGGGTTCAAGTAAAATGAGATATCGTTTGTACTTTCCTTTGTACTAGCTGATAGCTGTATATTTCAGATCTTCCCTTTCTTGTGGAAGCTGAAACATTATGAATTGTAAAAAGATAAAGAGAATTAATGTAAACTGATAGGCCTCTTTCATGTAAAAAAAGAATGTACAGCGTTCGGGTACATATCATGTTATTAGCACGATTGTTCCACACAACCCTATATACACATGTGAATTAGACAAGTTATGCTTCCAAAAACTGAGATTAGACTTGGAATTTGAACATCAAAATTTACACAGGGAACACTCATCCAATCCTTCTTGCAATACTTGCACAAAAATGCCGAAATATATTGGCTCTTTCAATAATTTCAACTAATTTCATTATAGATATGTTTAGTAGGAGAGCTGTGCAAAATTCGAAAAAAATGTCAAGTTGATGTCATGGGAGGCATGCCGATTGTTCTACTTTTGCACCAAAAGTATCTTTGCCCTGGTTTGTAGTTCAGATATAGGATTGGCTGAAGAACCACAATGTGTATCCGCAAGACAATCCCTTATGCTCCGCAAGATGACCACCATCTCGTTTTTCCAACGATCATTGGTGGGCTTATATTGGTCTCTCTTCTTACCATACATTGTCTCAAACTCTTCTGACTTGATTGCAGCCTTTTGAAGGACAGAATCAGGAAGTCCTGAAGCCATAGTTAATCATGTTATGTTTATCACTTGAATTTATAGAGAGATGGAAAAATGCTAAAAATAATACTAGGACTTAACAAAATACCAGCTAGTCTAGCAACGTTGACACCATAGCTTTTGGGGCATGCACCAAGTGTCAGTTTGTAGAGAAATGTAACCTCCTCTAGACCCCCAACTCCATTTCCAACTTGACATGCCATGTGACACAGAGAAACCTACAACATAGAAAGGGGAAACAGAGATTACAGCATTGTTTTTAAAGTGATCAATAAATATGATTTTAGTTGATATTTGCAACATGCTTTTTATATGGCTAACTAAATTCAGATGGCCAAAAATCTAGCAAAATAACTTATGACTAAAGAGATCGCTAAATATATGTTAAAATTTCATAAAAGACCTAAATAATATTTATATTGCAGCTCCCATTATAGTGAAAACTGAGAAACAGAGAACAATGAAGCTTACATTCGGAATTTGCTGATAATCTAAAGCTAAGTGGTGATAGTGAGTAGAAAATAGACCCCGACACTCGACTTTGTTGACAAAGTGTTCAAGAACTGATGCACTGAAAACAAACAGTTCATCAAATGTGAGAAGCGGTAAATAGTGAAAAATAACGACAGCAGAAGCATAAGAAAGCTGTTTATGCTTTTCTTATCTACATGAAACATAGTAACATACGCTATAGCTTGTCCATCTGACGTTGCTGTTCCTCGTCCAAGTTCATCTAACGCCACAAGTGAACTATGTGTTGCTGATGACTGCATTAAGCACATAATATATTAATTAACACCAACATCCACTTGATATCACAAAAGGGCAGCCTGGAGACACTAAAAATACAAATTTGTTGGCAGTATATTACACATTAGAAAAAATCTCACATGTTACTTTCGTTTATGCAGTTCCCTTATATATTTGGCAATATGGCACTAATGAATTACATAGAAAAATTCTTGATCTGTCATATCGGATAAATCTTTGATCTGAAATGAAAGCAAGTGAAAATGACTGTCTACCACTGTGATGACAATTGACTATCTCCATTTTCAGTGACTTAACTAGAATGTTGTAGAGTCGTCAAATTGTTTTTAGTTAGCTAGACTGTTTGACGCCTTACAGGTAATAACTAACTCACTTCGACCCATTTATAGATAGTCAAGATGGCACCTCATAATGACATGGTAAAAACTTACAAGCATAGAAGCAGTTTCCAGAAGCTCGGTTAGAAAAGTACTCTGGCCTGCCATTATATGGTCTTTTGCACCCATTCGCACAAAGATACGATCAACTGGAGACATCTTAAAGCTTTCTGCAGGCACATCTGCTCCCACCTGACAGAACTGGGGTTAAGCATTATAATAAACTTAAATTGGAGATCTAACATGGCCACACGAACTCACCTGGGCCAAAATAACTGCTAAACAAACTTGACGCAGAAGAGTAGATTTCCCACCCATGTTAGGACCAGTAAGAACAATAAATCTGGCATGATTAGAACCACCAAGACAAACATCATTTGGGACAAAGGTACCATCCCCTAGAGTATCATTTCGAAGCACAGGATGCCCTAAATTCTTAGCAGAAAGAAATGGTGATTCATCTTCAATTGATGGATCCACAATAAGTGGACGACATGTTGGTCCTTCATACAGGTCGCTCGCAATTGCTATGCTGACCAGGACATCGAGTTCTGGAAAACATATATGATAGTTAAAAGGGTTGTCGAGTCAACAAAACCAATAAATAACAGATTTCCAACAACTTTAATTTGATTCATAGATATAAACCTGCAGCTGTAGAAATCAATTGTCTCCAGCTAACATGATGCTCACAAAAGCGCCCAATTAACCTCTGCATGATGCTTTTCAACTTGGACTCTTTCTCAGTTTCAGCTTCTGAGAGCTGCCGCAAATAATTCATAATAGAAGGAGACCAGTAACGGGAGAATCCCTGGAAACCAGCGACGGAAAAATTGAGGGGCAATTTTATTATAATTAAATATATTAATGTATGCTGTATTCAAGGGACAAAAAACGTTGATACTGATGGTATCATAGTTACCAGAAACGCGGTACGCTCCGGTACGGGGACGAGAAACGGGTACGCGGTTCGCGGTATTTACAGTTTCCGGTACGGAGGGGGTAGACTCATTTCGGTACGATCGGGTACGATTTTGTGTACGACCCCGGTACGGTGAACCACTTATAAATTTTGAATACTATACAGTATACTCTCCTAAAACATAATTATATTATGAAATACATATTTATCTGTATATTAAAAGATAATAATATCTGTAATCTGTATATTAAAAGATAAGATGAAGTAGTACTACGTAATATTTTATGGTAAAAAAATATTCCTTTTGGAACATTGTCAAACTTCCCAAATATATAAATATAAGGGTTAAGTTGGACTAAAATATATCATGAGGGGCTTTATTGTAAAAACATAAAAGTCAACAAGTGGATCTGAATATCTCGATCTACTCATCTTCCCTGTAAATCAAATTCCTCCATTAAAGCTCCAAACTATGCGTCTCTTCCACTCTCCTTTATCCCGCCAAAATCAACATAGTGAATCGGAATCAAAAAATTCGGCGATTGGATACCTAAAAAACGCGTTCCGACCACAACTGAAACGGAATCGTGCGGCGATTTGGTACTATAACTAGCGGCGATTGGGTTCGTATATGATAATCGTACCGACAGCGAACCGAGAGCGATTGGGGACGATTTCGTACCGCGATTGGGGACGAAACGTCCGGAACGAAATTCGTGGGTATTTTAGCGAATTAGGTAACTATGGATGGTATACTGCAAGATGTAAGTTGACAGTATCTTAACCTACAAAATCTACCTTTTTGGACGATTGTAGTTCATAATCACGAGGGACACTCGCACACAAACTTTCCGGTACTTCGAGAAGATATGAATCCTTTCCCACAGTCACATAGTTGATCTACAGGCATTTTAAATACAGAATTAGTATGGTCAAAGGGATGATCGATTGATGACCATGAATTATGGGTGGTGATTTGTTTTTTTTGAAAGGCAGTATTGGGCTCAGTGGCATTGCCTCTTCATATACCCATCACCAATTCCAAGGGAAACCCGAATATTTCGAGAGAAAACCCATGTCTCCATCCCGGAGAGCATTTACCATACACCACTAAAATATATTTTAGACCCTTTTACCCCTTGCAACTTAAAATTCTTCAAACACTCCTTCACAACTTCAAGGGCAAAAATGTCCAAAACATGATTTTGGTGGTGTATGGCAAAAAAGTGGTGGTGTACAAATCACCACCCATGAATTATTCTGAGCAAGTAATCTCACTGATGGATCTCCTAGTAATTCCCTTTGTTCCTTCAAGTGCTTTGTCAGATTCGATTTAATGTCTACAACGATTCCGCAAGCTGTGTCGTATTCTTCATCGACCCCCTCCCGAGGGATTATACGCCCTGAATTCTTTGCCTCCATCCAATCAAAAGCATTCTTGAAATGCCTAAAAATTGCAGAAACATCCGGAAGATCTTTACCTGTATATAAACAACTATTCAAGTTAGATAGAAGATTATATTTATTATTATTAATTTAGAGTAATCAGTTGCAATTGTACCAGGTGTTAGTAAGCGATGCAGTAGCCTAGAATCAGTATTTTCGAGAATGATACGTAGTGAAGAGCATGCATTTATAACCAACTCACAGCCACTGAGAACCATTATGAATCCTTGAAGTTGTTTCTTTGCTGCATCTTCATAGAGAACCACTTTACTCGAATTCCTACCACTAGCTTCACTGCTTCATAGAAATTCAACTAACCTTACTAACTGAATAGTGATATCGATATAAAGTGAGTTCATGATCTGCATTGACATTACCTGCAGGAAAAGATGTGTGCAAGCAACCGCTCCATGTCTGGAAGCATGGACAGCTCTTTACGGAATTCAAGTGCAACAGGCAAATTTTCCCCCTGAATTAAACTAACATCAGATATAATGTACGTACTATGTGCTTTACAAGACTGGATAAAGAACTTTATTAACAAATGAGGAAATGTAAAAATCGGGAGAACCTTTACACCGGCTACAGCTTCCTGGCGTTCCATGATTGAGTTTATGTCATATAAAGGTCTAGCAAGCCATGCTTTAAGTAATCTCTTCCCAGACGCTGTCACGCAACGGTTTAGTTGGTCATACAGTGTCCTGCATAGATGAATACATCAATGAAGGAGGATTAACTCGTTAACCAACAAATAAATATAGAGGTGGCAAGTTGGGCTGATTGGCAATGAAAAAGGATTAACTCGTTAAAAAAAGTAAGTAAAGATAGAGGTGGCAAGTTGGGCTGATTGGATATTGGCCAATGGGTCAAAACAGGTTTTGGTTGTAATGTGTATTATTTACGGTTGAAAACAGGCTAGGTCGGGTTGACCCACAAACACTTTGTCCATTTTCAGTCTCTTCATATAGAATATATGCGTTGATAACGATTACAAAAAAAATATCATAACTAACCCAAATCCTTGAAACAAACAATCACAAGGTTATATTTGTTAGAAATAGACTTTGTGTGACTCTCACCCATCCGACACACTTGACTTGTTATCCTTTTAGCTGCCCTTTTTATTTTATTTTTTAAGTTGACCTGTTTAACCCAAACCGATCCATTCCGAAGTACGTGGGTAGGATTAGGATTAGCCACCTCTAGTGAATAAAATGCTGCAGAAAGTACCCTTTGGAGTCTCCGTTTACACTGTTCTCAAACACTTCGAGGTTCTCTAAAGCCGTTGCATCAAGAATCATATATGGTTTTGTGGTGCAATCATTAAGCCCAGAACATGGAAGTAGCTCAAACTTTGCAAATCGAAGCAATGACTCATCCAGGAAGGCCTTTTTCAAGTAGAATAGAGTGCCCCCAAGGGCTGAGAGACCATACTTCCCAATTTTTCCTGTAGTCATTAGCTCAGAGAGAACTTCTGGAAGGTAGTCATTGCTTGAAGATGGCAGAGATTCATTTGAAGATGATGAAACTGATTGATTACGGATACGCTGATTAATCTGCTTAATTTCACTGATAGTTTTCTCAGAATCCCAAAATTCTTCGAGAGGCACCAATTCATTTACAAGAGGCCTTCGTGTTTGCCTCAGAAGTACTCTTTCGGTTTCTGGGCTGAGCAACTTATTAGGTTTTATTATTTCCACCGGTCTTAATTGAGACAACAGACAGGTTAATGCACTGCACTCTGAATCATCTTTGAACTGTAAAATGGAAGCATCAGATTTCCTGTACTACACTTAATTTCACTTCACAATAGTGAATTAGTGATTAATAGATATGGCAAAATGGACAGCTCAGGTAACAGGTACAAGTCAAGAGGCCATTTTAGAAACTATAGATGAATAATGCGTCGATTTTGATTTCAAAACAATAATATTATTCAAATCTATAAATCATAACGATTTAGCAGGTTGTACTTGAAGATAGACTTGGGTGATCTTCAACCCGTTCAACCAATTTAACCTGTTCACCTTAACTAATTGTTTATTTATTTAACCCACTTGATATAAAAGAATATCCAATTTGACCCATTTGCAAGTAAATATACCTAAATTGCAACCTCAGGACAGATTAATGATCTTTTGTCACAAATGCAACAAAGGCCCATTAAGTAGATGAAGTACAAATATATAGAAGCAAAAAACCAACACAGTAAATTCCATTCTGCATTTAGTTCATACCTCTCCAATGATGATCTTGCTTGTAGCAACATCAACTACACAAACACCATATAATCTATCACCATTTTGGTTTCCTGATGCTTGACAGCATTCTGTAACTGCAAACAGGTAAGAAGCGTCTGGATTGGCTGACAGCATTTCACCATCAGTCAATGTTCCTTTAGTGATTACTGCACATATTTCACGTTTCACAACCTAGAAACAGACACTAATGTCAAAATTCAAAAACAAAAAAGCAATACTTATGTAATGCCTCAAGAAGCTGTAATGTTTGAAAGTTAGAAACCTTATCTTTCGAACCCTGTTGTTTGCGACGTTTGTCAAGCTGGTCAGGTGTCTCTGTCTGCTCAACAACTAGAACACGGTAACCCTGCTCCATGACAGCAATTATAAAAATTATTCACCACAATGACTAAGATACTCACAAGTTAAACAAAAGCTAAAGTGGTCCAATGTAAGAATTTGAGAAGATATAACCTTGCGAGCCAACTTCTCCACGTTAGATTCAAAATTCTTTTCTGGGAATCCACAGTGTGGCTGGTCTCCCTGAGAAACAGTAACCTCAGTGAAAAGCAGAAAATAATGGAAAAAACTTTACACATTATTTCACTCGGATGGACCAGAGTTTCGATTTCCATTAAAGCCAAATCAAAGCATCATCAAGTGCATTTTTATCATTAAAAGAAATTATCAAATGAAATTGAAATTTAGTATGCCAGGCCAAAAGTCAAAATAGTAAACAAATTACAAACTTTTGTTTTACCTTCATATACTGCAAATCAAGTTCTTTTGCTCCAACATGCGCATCCATTTCAAACAGCTCGTAAAACTTCCCCATCTGATTAGTAGCACGGTGTTAACAGGCATCCATGAGAAAACTTTATGATTGCTGATATTCATTCCATATTAAATAAGATTTATTACCTTAAAAAATAGAACCTTGTCCATATGCATCGACTTAAACTCCCACCATTGCCTCTATAATCAACAAAAAAAAATAGCACTTCAATCAGTCACATATTGCAATACAATTTAACCCCTTGTTAATTGTCAATGAAACACCAAATACCTGGCCACCTGTTAACTTGTTCAGGAATTGGGGAGGCAAGTACAAAGTTTTTGGATCATAATCTTCATCTCCAGGGGATCTCCTCTTGGCATCCTTCCGGTCCCTGCTTAAGAAGAAACAACAGTAAAATACCAAAAGCAAGAGTGGCATAAGCAGCAACCAAACCAAAATTTGGTAGATAAAAATATAATACGAAGAAGGGGTTGTCTGGCATTATCTTTGCAACTAGTAACATAAGCTTGTGACAACTCACACACGAAAATCAAACTAACCATATGATTTTACGGTTTTGCAGTCGGTAACAAGAACATGAAGCTGAAATTGTTAACTTTTACACTCCATCTAATATGGAGCACTCTATATAAGGTTTGTCATTATTAACCAGGTTGTTAATGGCAAAATCCAAACAATAACTATGATTACTTAAACTGGAGAAACTAAGAACTTGATCACGCTCAGTTACTTACTTTCCAAGAAATCTAAATTTCTCTTCTTCTCGTGCTGTAAATCTTTCGGCTTTATCACCCACTTGGACATTGTCAACAATAGCATATGCCTTCACACCTGCAGTTGAACAGTGACTCCCTTATAATATGCATTAGCATATGATAATTCTTAAGCACAATCTTATCTCAATCTTAGTTAAATGCTCCATATAAGAAAGGGATGATGGCATCATCTTTTTTCAATTCAATCAAAATCTCTAATTTCATCGCAGATATTATTTATAACATTATCTATTAATATAAGATATATATATACTCATTTTACTCACTTAAAAAAAAATAACAAACACCATTTTTAGCTATAAACGAAAAAAACAATAACCATCACAGACGAGATCTAACCTAGTGGTTTCGCTATAAACATGTATGTAAAAAAATACAACTACATCAACTTCAAGCATATCTTTACACATGTGTTATATTATAAAACTATACAAGTACATACAAGTTAAAAATCAAATAAAGGGCAATGAGATTTTATCAAGAACCAACAAACATAATTTTTTATGCTTTACTTATTCTATCCGGGTGTTAATCATGTTTAAAAACTAGTATAAAACTATATAATGGGTAAGCTTGTACAGGGCATGTATGAGTCCAACAGATAAATTATCCATTTAAAACACAATCTATGAAATGAAAATCTACAAATACTCGTACTTACAATTATTATTGTTTGTAATTACTGGAGATTCATTCTTTATCTTCTTAGCAGAATCCGATTTCGTTACCGAGCTCTTTCGCTTTTTAACAACAGGTGTTTTAGCCTTAACATCTTCCTCTTCTTCATCATCATCCTCATCAACCAAACCCAAATCCTCCATTTCATCATCAATAACTTCCTTATCAACATTCTTTCCCCACTCCTCATCATCATCATCATCACCATCACCTACAACCTCATCATCATCATCATTTTCATCATCAATTGAAAACCGCCTTAATCTCCGAAACCGTTTAACCTCATCTTTCAACAACTCAATCTTCTCTTTCGATAAATCCAAGAGCTCTTCTTCAGAGTCATCATACTGAACCAAATGCTTACCTAAACTCTTATCAAACGATTTCACCCAACCTTCGTACCAAACCTTGTCGAGTGGCCAGTAAACCCTAATTCTCCGATTAATTACTTCCTCGCCGTAGCTAGGGTTTGGTGAATCGGTCGCAGGTGTTGATGGCGATTGACCGATGACCAATGCAGGTTTCTTATTAGGTTTAGTCTGAAGAGGTGAGGGTGTGTTAGGGTTAGGTTTAGGTTTAGATTTTAATTTAGGGTTTGTAGAAACAGGGGATGGTGATTGTGAAGGGGAAGTAGAGGAAGGTGATTTTGTGAAGAAAGATGTGATTTGACGTTGTGGATTGACGAGCGGTGACCGGCCGTTGGTTGGTCGCCGGAATGCCATTTTTATTTTAAGTATTATTATGTGAGTACAGAGTGTGAGTTTTGTATGTATTTGTAAGAAGGCGGGAATTAGGGAACAAAATCCCGGGAAGAAATATGGGGGACGATTTTGGCGGGAACTGAAGTAATCGTTGATGGATGTGTGACGACGGTCCCCTTTTCTCAGTGGTAGCAAGCAGCAAGCGGGTGCGGGTCGTAAATATATTAGATATTATATATAGGTTAAAAATTTAAAAAAAAAAAAAAAAATCAAAAATCAGTTTATAGTGCAAGTCTCAAAATTTGTTAAAAGTTGTTTAGTATAGTGTTCAATCCAAATGAAGTGTTTAAGTATATGACTTAATGATTCGACGTTCAAGTTTTAAGTTTCAAGATGATTAAGGACGACGGTCGGCTAAAGTCGCATAACAAGATCAATGCTTATTTCATTTTGCCACATAAGGCGAAAAAATGACGGATTAAGAGTTGGCAGTACCACATAAAAGTAGTACTCATCAATTGTTTTCCACCTTACTTTCTAAATAAGTTTACACTTTATGGAAGATGTAGATCCGCCCTTAAAACACATACGAGTTCAAGTTAACAATTTTAAGAGTATGCGGTAGATGATGTAATTAAAAAGAGTTCATGTATTAACGGAAAGTTTCTCGTCTTCCTTCAATTACAGCACGTTTTGATCTTTCAAATATCATTTTCAATGAATTATCTTTTTTCGTCAAAAAAATATATACATTACAGGTGAATTTTTCGGCAAATTGGAAAAATTGAATGTATTAGCACAAATGTTTCTATGTTTCATATTTCATATGGTTATTGTATTGAATTTTCTTTTAATTTGGTCTTTAAAGTGATTTTTCTAGTTCCGTTTTGATGATTGAAGTATGTTTTTGACTTGCTGTATTTCATAAAGCGTGTTTGGATCTATGTAAGCATTTCGATGGTAAATTTTTTGTAAGAAAAGTTTGTAATATATATTTTTTTTAAATTTCTTTTTGCTCTAATACAAAAAGGCTTTTCAAAACTTAGAAACAAAAACAAAAGAGCTTATAGCCTAGCGATAGTGAATAAACTGTAAACCAAGAGGTTCAGAGTTCTTACTGTCCTCAATGAGATAAAAATCTAAATGCTTTTGAAAAAGTTTTCATTGGACTTGCTTTTAGATCATGGTTTTAGTTGTTTTAAAGTGAATGTATGCAATTCATAAATTAATTTGCATCATCTTTTCTTCATTATATCAGTGGATACTCATGTAACATGTAAAGTATTTAGATAAATCAACAAAAGTCAGAGCATGCTTATCAACACCCATCTTATTGGATCTTGCAGCAAGTTTCATTCACTCATGCAATTTCGAACAATAGCGTAATCAACATAGCCTCCAACCAGTACCTCTGTAAATTCTCTCTCAGTTGTTAGGCGTTTAAAAACACAAAATGGTTTTGTAGCTGCTTTGTTTTGGGTTCAACTCTCATATGAAGTTTGAGAACAGTCATTAATGCATCTACCAAGGCTGAAGCATAACCATAATCATAACCATTGTTACCAACACATCTGATAATTAACATAAATATCCTGATAACATACAACAAGGTCATCCTTAAATTCAATCATTAGTAATCTTATAATTTGACAAGTGCTGTTAATTTAAGCATCAATAAATCGAATATCAAAGGTGTTTGGATGGATCTGCCACACATTCAACGCTGCATATTCCTCTAAACATTCTTTCAGCTGGGCTTCAGTGTACCCCTAATAGATCATCAGATTAGGCAGTCAGTTTAAGCAGCTTTGCGTAACTAACATGATACAAAGCATATCATATACTATATAAAAGAGCAAGAGACTAACCATTCTTGAGATTCTGTTGAGAGCTTGTGCGTAGCTTACATCCATCTTATTGGACCTTGCAGCTTCATCACGAAGAATTGAATAAATATCTGAGATCGCATCAAGACCAGATCGCTGTCGATCATCAGAGTACAATGAAAACTTTGACATCTGCATCAACCCAAGTGACTCATCCACATCACTTTGACCAACAGTATCTGAAAATCTCAGTCTAGCAAGTGCCTGTGTAATATTATTATATATCAGTTATTGTATTTATCCAAAGATGGGTGAACATGTTCATTAATTTTTAATACAAAATTGCATTACTATGTTATTTAGAAAGATGAATTAAACTCACAGCTGATATTCTTAGAATACTGAGAAGAGTTCTGACAGTTGTGTATGAGGTTGGGGTATTTGATTTTGCTTCTTCTTGCCTAATGCTCGAGTATGCAGTAGCTATATACTCCTCCAGCTCTCTTGGAATAGATGGAGACAACTTTCTGGCAGCTGAAATGTACGCCCTATCAACAACAAACAGAAAATTTCAAGTTAAAAAGTGCTTCTAAGTAATGAATATGATACCACAGTAAATTCATACGCAAAGCATGAAAAATACCTAAGAACGGAAGCTTCAAGGGGTGCAAATCCAAGGGCGGGTGATTCTCTATTCTGGTGAACATAAACAACATGTCTAGCCATTTCAAGATCATTGTCCATATCTGCTTTGTCAAGGATTAACCACAACAGATCAAATCTTGATAGAAGTGCTGGAGGGAGGTTGATATTTTCTGCTGGTGTTCTACGTAGATCATATCTTCCCCTTCAAGAAAATAAACAATTGAAACCAATACAATACCACAGTCACTAGTAACTATGAGAAGCAAAAACAACTCTTCATGATTAGCGTACCAGGCAGGATTGGCAGCAGCAAGGACTGCAGTTCTAGCATTTAAGGAAGTCGTGATCCCAGCCTTAGCAATGCTTACTGTCTGCTGCTCCATGACTTCATGTATGGCTGTCCTATCTGACTCATCCATCTTATCAAACTCATCAATTGCACAAATCCCCATATCTGCCAACACCTGATGAACGACAGGAAAATATTCTTAGAGTGCAAGTGTAGAGGTGACCATTTCTAAGTCAGGTTATTTTTTTAACTCTTAACATGTCAAACAGGCAAAACCTAGAATAGCTTATCAAAGAACTGGTCTTAGAAGTAAAAAGTCACCCAAGGGTGCTTTGGGAAGCTATTAGAAGATTTAATTAATACTGAACGATACTGTATAATTTTCGTAGTCACATTTGACAAGCTAATTAATTTAAAATTTTAAACAGAGTGCTTTGGCCAAAAACCCAATCTGATCCAATTCAACCACACCAAAAGATACAAGTTTTGACCCAATCCCATTTAAGACAAGTTCCTTGTTGCAAATATTGTATACATGAATAGTAAATATAGTATTTGCATGCTAAAGAAAGTTATTCTCACCAATGCTCCGCCTTCCAGGACCATCTCATTTGTCACTGGGTCCTTTTGAACAGCTGCGGTAAGACCAACTCCACTGCTTCCTTTGCCAGTGGTATATACACCCCTTGGTGCAACGTTAATTATGTGCTTCAGAAGTTGACTTTTCGCAACTCCAGGATCACCCATCAAGCATATGTGTAAATCTCCCCTTATCTGAATTAGCACATGCAGGATATATATTAGAATCACTAGCAAATACATAATAGTGCTAAAAACCTAACGTTTAGCTGATAACATGTAAGTTGGATTGTGCAAAACAAAAATAAAAAAACTTGATACTGTTAGAATTTAACCATGACTTGAAATGGTCCGTTACCTTCATACCGTCCTTCAGTTTCCTATGAGGAGCACCTACTAATAGAAGTAAAAGAGCTTTCTTAATATCTTCATGTCCAAAAATCTCAGGGGCCAGTGAGCGAGCCAGCTTGTTGTATATGTCACCATCCTCCGCGAGGCGTGCAATCTGTTCTTCCTCGTCACCTTTTAGTTCATACCTGCAGACAAGCAAAAGGATACTATAGTCAGAAAATGAGTATTTGACAAATCCTCAAATAAGTGCAACAGAGTTCCCATATTTGTTTCTATACAGATATACCACATAAAGTATCCCAAGTAGAAGATAAAAAGCACCAAGACAAAAACAAATACTTGAAGCATAATATAATGAACTTTCCCAAAAAAGCAATCCCTTCTTGGAATAATCCAAAAATTATTACGAGTACAAAGACAGATAAAATTGATCATGATCCACCAGTTTTATCAGATTTGTATCATTCATAGTTCTTTTAGGTATTCAACGTTTACTAGAAGCAAACATTGCATTGTTTTTGGGTCAGAGGAATATACTTCAGTAAAAGATACTTATAAGTTATGACCACATCGATCTGAAAGTCACTTACTCCTCGTATTTTTTCTTAAAATGGGAAATTGACATAGCCTCCAAATATGTATCTGCTACTAAGCCTGCTCGCATTGCTCTAAATCCAGTATAGGGAATGGGTAAAAATATGCCAGATAGCTCAACAACATCACCCGGTGATACCTGAAAAGTTAAAAAAGACTTTAAAACCCAGTTACATAATTTATGTTCTTTTATCTCTGACATTAATGGGATTCCACAAGAGAATAAAGAATCAGCCAACTTCACAGAATTCAACCTTTCGCGTAAGTTCTCCTCGAAAGTGAACGGTCATTGTACGGGGAATATGACCTTTAGGAACATGTTCAGCGAGCTCTTGAAGTTTAGCCTGGAATTTTTCATGGTAGCATCTCATGTAAAAAAATCATTACATAATAAAACATCTTGTTACTTGTATTGCACAAAATATGAAAAAGCCTAAGAGGTATATAGAACTAACCTCCTGAAACTTCAAAAATTTTGAAGCTCTGAGTTGCAGGATAAGATTTCCTTTACCCCGGTTAATATTACAACGCTTAGATGGGCATTCAAACAGAGGCATGAACACTCGAGCAGTTACCTCCTGTTCCATGAAAGTAGCATCTTACATAAGCAATAACGTTCAATAGCAAATTGTAGAGCGCTAACCAATACAAGTAAGGCTAACTTCATACACCTGCACTAGATGTCTATGATAGAGCTTCCATAACCATATATTCACTATCTAAGAATCCACAGAATGACAATGGAATCCACACAATCTTTTATACAAGCTAATGATACACAAAAATAGTTCCCAGATACTACTATACACACAAAATGTACAGCATGTACCATAAGCACTGTACATCTACTGTATTTACAGAAATGAGCTTGAAGTCTTGAACTAAATGATTACATACCTGATATATTTCAAAACCGCACTCTTCACATGTGTAAACAGCAACCTTCATCAATGGTTTTACATCTGAACAGCGAGTCACTATACCAGATATCTTGACAAGCTGTCCAATATTTGAAGCCCTGACCTCCCTTATAGTAAATGGCTGACCCTTTGAAGAAGCCCGAATGTACACTTCACTGGTTTACAAGAAGAAATAAGCATTAGAAATATGAACAAACTGTAATTAAAAGGTTAACATAATTTTCCAAAGGATATACCATTATAATACAACTAATATCAAACAAATTCTCATATTAACATAGATTCATCTTGAAAAAGTATCTAAAGTATAATCTAAATCCATTACTTCATTCCATTTTTCATTATGTATAATTATATATGTCCTATTTTTCATTTTCTTTGTGTAATTGCAGCAATTTTCAGAAAATGCCAAACTTCAAATTAGTACAGTCAAAAATAACCAAATTACGTGTAAAAAACCCCTAATATTATACGTACTAAAATCGCTTAATTTCGGGTGGCATCCTCTGTCGTGGGTCAGTACCATCAGCATTCTCATTGCCTTCTTCAGCTCTTTGTGTCATTAATATATCATGATCATCATCAGGTAAAGCTTCAGTTGGCTCAGGAATCATCTCATCAATAGCATCAGCAAAGATATCGACATATCTTCTAGTATTATCAGTAACTCGTTCCACAAACTCCTCATCTAAATCCTTATACTGATACAACACAATATACATAATAAAACATTCTACAAGCATATAATCACACAACTAATGATGTAGAGTAATATATCAATGATTAAATATCATGAAAAAGGATGAACTATATACATACATCAAATAGATCTTCGATGTCAATTTGAATAGCTCTGATTTTACGGTTGGCGACATCTTGCTGTATATGAAATCGAATTAGGTTAAACGAAAATGTATAAAATATATCTAATTATATCTATTTATAAGAAAAAGAAATAAGTAAAACCTACAAGTATGTTGATGTATTTAGCTTCACCGTCTGCATCAGCGAAGTTTTGAAGGAAGTCTTTGGCTAGATCTGTTATTGTATGAAGAAGATGAATAAACAATTTAACACTTAATAAGGATTTGATATGTAAGTGGAAATTAGGGTTTCAAATGAAGCCAAATAGTGATAGAAATACCTTTATCACGGCTGAAATCGAGGTCCGTCATTGTGCCGTTTGCTTTCAGCAGTTTTTCGAGTCGAAGATTTGAGAGGTAAACAGAATGAGAAGGAGAGTGTGTTTTTCTGTGTGTAAATTGCGGGAAAATGGAGATGAGATTTGGCGCCTAAAATGGGGGTGGAGGAGCTTTTTGGCGGGAAACACGTGAGAAGGAAACATGGATGTTTATTTATAGGCCCAAATGATATAAGCGGGTGAGATGGATCAAATTGTGGTTTTATACTTTTAAATCTCAAAGCCCATTAGCCCATTATATTGGGAATATTCGAAGAATACAAGTGTCCTTGGTGGTGTATGTATCTCTATTTTATCACATCTAATCATGGTTGCTATTTCTTCTTGTTTTTAGTTATGTGAGTATGATGTTATCAAGTATCACAAATGAATAACATTTAGTTTTTTATACTATAAATATAAATAAATAGAATTTCAATGTAAGGTTGTAACTTGCACCTCTCAGTACACTTATCGCGTTTTTTACTTTTCGCTTAAACTCTTCTTGTTCTTCAGTCTCTTGAAAATTTTAAATAATTATCAACTAGCAATGTCACAGAAAAAGAAATTTAAAGAAAGACGAGATACATTGAATGTATTTAACCATGCATTGTTAATGTATCAGTTCATATAAAACTGGTTCAATGTTAATTTTGCAACATTAAGTGACATGTTAGGTGATGGGACTCTCACAAAGTCACAAGGGCGAAACCTAGGTTCAATGTGTATTATATGCATATATTTTTCCAAAGATAAGTTACAGGCTTGCCATTTGTTATGACTTTTTGCTGAAATATTCATGTCAAAAGTGTACAAACCATAGAGATGTACCATCGTAGTTGCATTACGAATTTGGTGATTTCTTTTATATACGAGCGATTAAATGTAATCATACCAAATACGTAAATCATGTGTTTGTGATTTCGTTTTCCATGTTGCGTTTCAGAGATAATGAAGTAGCTCAAAGGGCTAATTTGTACGCGTTTTTTCTCGTCTATAAATACAACAGAATAAACCAGCATGGTTCTCAAACAGATTAAGATTGGTGCATGGGTAAGTTTAAGGTTAGATTGGCCAACAACATAATCTGAAGGATTTATAATTTGATACAGTGGAAGATCAAATAAACTCAATACACTTTTATTTTCTTTAGTATCAAAATAAAAAATTTATAAAATTTTCGTTCATTCACTTATGATCCAATAGATCACACTTGTCATATTTGCAACAGGGTGACACTAGTTCAAGCAAATTTGAAGAACTATCTATACGCAATACAATAATACAACACGTGACACCGGGACCTTATGGGCTTCTGGCGTGCTATCCTAAACACATTGGAGCATGTTGCCACCTAGGACCGAGATAATTTGATGTTTTATGCAATTGTCATTTGCTAAGAAGCGGTTGTTTCTTGGTCTATGGTCCTAGCCAATTTCGCTTGTACAAGTCTGTCTAAGATTGCCGGCTCCAGTGGACAAGGATCAAGACAACGTTCCGCAGAAGCAACAATCACCTATTTAACAAGAAGGTTAAATATTTTCAACAAAAAAAAAAACAAGAAGGTTAACGGTCAACTTTAACTAAATGTTCGAAGAAAACATAAAAATATGCCTCAATTGCACATAAGAAGATCGAAAGGGGGTTAGCAAGAAAGCATTGATTGAAACACGAACTTCGTAGGCCATATTAGGGTGCTACATATAGAGAAAGATTTGATCCATTTATTTATTAATGGGACAATTTGGGTAGCATTTGATTTTAAACAGGTCAAATGGATTGGATCAAAAAGTTTAGCTAAAATTGGCAGTGTGTCAAATAGGATAAAAGTTGTTCAAAATCTACCATTAATGCATACAACCTCCTAAATTGTATTATACAAAGATTTAGATTTAGATTACTATTATAACAATATCGTTTTTGTAATGAGACATAACATCACTTTCTGATTTTTTGTATTTTCCTTTTTTTTTTTAAGTCAAAAGTGTTTGTAGGCCAACCGGCCCAACCCATACATATTTTGACCCTTTACCCAACCCATCAAACCTGGACAAAAATGGAACTAACACTGCTTTCAATAGGTTGACTGCTTACCTCATCAAGCAAAAATTCAACAGCGGCTTCATCTTCAGCGCTGTCTTTAAGCGTAATTCTAAGGTATTGCATGTCCAACTGAATTTGTTGGAATCCACTCCGATTAAATGTATGCAGCCTAACAAACTCTTGCAAACTTTTGAGGCAAAGTTTTACAATAGTCATCACAACAGATTCCTGCAACACAAGCAATTATCACATATACTCAATTACAACATCGATTGTATGTATATACGGAATAGAGTAGAACAAGACCTGTGTATGTTCAACTTTTGTGAAGATTTCCATTTTTTGTTTAAACAACTTTGCTAGATGGGTTTCCAGAAGCTGACTCCGGGCCCTATTGGTGTTTGAACGGTTCTCTCTTAATGTATTGCTGCGTGAAGAACTAGTGCTTCCATTGCTCTCAGTGCGAGAATGTTTACGCGTAAGTCCGTGAGGTAAAATTTGTTTCACTTCATTTCCTACCACTCCCAACTGTGATGACATTAATAACTCAACAGTCATTACACATTCATTATCTTGTAGTAATTAGATAAGAAAGCTTTTAATAATGTTATGCATTAATTCACATATGTAGCATGAAATTAAAAAGATATTGTAATCAAGTGAAAATTTATACCTCTTGAAGAAACAAATCAACGAACATATGAACTTCTCTCGGTTCTTTATGCTAAAGATAAAGAGAATATCAGCCAGTAATAAAAATATTTAATATCTATTCACATCAAACCACAATCAATTCATGTGTATAACAAGGTGCGAAGGCGTGCAAACCTTTATCCAATTTGGTGTTGAGAGCCTCTTCCTCAGAAGAACAGAAATTCTTTGGCTTCTCATATTAATATACTGTATTAAAGGAAGCTCCAATAAATTTATAAAACATAACAGAAAATACTTTTAAGGACGCTTGTATAAAAGACACATACACGTAACAAGAACTTTTCCCCAGCTGATCTAAAGGTGTGACGGACTTCAGCAGGAACAAAAGTGGGACCACCACCTGACAATGAAGAACCAATTTCCTGAAAAGTAACAAACAAAATTTTTTAAAAAATGCCTCCCATGTAGGGAGATAGAAGCCAGCACAGTTGGAAGATAAATACAAGTTATAATCCTAGAGGTGGCAAATGCTGAGAATTATGCCAAATAGGTTCAGGATGAGAAGCCCTCGTGGGTTGGGTTGACCCAAAACACTTTCTGTCCAATTTTTTTTATCATTTTAATAATTAACTAGCGTGTCAGATATGATTAAAAACGGCGAATTACTACAATGAAAATCCAATTTTTAGTAGAATGATTAAGAAGCTTTGTGCACTAAAAGTACACTTTGGTCGACGTTTGATCCATCTGACCAACTTATTTAACCAGTTTCCTATTGAACTTTTTTTTTGTATTATTAATTACCCATTTGGCCTGTTAGAGATAAAACATAGGCTGATTCGACCCTATCATATGTAAATAGGTTGATATTGCGACCTTTATATGAAACAGAAAATCAGTTCTTGCCTCGGTAATTCTTGAAATGGCATCTCTCTCTATGAAAACAGATAGTTCGGCTATTACAAGCACAAGCCCAGCAGCAACCTTATCTACTTGTAGTCTCTCTGCCAAAAACTGTTCTTGTGCCATTGGGACATTTTTTCCAGAAAGCAAGAGTAACAGATCATTAAGTTGTCTAAAGAAAGATTGAAACCCTTCTTGTACCCAACTAATAAATATGTCTCTTAACTTCAATACCAATCCCAAATCTTCATCAAGAAGATACCGTATATCCTATAGAATAAACATTACGAATTAATAGAGGTAAAAAATCAATTGTATGCTCAAAGAGAAAGCGAGTGAGCCAAGATTTACCGACAAGACTTTTGCACTGCCTTGAATCAAAACATTTCTGCTAGCTTCAAGAGCAACTCGCAAAGGATACTCCTCTCCTGTGCCATCCTTTTGAATTTGCAGAAGAGTATCTGACAGTTCAAAGAGACGTGCATCAGATAGTCACCAAACAAGATTCAGATCAACAAGCACGCAGGTGAATATTGTGACTTTATTACTTATATCTGGCTGTATGCTGATAAAACCTTACTTGTTTGTAGAGGCAAAATGGGTGGGTTATCAGATTGGGTAATAGGTTAGAACGTTCTTGGGTCGAATCGTGTCATTCTTTGGTACAGGTTGAAGCAGGACAGGGGGGGTGGACCAACAAACATTTTTTTGACCATTTTAGAATTGTGTAGATACAACTAATGGGTTTTAAAGAATTACAAAAAACAAGACTATTACAATAACAATATATCTCTTGAAATAAAATTACTTGAGAGACTATATACATAGTAAATAGATTTGCGGCCTTTCACCCCCTTTGAGTATTTGACCCATTTGACTTGTTCCCCTTTCAGTTAACCTTACTGACATGACCCATTTAAGATGAAACACAGCCCAATTCAACTATTCATAACCGAAATGGATTGACATTGCCACCAATTGATTGTTTTAGTGAAAGAGAAACACTAACCAGATATTTCCTGAAGAAGCTGAGAAAATGAGCTAGTGACATACTGCTTCAGAGCAACACGAGCAGCCTGAAACCATGAACATCCAATCAGCAAAGGTAGTCATTACACAGTAACAATGAAAGTTACAGTTAAATAAATTAGGTGAAATAGACATGATAAAGATAACCACGGAAGTAAAGAGAGTGACAACCTCAAAAGCAAAATCTTGTAGACCAGCCTCTGGTAAGACGTCGTCGATCAATAGGACATCAGTCCAAATAAAACCTGTAAGAAAGGGGATATATATGAAATGGTACATCATTTAACGCAAGAATATAGCAGTACTATAACGACTCTTTTGAGCCACATGTTAAGTAATATTTCGGTAAATAAGAATTATAGTAGATTGAAGTGGCAAGTTAACCCAACTAAAGAAAAACAGTTATATTTTTCGAACGGATTGAAGGTCGAGTGTATTGTTGATGAATGAAACCTCCTAAATACTTCTATTTAGAAAAGAAACATTAGTTATAAAAAGAAGTCTTTTTGGGTCAAAACCCAACCCACCCATTTTGCCACCTATAACAGTGAATGAGATCTTTACTAGGCGTGTTACATACGGAGTCGGTTTAATAGCTTTGCGGAAGAGATCTGATGCTGTATTTGTTGTTTGGCAGCTTCAAAGTGCCTAATAAAGCAAATGCCAATTAGGTATTAACAGCGAAATCTGGTCAAAAGTAGATACCGTTACTAATTGAGAGAACCAACAAGATGCACATACACACCTTGTGGTAAGATCGTGCACAAGTTTGACCAGATGCTGCTCTGAATCAGGGAAAATTACGTGATAAGCGTGAACGGCTTCCACAAACTCACGAGTAGGAACCTAATTCAAGATATTAAACAGCTGAAAGAGCTCATATTTATGATTAAGTGACAACTGAAAATTGCAACGTATGTTAACGATCAAAATCCTCAATATTATGATATAAGAAATGCATAAATATACACATACATGATACATGCGTGTATAAACATCTTTATTCAAATCCAGATGAGTTAGGGTCCTACGAAAATATAAGAGATGATCATCTATGTAATTACCTCATGAATAGGAGAAGTAGAATTGGTTTCACTTCCTTGATGGGTAGTTTCACGATGATCTTCAGAACCGATGTTTATCTCTTTGGAAAGATCAAGTTCCTCAAGGAACTGTTCCAACTTTTCAAGTAGCTTTGATTTCAAGCTTTCAACCTGCCAAAGTGAAGCAACATAGGTAGTCAATAAACATAAAACTTAACAATTTCCAGATTTCATGTCTATAGAACTTCAAAGAATATTGTTAAAAACTGAACTGTATATTGCTTTGAAAACGATAATATATTTATTCTCTTTTTTTTTTTTGGTTTTGTCATAGAGCAAGATAGTCATAGGAGTTCATGCACAAATGTATGCATATGCTCAACTATTTACACGGCTCAATCTAAAAATAAGCATGCTTGGAATCCTGTAATATTGTACACATATTCCTTCGGTGAATTTAAGTGTTTCTATCAATTTGAGGTGGCATACTCAACCCATTCACTTATGAATGGCTCAATTCAGCTTGTGCTTTATCCCAATTGAGTTAAAAAAAACAACTAGCTAATGAAGGGAATGAGTTAAGTGGCTCGAAAGTCATCCAAGGCATTGTTAATAATATATACATTACCCTAGATCAAGTTATACAAAACTTTGGACTATTTTAATCATTGAATATTCAAAACAACCTTAAAAGATTGACAAAAGAGTGTAGTGGGTTAGCCCAAAACTCAATCCATATCGACCAATTACCCAAGTAATGCAGCCTGCCATGCCACCTCTGCTATCAGTAGGTAATCAACATGTATTACCAACACAAGGCGCACGTACTGAGGTATTAAAAGAATCAAGTAAATATGAAAGCATTATGTTTGAAGGATCAAACATTTTTCTAAAACATGTTGCTTTACTAAAAATAATAATTCAGATGGCATGTTACACTTGGAGGACACATGAAAACTTCTTAATTTTTGCTAATAATAGGACGCATTTATGCACACCAATTAGTTGACTATGCTAGTATGCTTTCTTGTGTTCAGTGTAAACATTAGAATTGATCAATCATATCAAGTCCACATAATAAATGATTAGAGTGTTGCAGGACAAAGCTCAAGAATAAAAAAAGATGCTAAAATCAGAGTTACAAACCGGAAAATCCAACTGCTTAAGAAGCATTACAGCCTCTGCTCTTGCTTGTATTGATTCAGAGTCAGAAGAGACCTTGTCCTGAAACAAAAGTTGCACAACATGAGCTTTTTGTTTTCCTTTAATTCTTTATGCTGTGGATAAATAACATAATACTAGAGGTGGCAAGATTGAGTGATTGAGCAACAGGTCCAAACGGGTTCAGGTCAATCTGAAACACTTGTTTGTCCATTATTTTGTAGATAAATAACGAGTTATTTATGAATAAAAAAAATATTGTTACGATGATGGTCTAAATACTTTAATAAAAAACAAGTTAGCAGGTTGTATGCATTAATTAATACGGAGTAGTGAAATTTAGGCAACTTTCACTCCGTCTAACCTGTTTCCTTTGACCCATTTAAGATACAATACAACCCAAGTTGACCCATTATTATATGAACATGACCAAATCTAACAGACACTAAAAAAATGTCATTCATAAAGGTAAGTTCTTTGTAAAGAATGAGATGTTGTAGACGTATATATAGCATCCAAAACCTTCTCGTTAGTTTAATTTGGTATATAGAAAACTAAATTAACAGGGGATGTACCTGAAGCTTGTTGATAATAACTGCCATTACTTCTTCAGACGCTTTCTTACAGTCCTGAAATGAGGAGTCCCCATATGCCTGTCAAAATTCAAGATAAAGAGGAAAGAGATAAATGAATGTCATCAAGTGAGAGCTCGTGAGTATCAAACAAATTACAGAACATATAAAAGTCGATATGACAATCAAACGACCAGTAAGTTAACCTTAAATATCGGCATCGCTCCAGTGTAGAACCTCACTGCATCACCATATGCTTCAGATTTGATACACTTTCCAAGTGTAGTAGGAAGATCATATATAAACTGCTCAACACAGGATAAGAATTGTGTAACTGGATGTGGCCAAAGACCATAATTTGCATAATGTATGGAACTTTACGTACAACAAAGCCCGAGAATTGGCACAGCAAAATAGGATGATTCTGTTCTACATATAAAAATTCTTTCTACTTGGATACCTGAACTTTGCGCAGTAAATTACGTGTGCGATGTAATTTCTCTATATGCTCTCTCTTTTCAAAAAGCGATGTGTTGACCCCATCACTTCTTGACTGCACTGACATTATCTGACAAAAGTAATGATGGGGGGAGGTCAATTTCGAAACTTTCTTCTAACCTACTTACATTTTACTCGATAACAACGTAAAAGATAAATGCTGCCATTATACCTTATCAAGGAGTTGCTCCATATTTACTTCCATACCAACAATATTATTCTTCATTCTGGAGCAAAAATTAGATTTACACATGTCATACATGACAAAAGTTCCGTAAAATGCTGCCAACAGAAACTTCCATCGACATATCATAGAGAATAAAGAAATCCCAAGATTCTTACCTTTTAATTGTATCTGTAGCACTGATAAACTTGTTATAATTCTCATATACTAACATTTGCAAGTCAGTGTCAAGATTCTTTATTTCAGCAGCCATTTCAACATGTCTCTGTAGAAGTCCCTCCAGATTTGACTTTTGGACCTGATACATTAGAAGAATAAACATCATCATATAGTATCAGAAGATTGAGCATGTATACCACAGATGGATGATTTTGTGTTTAACACAATTTTCTTCTTCCATTTGACAGACAACCAGATCTTTTATTCATTAAAAGACGATAAATCCATTATCAGAACTATATGACAAAAAACTTGTAATAGTTTATCTATTATAGGAATTAAGATTATAATTTAAACACTATAGGCGCTCAGAGCTAAGGCTCAAATTGGTAATAAACATTTATGCATGATTTATATTCATTTTAAACAATGTACCCAACTATAACACCTTGCATTCTCTGTAGTCAGAGGCTTAACTAACAATATAAATGATATCTTAAAGAAAAACAAATAGTGTGAACTAGATATATAACAGCACCATTAGAAACCACTGGAACTTATTAATACCCTAATCGTGTGAAGTTTTAACTTTTATGAAAATGTAAAAGGAATTTTATATTAACCTACGATTGTTGTAAAGTGTTATCATGATACTCAATCAAATTACCATGAGACAACATTTTCCTGTGCTGTATGTAACTAGGCAGAGATGAGAACCTATACTATTAAGGTGTCTATATAGGTGCATGGACACATCCCAAATTATAAGTAAAGCATTGCACTTGCTCATGTGTGTGCGCGTTCACATATCCCTGCACATGACAAAGGATCTCTATATTCCAAGACGCGAAGTCCCTAGCAGCCGATATTACCATATTGATATTTGTGACAATGCATTAGCTATGATGAAAATAATCCATAATCTTTCTATTCCATCTTGTTCTACTACCATTCTTTTAATCCTACTAAATAAACTATCGTTAATGGGTATATTTTCTGATGCTATATAGCTATCTTGTGTGACTGTGTGAGTAAGCGAACTCGCCAGATGATAAATAAAGTTTGTCAAAACAATAATCACTTGCAGGAGAATGGCAAAACTAATCAAAAAGGTTGACTAATGCCATTGGACATGAAAATAGTACTTGTAGTGTAAAATAAAATAACATATGGGAACTATATGCCTCGATTGAAATTTCAACCTGCATAAATGAACAATCTCATAGTTTTACAGCTCTTCTACACTTCAAGCAATCATCTAAGTTTTCTCAACATATGTAAACGATTCTCAAATGGACTACCTTTTGCGCTTAAAAGTGTTCTTGCCCAATAATATACAAGTCAACTAGCGCACTCTACAGTGATTTCAAAAGATCAGTTAGGGTTTCACTCAACAACAATCGTCCTCAGCTCTAACTCTCTAAGACTCACAATGAAGGTTCCACATTACCACATGACACATTGGTCGACTACTGTTTTTACAGTTCAATTCAAATCACTTATACTAGAATCCTACAAACAACTTTACTTGTTCATGTCAGCTAGGGCTAGCATCATCCACATCTCAGCAAAAACACATTTTATTAAATCAAAACTAAACTACCTAAATCCAAATTTCTGAATGAAATATCATAATGATTTATATGACCTCAATTCCAATGTAGCATCAATATCAAGTAATAAAATGGCACTACATTTTTTGAACTAATTGAGTAATTTAGGGATCTGAAATCAGAAGGAAAAAAAAACGTACTAAAAGATTCATGTACTGATCGGCATCGAACGAAGTCGTATTAATAGTATCGAGTGTAGCGAATCGTGATGTAGAATTGGCGGGAACGGAAGTTTGAGAAGAATCCTGAGAATAAAAACTTGATAACAGATCTCTCGTTCTTTTGACCTTATCATCCAACGGAACATCGTCTACCGTCATTTTTTATATATTTTGAAGTGTTGATGTGTGTCTATAATGATCGAAATGTTGAAAATTCTATAATCCGGCGATCGTAGTTGAGAAGGTACGCCGGAACGGAGGTTGGAGCCGAGATTTGTGAGAAGGTACCGGCAAGGGTCCAGTCAGGTAGACTGGCCTTTTTCTTCAACCAGTTTGAAACGTTGTATTGGCAAAATACACCCCTAAAGTATTATAATTTATATTTAAGACCAGATTTAGCACAAATATTTGTTAGAAGTCAGCACCGGATCGCTCGGTAATGCTAACATTTACAGTACATTTTTAGGGTCCGTTTATTTGGAGGGATATGACATCGCACTTCGTTGCAGGTATATTTTGCTAAAGGTTGCTACTCTTCATACCTCCCATTTTTATATTCTGTATTTTTTCTGTACTTTATTTCACAACTTTTTCTTACATTCCGTACTTTATTTCATCACTTTTTCTTACATTCTGTACTATTCTGTACTTTTCAATGATTAAGTGGTATGATGAGTAAATATTAGGGGGTATGGATAGATAAAGCATTTGCTAAAAATTCATCTACATTATCTATTATCTATATCTATACTACTATATAATACATTTAACACTCTCTCTCCTCAAAAAAATTTAAGACTAAGTAAAGTGGGTCTCACTTACTACTTACTCTCCACTAACTACACTTTTTCATCAATCAAATATTAAATCTACCCACTAAAGTCTTTTTTGATTGGTTAAATATCAAAGTGGACACTTATAATGGGACATCCCAAAATAGTAATATGGACATTTTAAATGGGACGAACGAAGTACAATATATTTTTATTTTATAACATTCATTCGCACCTCCCCCCACCGTCACCACTTTCACCGCTGCATTGCGCGGGTATAATGCTAGTATTTGTTAGACTGGTCCCTATGGGGATGTCGGCTCGAGCGTCGGTGACAACCGACGAACCGACGCCATAGGCACGGGACGTCGGTTGGTCGCCGTCGGTTCCGAGCGTCGCCAAAGCGACGGGGGAGAGGAAGGGGGCCCACGTCGGTGTCTTCAACGGATTAAAAAAAAACAAAAAAAAAGGGACGTTGGGGCCAAACGGTAAAAAAAAAACTTAATTTTTTTTTTTTTACTTTTTACATACACTATAAATACAAACATATTCCAACCATTTTTCCCCACAACATTCTACAACTTTAATATTCTTTCCATTTCATCTCTTTCGACCATTTTTTCATCACTTTTATACCAATTTTCTACAACTTTTATACCAAATTCATCTCCAAAAAAATGAGGCGAAATCAATCTACCGAGCAAGATATGTGGAACAACCTAATAAACAATCTGATACCGACCTCAACCCATAATCCAACTTCACCAACAACCACTTCTTCCGTTCAATCGAGCAACTCGTCACCAAGTCAACCCCCCGGTTTTTCACAATACGCAAATTCATCCCCACCATATGTCACACCCCGCCAAACGGTAATTACAAATTACGTAGAGTGGTTTGCGGAAGCTTAGTGACGTGGCGGGGCTGCGAGCAGTAAAAACACAACCAACAGATACATACATACTCAGAGCATATGGTTATCGCAGAACGAAATAGATTAAGATGCCATTAGTTAAAGTTTTACAAAAGGTTACCACTTGGAAAGTAGTAACAGTAATAGTAGTGGTTGAAATCAGTATTTCATAAAATACATAATATCAAAAGTAGATTTCATAGGTATGACTGCAATAGTTGCAGTTATACAGAGGAAATCCAGGTGTCCCAAAAGTAGTGGCATCCTAACAAGTCCAGGGTAGTCCGTCCTGATATGCATGCAGATCTTACTTACGCTGCTAATTCCCTGAAAAACATAGAGTAAAACGTCAACAAAATTGTTGAGTGAATTCACAAGTTTATTTGTTATGTAGGAAACACAAGTTAATCATTTAAGAATAACATTTCCAAACAAGTGTTGTTTGTCAAGTGAGAAACACAAGTTATAAACAAATAACATTTCTCAAATCAGTTGTAGTTGTAATAGGAAACACAAGTTATTAATCAAATAACATTTCCCAAATCAGTTGTAGTTGTAATAGGAAACACAAGTTATTAATCAAATAACATTTCCCAAATCAGTTATCAGTAGGAAACACAAGTTAACCTAAATAAAGATTAACATTTCCAAATCAGTGTACGTAGGAAATCCTTTCCTAATCAATAGTTTAGTGCGTGGGAAATATTTAGACGGTGATCCCTTGAAAGGTGAGCTAAACCTGTCAAGTAAGGTAACCCGATCTAACCCTATAACCAAACCACAACCCTAATCTGTTGTTGTTTGCCATGCTGGACAATTAAGTATACGCTCCCCAATCCGTAGGAGGGTCGTCACGGCGATAGTACTATCCGTATACTCAGTGGCTAGAGTCACCTAGCTAATGGTTATAGTCTGTAGCCATAAGGTCTTTTATGCACTACATCGTTCAGCCTAGATCTGTACCAAGATTCGTTGTCTAAATTCCCAAAATAGTATGAAAACATTTCATAAATCATAGTTCAAGTAGTTGTGTGAAATACCCTTTCACAAACAGTCACGTATGAAATAACCTTTCATAAACAATCAAGTAAATACATACAGTATTTAAAGCAGTTGTCGCATGCAGTTATACATACGATTTCTATGTTTTCCACCCCGAGTTTTAAAAGCATTAAAACAGTGAAAAGGGGTTTGTGAACTCACTGTGAGTGCTCGGATGTGAATGCTAGCGAGATAAGATAGCGTAGCCCAAACGTAGTCAACCTATACACAATAATGTATTAACTATAAGTACTATATTAGACTTACGTTAATAGTTCGTTTGTTTGAAGAAATTATCAATTTCTTAAGTTTGTGTATGTCGTTGATGATTGTTGTTTGAAAATAAATAATATTTTCCCAAGTTATGTTTGTTTGTCGAATCGTCCAAAATGTGTAAGCATATATACATATATACTTATATAGTTGAATATATATTCTCGTATATATTAATCGTTTGTTGTTTAGGTTTCCAAAACTCGCTTTCGTTTGTTTGTTTGTTTCCAAATTGTAATCTCGTTTTAGTCCCATCGTACGTCACATTCATTTGTCATAAGTCCGCAATCATAGTTTGTCTCGTTTTATAATGTCGTATGTTTTGTAGTGTGTTAGGCTCGGCCCGATTTGTTGGCCCATTAGCAATAATGTATCTTATTTGTCCAAACCTTGGTCCAAGCCCAAAGTCTCAGCCCAAGAAACGTCCGGCCCAATTCGCGACTAAAGCCCAATCTGCAGCCCAGTAGGTGAATCCGCCGGATTCTATTTGAATCCGCCGGATTCTCGTTAATGAGAAAAGTGTTGCCGGATCTTCGGGTCAAGCCACCGGATCGGGTCAATATTAAGTGAATCCGCCGGATTTAGTTGAATCCGCCGGATTCTTTTGTGTTCACAAAACGTTCATATTAAGCTTGGGAATCCGCCGGATTCAGGTGAATCCGCCGGATTCGACCGTGTCTTTTACTCGTTCACAGATGTTTAAACCGATTACGGGGTGTGCGAGTTTTGCATGGGAATCCGCCGGATTCTACATGAATCCGCCGGATTCATGTCACATCCAGGGTCTGTTCGAACAGGGCAAAACACAACCCGATTTTCTTGGCTCCAAATCGTTTTTACCTCAATACCAAATGTTTATATAAGTGTTATATGTCGTTTTTTACAAGTTATTACTTCGTTTTAACAAGTTTTCATACAACGATTTTGGTTTTAAAGTTTTGGGTTTTAAAATCATTTCAAGAATCAATCATCAATCTTCAAGTTTGTGATGTTATATACTTAGATTATGATGTACATACAAGTTATATAACGAAATTTGAGTATAAAAATCAAAGAATGAGGGTTTTTCTTACTATGAGAAATGATGATGAAAATGGTGAACGTTTGATGATGATGATGATGGTGATGATGGAAGCTCCTGATCTTGTTGTTCTACTACCTCTTGCTGCTACTGATCTTGTTCAAAGAAGAAGAAAAAGATGATATGATTTTTGGTGTGTGTGTTTGTGTTTGCCGAATGATCACAGAGATATGGAGGGAGTATGGGTTTAAACCCAATCTGTCTCTGCATTATTGTAGGTTGGTGGGGTTTTTGTCCCACCAATCTCGAGTACGGGTATAATTATAGCAATATAAAATTTAACATTTTATATTTTTATTTTGTAGATGCTCTCCTGGTTCGTAATATGTTTTCATAATAATGAGGTTTTCATTATTTTTGATAGTTGTACATTTTTGTACATTTTACTGCGCGCAGTTAATTGAGCGCCAATTTTCAGTAGATTTAGGATTTCATATTTTGAAGTAATGTTCTAACTTCTTCCAAATGAACGAGAAAATTTGCATTTTTATGATTCGACGTCGTATGCGCGTTTTAGAATTGTTTCTGTTCGTGTTATAATACGTTTTATGTTAAACGTAAAATTAGACCTTTACATCTATGTGTTATAGATATATAAATACTCGTAATTAATAATTATATTATTAATTATTTTTGTATCACGAAACTTTTGTCATTTATTTGTCGGCTTCGCTCCGATACGTTCGTACGTAATTTATAAATAACTACGTATTATGTAATTCTTTTTGTATTATTGTTTAGGGCTCGCTAGTCTGACATCACATCATCGGTTTAGTTTAAAACAAATGTAGGGAATTAGCGTAAGAAATGCATGTATTAAGTATAATTATATACCTAATTTGGAGGAGTGTCACATTCTCCCCCCGTTAGTGAAATCTCGTCCCGAGATTTAAGTCGAGCCGTGAGTCTCGGTCACGCTCTCAAATAGGTTGGGGTATTTCTTTCGCATTTCATCCTCTCGTTCCCAGGTAAATTCTGGGCCATGTTTTGAGTTCCAACGAACTTTAACCAGTTTGATTCGTTTGTGTCGAAGTTTCTGCGTTTTAGAATCCATAACTTCAACCGGTTCCTCCACAAAGTTAAGTTTTGAGTCAATGAAGACTTCGTCAGGAGGAAAGATAAGTGTTTCATCAGAAAGACACTTTTTGAGGTTGCTAACGTGGAAAGTATCGTGTATGCTACTAAGCTCTTGCGGTAGTTTGAGCTTGTAAGCGACGGGACCAACCCTAGCAAGGATTTCAAATGGTCCGATGTATCGTGGGTTCAGCTTTCCTCGTTTGCCAAATCGTGCTACTCCTTTCCAGGGAGATACTTTGAGTAGGACCTTGTCTCCTACTTGAAACTCAAGAGGTTTACGGCGGTTATCAGCGTAACTCTTTTGTCGATCTCGTGCCGCTTTCAGTCGGCTCAATACTTGAATTATTTTGTCAGTGGTTTCCTGGACAAGTTCGGGTCCAGATAGTTGTCTGTCGTCCAACTCTGCCCAACAGAGTGGTGATCGGCACTTGCGTCCATATAACGCCTCAAATGGTGCCATTTGTATACTCGTGTGATAACTATTGTTGTAAGAGAATTCAGCTAGAGGTAGGTGGGTATCCCAGTTACCTCCAAAGTCTATCACACATGCTCGTAACAAGTCTTCGAGCGTTTGTATCGTTCGCTCACTTTGGCCGTCAGTCTGCGGGTGGTAGGCAGTACTCATATCAAGTCGAGTACCCAATGCCTGTTGTAATGTTTGCCAAAAGCGAGAAGTGAATCGCGCATCTCTATCAGAGATGATGGATAGTGGCACACCATGCCGAGAAACAATCTCTTTAATATAGATTTTTGCTAGTTTCTCCATTCCATCCGTTTCCTTAATAGCTAGAAAGTGGGCTGATTTCGTCAATCGATCGACAATCACCCATATGGCATTTGCTCCAGACGTTGTTCTAGGTAACTTCGTAATGAAGTCCATTGTTATTTGCTCCCATTTCCATTTGGGCAACTCAGGCTGTTGCAAAAGCCCAGACGGCTTTTGGTATTCCACCTTTACCTTCGAGCAAGTTAAGCATTTGCTAACGTAGGTGGCAATGTCACGTTTCATTCCAGGCCACCAGTAAAAACCTTTCAAGTCCTGGTACATCTTGTCTGCACCGGGATGTATCGAGTAGTTGGACTTATGTGCCTCGTCCAAAATCAGCTTGCGTAACTCATCTACGCATGGTACCCAAATTCGATTCATAAAGTACAACACTCCGTTGTCCTTTTTCTCGAGTTGTTTTTCCATCCCTTTTAAGGATTCCTCCTTAAGGCGTTCGGAAGTGAAAGCAGTTTCTTGTGCATCCCGAATTTGAGTAATGAGATTCGAGTGGATTGTCAATCCCAAGGCTCGAACTCTTCGAGGTTTGATCCGTTCCTTACGACTCAGGGCATCTGCTACAACGTTAGCCTTACCCGGGTGATACTTTATTTCACAGTCGTAATCGTTAAGTAATTCGACCCAACGTCGTTGTCTCATGTTAAGTTCTTTCTGGTCGAATATATGTTGCAGGCTCTTATGATCAGTGAAGATCGTACACTTTGTACCGTATAGGTAGTGTCTCCAGATCTTCAGTGCAAAAACAACGGCTCCTAATTCCAAATCATGAGTCGTATAGTTTTTCTCATGCACTTTTAGTTGTCGTGATGCATAAGCAATGACCTTTTCGTTTTGCATCAGTACGCAACCCAATCCCTGATGCGAAGCATCACAGTAAACAACAAAGTTATCTACTCCTTCGGGTAGTGATAGTATGGGTGCGCTGCTCAGTTTCTGTTTCAGTAGTTGGAATGCATTCTCTTGTTTCTCATCCCACTCAAATTTCTTGTCTTTTTGAGTTAATGTGGTAAGTGGCTGAGCTATCTTTGAAAAGTTTGCGATGAATCGTCTGTAATAGCCAGCTAGACCAAGAAATTGTCGTACTTCAGTTGGGGTTTTCGGTGCTTCCCAGTTGTTGATTGCCTCAATTTTGGATGGGTCTACATGAATTCCCCTGTCATTTATCACATGACCAAGGAATTGAACCTCTCGAATCCAAAATTCGCACTTAGAGAACTTTGCGTAAAGCTTCTCTTTTTGTAGTAGTTCGAGAACAAGCTTCAGATGTTGCTCGTGATCCTCTTTCGATCGTGAGTATACCAAGATGTCGTCAATAAACACAATGACGAATTTATCCAAATAGGGTTTGCATACTCTGTTCATCAAATCCATGAATACTGCTGGTGCGTTGGTCAGCCCAAAAGGCATGACTAAAAACTCGTAGTGACCGTAACGAGTCCTAAACGCAGTTTTCGGTACATCCTCTTCTCGTACCTTGAGTTGGTGGTAACCAGATCGCAGGTCAATTTTTGAAAAATGACTCGATCCTTGCAGTTGATCAAACAGATCGTCAATGCGTGGTAACGGGTATCGGTTCTTGATAGTTACCTTGTTCAGTTCCCGATAATCGATGCACATCCGCATAGATCCATCCTTTTTCTTAACAAACAAAACCGGAGCTCCCCAAGGGGAAAAGCTCGGTCGGACGAATCCCAAGTCTAGAAGTTCTTGCAGTTGCGTAGACAGCTCTTGCATTTCCGAGGGAGCTAGACGATAAGGTGCTCGTGCGATAGGTGCGGCTCCTGGCACCAGGTCAATGTGAAACTCAACTTGTCGTGGGGGTGGCAATCCCGGCAACTCGTTAGGAAATACTCCTGGATAGTCGCGTACAATGGGCACATCGTCTATACGTCGCTCCTCAGTTTTCTTTTCTACAATGTGTGCCAAAAATGCTTGGTACCCCTTTCGGAGATACTTACTGGCCTTCAAGCACGAAATCATTTTTGTAGCACTTTTTCGTTTCTCACCTTGAACCACAAGTGTTTCTCCTGTTGAGAGTGGTAATCGTACCAGTTTATCATAACATATGATCTCAGCGCGGTTCTTAGATAACCAATCCATACCGACTACAATGTCAAAACTTCCCAACTTAACCGGTAGTAAGTCTATTTCGAAGAGATGGCCTTCTAACTCCAAGGTACATCTCGGTACTATTTCTCCTGATTCGATCAACTCACCATCGGCTAATTCTATGGTATACTTGTTGCCTAACTTACGGGATTCAAGTTCTAATAGTGGTCTAAACTCAGTAGACACAAAACTTAAATCAGCACCCGAATCAATTAACACAGAGGCATAATGATTGTTTACAAGAAACGTACCAGTGACAGTGTTAGGGTCCTGGCGTGCCTCTTGTGCTCCAATCACAAATGCCTTTCCTTGAGCCGGTTGATTGTTGAAGTTGTTGGCTCGGTTATTGTTGTTACCGCGGTTGTTGTTGTTATTGCGGTTTTGATTGTTGTTGTTGAGCTTAGGGCATCGGTTGCGGTAGTGCCCTTGCTCACCACATTCAAAACATCCCTGGTTTTGACGCTCAGTGTTTGCCCGTGGGGGAGGGTTAGTTTTGCATTCTCGGGTTCTATGCCCCCATGCCTTACAGTTTCCACAATACCCACACCCGCCTTCGTGGTGTCGGTTGCACTTATCACATTTGGGTTTGTTACCCAGGTATGGTTTCGATTCAGTAGTGGTGGCAACATATGCTTTCGCATTTCCAGAATGTTTCTTGTTTTGCTGACCCTGGCGATCAGCACCACTACCGTTCCACTTTCGCTTTGCACCACCAGAACTACCAACATCTTTACTGTTCGGTTCACTTTTTCCCGACACAGCTTTCTTAGTCAGATTTCCCATCCTGACTGCCTCATCGGTCAAACTTTGTGCTAGAGTAACAGCACTCCTGAATGTGTCCGGTTTAGATGACGTCACCAGACTGCGGATTTGTGGTACTAGACCAAATATGTAGCGCTCAATACGCTTATACTCGGGTGTCACCATATGTGGCACTAGACGTGCAAGTTCCTGAAACTTAGTGGTGTACCCAGCAATATCATCACCAATCATGGTGATGTTCCACAACTCTGTTTCTATTTTCTGCATCTCACTGCGAGGGCAGAATTCCTCCAACATCGAATTCTTAAATGTTTCCCATGACATTGAATAAGCAGCTGGTCGACCAAGTGATTGGATCTGACTGTTCCACCAAGTGAGCGCTTTGTCAGCCAAAGTGCAAGTAGCATACTTCACCATACAGTCAGGTGCACAGTCACTAATGTCCAATACTGATTCAGTTTTCTCTATCCAATGAATCATACCAATTGCACCCTCGGTGCCCCGAAAAGAAATCGGCTTACAAGCCTGAAATGTTTTGTATGAACACCCTTTGCGAGCATTCACGGTTGTCTCAGTATTAACAGGGGTAGATCCACTGTTATTAACTCCCGGTTCGCGACTACGGCTTGTCTCATATTCAGCAATACCTTCAGCTATTCTTCGTGCGATCATTTGTTCAGTGGTTTCAGTAGGTGGTGGTGGTGGTGGAGGCGTAGTCGTCTTTTGACTGTTCCTAGTGACTCGTCGTTTGGGAGGCATGATTCAGCTCTGCGATGAATAAATGCAGAGTGTTAATATTGAGATATTGAATGTGAATAGATCAAAGATTCACATTTGATTGAAATGAATGACAGGAGATGATGAATGAAAAGAGTTTTACAACACGTGCCTTACAACTTTGAAACACCCACATGTAACTAGCATAATATAATCACGTTGGCCAGGCGTCATTATATAATGTCCAATACATATTTCTTTTCATTGTCGTTTAACACTGAAATTTTCAGAGGTTCTCAAGAAAAATCAATCATCAAGCTGTAATATGTTTCAGGGTTTTCAAAGATTGCTCACAAAGTTGTCGATAAAGTATAGTTTTAATCACAAGTCGACAGTTGTAAAAGGAAATAATATGGTTGATAACAAGCATAACAACACGAAATGTAAACCAAACATACATTATATATCAAAGGTCATAACGCTGTTACATGAGTTTAGTACAAAATGAGATGGGATTTCTAATATATCCATCGATGGTTAGCGTTATACAAAAGATGATGGGTTTCCTATACATTACCCATTTTACTAACAAAGTTTCATCCAACATACAGCTAGTCCATAACGAATACATACATATATTTCCCCAAAAGTAATAATCTAATATGATGTAGGCACAGCCGCCATACATAGTCCTAACGGAACCATGGGAAATACATCCTAACCGCAACCATCACTGCTGTAGTCATCACACACACACTAGCTACAATCTCTGACACCCTAGCACGCCTCTCTAAAGCTGCAACGCGTGCACGGGTGGATGCTAGACTCTGCCAGTCTGTCAGACGGTGAGTCTCCACAAAATCCATCCTCTGATGGAGCATAGCCATATCCATATCAGTACGGGAGGCATCGCTCAGTAACTCCATCACATCTCTGCTCCTGCTAGATGATATCCTAAACATAGTGTGAACCACAGCCACAAGGGTAGGCACAGTGAGCTCCAGAGGCTCACCAGTGAGATATGCAGATGGTGGTGAGTGGGAGGACTCTCCAAACTCAAAGGTCGAGGGAATACCCTCTAGTGATCTCCACTCACTCAATACTCGAGGCATCCAGTCCAGATGAGAAGGTCGAAGCCTCTTCTGTGGCGGCTCGACAACTGGAACCTCAGGCTCAGTCACTGGCGACTTATCGCGCGGCGCGAGTGGTCCCCTGGGAAAATCCCGAACACAAATCCTAGCTGTCATCCTAGGTACAGGCACACGAGAAGTACTCGCAACAGGTGGTGTAAAGGTAGGAGTGACCTCAGGTGCGGTCGGAGGTGGTACTAAGTAAGCATCACTAGTGTCAACAGACATGGCTCTCACATGAACTGATGACTCATCCTCTACTGTGATCGCGGGACCCTCAAAAGTAGCCTCGGTCGGCTCTTCATCCGAAGCATAGACATGGTAAAGTGATTGACTAGACATACTGTGACAAAAGAAATTGGGTGCGGCGTGTCAGTCGTATGTTAGTTGTATGCAAAGTATGTATGCATGAATGCACAAATGTTCTAGCCAAGGCTATAGTCTAGGTCTCTAAGGTTTTCAGTCACCTAAAGACTTCTAGTTCGCTATAACCAATGGCTCTGATACCAAGTCTGTCACACCCCGCCAAACGGTAATTACAAATTACGTAGAGTGGTTTGCGGAAGCTTAGTGACGTGGCGGGGCTGCGAGCAGTAAAAACACAACCAACAGATACATACATACTCAGAGCATATGGTTATCGCAGAACGAAATAGATTAAGATGCCATTAGTTAAAGTTTTACAAAAGGTTACCACTTGGAAAGTAGTAACAGTAATAGTAGTGGTTGAAATCAGTATTTCATAAAATACATAATATCAAAAGTAGATTTCATAGGTATGACTGCAATAGTTGCAGTTATACAGAGGAAATCCAGGTGTCCCAAAAGTAGTGGCATCCTAACAAGTCCAGGGTAGTCCGTCCTGATATGCATGCAGATCTTACTTACGCTGCTAATTCCCTGAAAAACATAGAGTAAAACGTCAACAAAATTGTTGAGTGAATTCACAAGTTTATTTGTTATGTAGGAAACACAAGTTAATCATTTAAGAATAACATTTCCAAACAAGTGTTGTTTGTCAAGTGAGAAACACAAGTTATAAACAAATAACATTTCTCAAATAAGTTGTAGTTGTAATAGGAAACACAAGTTATTAATCAAATAACATTTCCCAAATCAGTTGTAGTTGTAATAGGAAACACAAGTTATTAATCAAATAACATTTCCCAAATCAGTTATCAGTAGGAAACACAAGTTAACCTAAATAAAGATTAACATTTCCAAATCAGTGTACGTAGGAAATCCTTTCCTAATCAATAGTTTAGTGCGTGGGAAATATTTAGATGGTGATCCCTTGAAAGGTGAGCTAAACCTGTCAAGTAAGGTAACCCGATCTAACCCTATAACCAAACCACAACCCTAATCTGTTGTTGTTTGCCATGCTGGACAATTAAGTATACGCTCCCCAATCCGTAGGAGGGTCGTCACGGCGATAGTACTATCCGTATACTCAGTGGCTAGAGTCACCTAGCTAATGGTTATAGTCTGTAGCCATAAGGTCTTTTATGCACTACATCGTTCAGCCTAGATCTGTACCAAGATTCGTTGTCTAAATTCCCAAAATAATATGAAAACATTTCATAAATCATAGTTCAAGTAGTTGTGTGAAATACCCTTTCACAAACAGTCACGTATGAAATAACCTTTCATAAACAATCAAGTAAATACATACAGTATTTAAAGCAGTTGTCGCATGCAGTTATACATACGATTTCTATGTTTTCCACCCCGAGTTTTAAAAGCATTAAAACAGTGAAAAGGGGTTTGTGAACTCACTGTGAGTGCTCGGATGTGAATGCTAGCGAGATAAGATAGCGTAGCCCAAACGTAGTCAACCTATACACAATAATGTATTAACTATAAGTACTATATTAGACTTACGTTAATAGTTCGTTTGTTTGAAGAAATTATCAATTTCTTAAGTTTGTGTATGTCGTTGATGATTGTTGTTTGAAAATAAATAATATTTTCCCAAGTTATGTTTGTTTGTCGAATCGTCCAAAATGTGTAAGCATATATACATATATACTTATATAGTTGAATATATATTCTCGTATATATTAATCGTTTGTTGTTTAGGTTTCCAAAACTCGCTTTCGTTTGTTTGTTTGTTTCCAAATTGTAATCTCGTTTTAGTCCCATCGTACGTCACATTCATTTGTCATAAGTCCGCAATCATAGTTTGTCTCGTTTTATAATGTCGTATGTTTTGTAGTGTGTTAGGCTCGGCCCGATTTGTTGGCCCATTAGCAATAATGTATCTTATTTGTCCAAACCTTGGTCCAAGCCCAAAGTCTCAGCCCAAGAAACGTCCGGCCCAATTCGCGACTAAAGCCCAATCTGCAGCCCAGTAGGTGAATCCGCCGGATTCTATTTGAATCCGCCGGATTCTCGTTAATGAGAAAAGTGTTGCCGGATCTTCGGGTCAAGCCACCGGATCGGGTCAATATTAAGTGAATCCGCCGGATTTAGTTGAATCCGCCGGATTCTTTTGTGTTCACAAAACGTTCATATTAAGCTTGGGAATCCGCCGGATTCAGGTGAATCCGCCGGATTCGACCGTGTCTTTTACTCGTTCACAGATGTTTAAACCGATTACGGGGTGTGCGAGTTTTGCATGGGAATCCGCCGGATTCTACATGAATCCGCCGGATTCATGTCACATCCAGGGTCTGTTCGAACAGGGCAAAACACAACCCGATTTTCTTGGCTCCAAATCGTTTTTACCTCAATACCAAATGTTTATATAAGTGTTATATGTCGTTTTTTTACAAGTTATTACTTCGTTTTAACAAGTTTTCATACAACGATTTTGGTTTTAAAGTTTTGGGTTTTAAAATCATTTCAAGAATCAATCATCAATCTTCAAGTTTGTGATGTTATATACTTAGATTATGATGTACATACAAGTTATATAACGAAATTTGAGTATAAAAATCAAAGAATGAGGGTTTTTCTTACTATGAGAAATGATGATGAAAATGGTGAACGTTTGATGATGATGATGATGGTGATGATGGAAGCTCCTGATCTTGTTGTTCTACTACCTCTTGCTGCTACTGATCTTGTTCAAAGAAGAAGAAAAAGATGATATGATTTTTGGTGTGTGTGTTTGTGTTTGCCGAATGATCACAGAGATATGGAGGGAGTATGGGTTTAAACCCAATCTGTCTCTGCATTATTGTAGGTTGGTGGGGTTTTTGTCCCACCAATCTCGAGTACGGGTATAATTATAGCAATATAAAATTTAACATTTTATATTTTTATTTTGTAGATGCTCTCCTGGTTCGTAATATGTTTTCATAATAATGAGGTTTTCATTATTTTTGATAGTTGTACATTTTTGTACATTTTACTGCGCGCAGTTAATTGAGCGCCAATTTTCAGTAGATTTAGGATTTCATATTTTGAAGTAATGTTCTAACTTCTTCCAAATGAACGAGAAAATTTGCATTTTTATGATTCGACGTCGTATGCGCGTTTTAGAATTGTTTCTGTTCGTGTTATAATACGTTTTATGTTAAACGTAAAATTAGACCTTTACATCTATGTGTTATAGATATATAAATACTCGTAATTAATAATTATATTATTAATTATTTTTGTATCACGAAACTTTTGTCATTTATTTGTCGGCTTCGCTCCGATACGTTCGTACGTAATTTATAAATAACTACGTATTATGTAATTCTTTTTGTATTATTGTTTAGGGCTCGCTAGTCTGACATCACATCATCGGTTTAGTTTAAAACAAATGTAGGGAATTAGCGTAAGAAATGCATGTATTAAGTATAATTATATACCTAATTTGGAGGAGTGTCACACCATACCCAAGTTACCAAACCTACCCAACGTATTAACATTTTTCACCACAAATTCCATTTCACCAATCTCCCGCGACGTTTGGAAACCCACACTACATGCACCAACCTCATCACTCGGCTTTCACCGCATATCCACCAACACCAATTAGCTACCCACAATTCGATAAACATCAACACTCCACCTCAACCCGAACCCGAACCCGAGCCCGTTGCAAAGAAAGGAAAATCAAGAGGAAAGGCCACAAGCAAATCAAACGCGGCTCCAACACGGGTTCAAGTTAAATGGAGCGATGAGGAGGTGGTTATGTTAGCCGAAAGTTGGATCCACCGGTCCGAAAAAGATAAACGAGGCGTTTCACAAAGTCACGAAGTTTTTTGGGACAAAGTTGCATCCGACTATAATGAGGTGGCACCTAAGTTCCGTACCTTGAGCCAAATTCAAGGTAAATGGAACAAGATTCGTACGGATTGCAAAACTTTCATTGCAATCCACAAAGAGCTTACGAATCCTCGTCAAAGTGGGGCAAGTGACGAACACATTGTGAAAGCTTGTCATGAGGTGTTCAAGGCCCGATTACGTAGAGCTTTCATATATGAAAAATGTTGGTACGTAGTCAAAAATCATCCAAAGTTTTTGGAAAACGACACGGTCATGGGCAACCGACAAGTGCCATCCCAACCTGAGATCGAACCGATAAATCTTAGTGACGACATGCCTACTTCCGATCCTCTAGCGACTAACATGCAACGGTTGTTCACCGACGACCCGATTCGTCGCCCGCCCGGTCGTACATCTTAAAGAAAAAACCAAAAAAGCTCGGGTTCAAGTGACGCCGCTACTTCTTCGCGTTCTTTGAAAGAACAAGAACGTTTGACAAACATACAAGCCGCGGAAGAACAAAAAAAGGCATTGGCCACGATCGAAAAAAATGCGACCAAAAAAACAATCATTAAATCGTGAAAAATGCTTCTTACACCAATCCCATCATTTCTCAAAGGCAAGGAGAAAAAAATACTCAAACAAGTGGGTAAAACCGTGGTTGACAACTATGAGACGGAGTACAAAACGTTTTTTGGTCACGAAGCGAGCTCAACCCAAGTGGAAGATTCGGACGAAAACGAGGACGAGAATGAAGACGAGAACTAATCGGAGTAGTCGACTAGTTGTATTTTTAATTTTCAATAAATGTAATTTTTTTCTTTTTTTAGGAATTGTAATATTTTATTTTATATTAATGTAATGTTTTTAATTTATAAAATGAAAATGTGTTATTTAAGTTTTTGTATTAAATAAATAAAGTAAATAGTGTGTGGAGCCCTGAAAAAAAGGGAAGTGATGTTACTGTAGGCAGTGAAATGTCAGTTTGTGTCAGTTGGGGAAAAAGCTGATGTGGCACAGAGGTGACACAAACTGACGCGTCAGTTTGTGTCACCCATTGGAAGGAGTCTTAGTGTATGTTTGGTTTAAACTAATGATAAATGATTACGTAGAAATGCACTCCACTTGTTTTGATAATTGCAAGGTAACTAACATAGTGAATATGTTTGTCATTAGAAATTATATAATTGCATTAACATCACGTGAAAATCATGGACCAACCCTACAATTAAAAATACTGAAATTGTGGACATATGGTCCATGATGCGTGTGAAAGCGCGTCTATTTTTATTATTTATAAAGTACAGGATATACCAATCACTACTATCACACAACCAGGCAAGAATACCCGATCGGAATAGTATAGCTATGGTAAGTCGAGGTCGAACACAGGAACACATGAACAATGTTATTCAATTAAATAGAAATTATTAATAAAGCAGTAAAATAGGGGTTACGTTTTAGTTCCGCACGAACGTTCAATATGAACTAATTAACCAAACCAACAACATAAAACAAGATAAGAGGAACAGATAAACAATTGGAGATAGACATGTAATTGCTCAGAGTCTTTACACTCAGATTCATATTATCCGGTTCATATGTTTTGATTGTCTGATTGTGATTTCTTTTATATCAACTTAGATACTAATCAAAGAATCCAAGTTAAATGTATATTAGCCAACGTTCCGGGTCCAACTAATATCTACAATCTTGGGTTCCACATTAAACATCGATCTGATGTCACAAGGATGGAGCTCTATTGTGTGCTTTTCCCTAGATTATACATTAAGTGTTCAAGACTTGTTACGACTAATCCTCGTGGTATGACTCAACAATACCTACTAATAATCACTTATTAGCTCATTCATTTAAGATTAATTAATTACTATACTCTTAACCTATCAAACTCAATATATTTAGCAATGATCATAAACCTAAATTCATAATCATCAATAATCAATAGTATCAAAGGAACTCAATCTCAATAATCCTATTGACCACGTTAAGTAGCAATTACTAATCACAAACAAATAAGGTTCAACGGATAGCATAACAATCTTCAATCAGACAACTTATTCAAAACACAATTATAACCTTCAAACAATCATAATCCAAGGTTATTAAACTAAACAGTATACAATAAGTCTAATTCATAATTCAATCATACAAAATCAGATTCATAATCTCAACAAAACACATAGACATGTTTAGAATTGAAATCGGAAGACGATACGCAAACCGAATCGATGAACCATGCGAAGTAGGATCAATTGGCATCGATCCCTACCCTCTTGTGCCTCCAAATATCCATTAAAAAAACCTCTGGAACCTGCCTTTGTCGAATTAGGGTTTAGGGTTAAAGTTAGGTTAAAATGAGGCAAAGTGAGAATTTATAGTATTCTGGCCGACCAATCCATACGGCGTATGGATGTCCATACGGCGTATGGATTGCAAAAGTGGTCTAAGGGCAAAAAATGAAAGTTGTAGCCCTGCTTGTTAGCTAAATTCTCCAAGTTGAATCACCCCAATCGGAGTTCGTATGAAGAAGTTATGGTCAAAATACTAACACATAGCCGAAAACTCAGCTTTTACACTTTTCTTCATTTTCAGGTCATCTTTAATTCTCTTTCCTATTTGAGCTTCATTTACACTTATTCCAATCCAATATTGCCTATCTTCACTCTCTTAACTTTTTTTCCTCGATCCAATCTTCTCTTGTCCAATGTTTTATTCTTTTAGCAACTTTTCTTCACGATTAGCTCGTTTTCTGCTTGTTTTCGATCCAAGCTCCAAATAAACTCCTAAATGCATATATGAACGAAATAAGTATCTTATTCACATAAAATGCATTAGAAACCTATCTAACAAAGGGGTAATTAGTACTATAATTTAGTACATTTTGACGTTTATCAAACATCCCCCACTTGAATCCTACTTGTCCTCAAGTAGACTATATATTTAAAGCTTATAAACGACAAAATTTAATAGGCAGACAATGACACATAGGGACTTACATACAAGCTAGCATTTCACAACCAAATTTTTAGCTTAAAAATAATTCAACATTAAGATTTAGCTATCAAGAAACTCTTCTAGGAAACCCAATTTTCTTATTCATTATTATTATGCATACAAGATAGTTCACAATGATTATCGATATTGTTGTCCACCTAAACAATCTATACTTAAGTAATTAAGCTTGACTTATCATTGTTCTAGCAGCTTTACTCTTGATTCACAATAGCAAAATACTCTCATACATATAACGTGCTAATATTATACATATTATGGATATCCAATTAAAATAATCAATTTTCAGGTCAAGACATTGGTGACAGGTCTGTGCCTCAACACAACAGAGCGACATAACTTGACCTTGGTTTAGCAAAATAACTTTTAGTCAAACCATTGGTGGCAGGTCTGTACCTTAGTACAACAAAGCGACATAATTTGACTACATTTTAAAATCTTGAGTTGTTAAACTCTTTTGCTCTTTTTAGTTAAATATACTGGCGGAGACCAGGTCTGTACTTACGTACAACAGAGGAAACAACACCCAGTATATCCCCAAATGATATTAATTAAATTCCAAAATTATGGCATATCGCACGCTATCATATATAAGAATTAAGACTAAAGTCATAAATTGCTAAAGTTCCTCTCGGAATATCGCAAACTTTTTTTTTACATTAATTTTATTTAATAACTCAATAACAACTTACACATAGATTGCCTATCGATACATCACATGATGAACTATCTAATATTTTAAACTTTAAGTTCAAATTATCCTTTGAATTTCCCAGATTTGTTACAAGATTTTCTAAACTTAAAGAGAATACATTTTTAAAAGAAAAATTTGGGTTGAAAAATGACTAACATAGAATTCCTTACACCTTTAGTCTACCAATATTTATCGATTTATAACTCAGGACAAACACACTTCTTTTCCCATCCCCCACTTAAAATAAAGGAATGTCCTCATTGCAAAACAAGGAATCGTAAAATAGGGAATAGAAAAGAAGTGAACAGAAAAATCCTCTAATCTTGAAGAAAAATGCTTTCTTAATCTGATTCTGAAAATATACAACAGCACACTTCCGTAGGCATCACGGTTGCATTTAGCGTATGCAACAAGCCTTTAAACCCCTCGATATCCCGAGTGGACGAGTTATAGTCTCGTGAGGGTTTCCAGGGAACACACCCACAAAGTTCGAAACTACAAACAAAAACAAGAATAAAAAAGTAGAACAAAAAAACAAAATATAAAATAACTAAAAGTTAATTAACAAACCATACTATATACAAACAGAGCAGAAAACAAAATTTTCTTTCACAAAAACGAGCTTCCAACCGCCGGCTGGTGCGCACAACCGCCCGTTGAACGGCTGTGCAAACAAATTCAAAAATTTCGCTCCATTAAAAATCAAACTATAAAACAAGTTTATACATATAATTAACATATAAACAATTTTATACAAAACATTTTTTTTTTATTGTTTTCAACTTAATCGAATAAGCACCCATTCCCTGATAGAACAACAGTCCAACCGGTTAAGTGTTCCCCGGCAGAACAATAGTCCAACCGGTTAAGTGTTCCCCGACATCGGCGCCAAAAACTTGATGCGTGTGAAAGCGCGTCTAGTTTTATTATTTATAAAGTACATGATATACCAATCACTACTATCACACAACCAGACAAGAATACCCGATCGGAATAGTATAGCTATGGTAAGTCCAGGTCGAACACAGGAACACAGGAACGATGTTATTCAATTAAATAGGAATTATTAATTAAGCAGTAAAATAGGGGTTACGTTTTAGTTCCGCACGAACGTTCAATATGAACTAATTAACCAAATCAACAACATAAAACAAGATAAGAGGAACAGATAAACAATTGGAGATAGACATATAATTGCTCAGAGTCTTTACACTCAGATTCATGTTATCCGGTTCATGTGTTTTGATTGTCTGATTGTGATTTCTTTTATATCAACTTAGATACTAATCAAAGAATCCAAGTTAAATGTATATTAGCCAATGTTCCGGGTCCAACTAATATCTACAATCTAGGGTTCCACATTAAACATCGATCTGATGTCACAAGGATGGTGCTCTATTGTGTGCTTTTTCCTAGATTATGCATTAAGTGTTCACGACTTGTTACGACTAATCCTCGTGGTATGACTCAACAATACCTACTAATAATCACTTATTAGCTCATTCATTTAAGATTAATTAATTACTATGCTCTTAACCTATCAAACTCAATAAATTTAGCAATGATCATAAACCTAAATTCATAATCATCAATAATCAATAGTATCAAAGGAACTCAATCTCAATAATCCTATTGACCACATTAAGTAGCAATTACTAATCACAAACAAATAAGGTTCAACGGATAGCATAACAATCTTCAATCAGACAACTTATTCAAAACACAATTATAACCTTCAAACAATCATAATCCAAGGTTATTAAACTAAACAATATACAATAAGTCTAATTCATAATTCAATAATACAAAATCAGATTCATAATCAGACAATCAAAACACATGAACCGGATAATATGAATCTGAGTGTGAAGACTCTGAGCAATTACATTTCTATCTCCAATTGTTTATCTGTTCCTTCTATCCTTGTTTTATGTTGTTTGGTTTGGTTATTTAGTTCATCTTGAACGTTCGTACAGAACTAAAACGTACCCCTATTTTACTGCTTTACTAATAATTCCAATTTAATTGAATAACATCGTTCCTGTGTTCAACATGGACTTACCATAGCTATATTATTCCGATCGGGTATTCTTGCCTAGTTGTGTGATAGTATTGATTGTTATATCTTGTACTTTATAAATAATAAAACTAGACGCTTTCACACGCATCAAGTTTTTGGCGCCGTTGCCAGGGAAAAGAAGCTAAAAGAGTGAAGATAGACATGAGAGGATTGGAAGAGTGAAGATAGACATGATAGTGAAGATATTATCAACCACGTTAAGTAGTAACTAACAATCAGCATAATAACTTTTAGTCAAACCATTGGTAGCAGGTCTGTACCTTAGTACAACAAAGCGACATAATTTGACTACATTTTTAAAATCTTGAGTTCGTTTAAACTCTTTTTGCTCTTTTTCATTAAATATACTGACGGAGACCGGGTCTGTACTTTCGTTTTCTTTCCGATTCAAGCTTCATATACACTTATTCCAATCCTCTCAATTGTGCGCACCAGCCGGCGGTTGGAAGGTTGTTTTTGCTAATAAATTTTTCTCTGCTCTGTTTGTATATATTATGTACTAATTATTATTGCTTATTTCCTGTACCTTATTTTATTTAGGTTTTTGTGTGTTATTATGTTAGTTTTAATTTTTAGTTATTTTATATTTTGTTTTCTTGTTCTACTTTTTTGTTTTCTTGTTAGTTGTTTTTGCAGTTTTGAACTTTGTGGGTGTGTTCCCTGAAAACCCTCACGAGACTATAAATTCTCACTTTGCCTCATTTTAACCTAACTTTTACCCTAAACCCTAATTCGACAAAGGCAGGTTCCAGAGGCATTTTAATGGAGATTTGGAGGCACAAGAGGGTTTGGATCGATGCCAATTGATTCCTCTTCGCGTGGTTCATCGATTCGGTTTGCGTATCACTTTCCGATTTCCATTCTAAACATGTCTATGTGTTTTGTTTTGGGATATGAATCTGATTTTGTATAATTGAATCATGGATTAGACTTTATGTATATTGTTTAGTTTAATAACCTTGGATTATGATTGTTTGATGGTTATAATTGTGTTTTGAATCAATTGTCTGATTGAATATTGTTATGTTATCCGTAGAACCTTGATTGTTGGTGATTGTTAGTTACTACTTAACGTGGTTGATAATATCATTGAGATTGAGTTCCTTTGATGTTATTGATTATTGATGATTATGAATCTAGGTTTATAGTCATTGCTAAATATGTTGAGTCTGATAGGTTAAGAGACTAGTAACTAATCAATCTAAAATGAGCAAGCTAATAAGAGATTATTAGTAGGTATCGTTGAGTCATACCACGAGGATTAATCATAACAAGTTGTGAATACTTAATGCACAATCTAGGGAAAAGCACGCAATAGAGCAACATTCTTGCGACATCGGATCGATGTTTAATGTGGGACCCTAGGTTGTAGATATTAGTTGGACCCGGAACGTTGGCTAATATATATTTAACTTGGATTCTTTGATTAGTAACTAAGTTAATATAAAAGAAATCACAATCAGACAATCAAAACACATGAATCGGATAATATGAATCTGAGGGTGAAGACTCTAAGCAATTACATGTCTATCTCCAATTGTTTATCTTTTGCTCTTTACCTTGTTTTATGTTGTTGGTTTGGTTAATTAGTTCATATTGAACGTTCGTGCGGAACTAAAACGTAACCCCTATTTTACTGCTTTCTGAATAATTCCAAGTTAATTGAATAACATCGTTCCTGTGTTCCTGTGTTCGACCTGGACTTACCATAGCTATACTATTCCGATCGGGTATTCTTGGCTGGTTGTGTGATAGTAGTGATTGGTATATCCTGTACTTAATAAATAATAAAACTAGACGCTTTTCCCCCGTAGCGGCGCCAAAAACTTGATGCGTATGAAAGCGTCTAGTTTTATTATTTATTAAGTACAGGATATACCAATCACTACTATCACACAACCAGGCAAGAATACCCGATCGGAATAATATAGCTATGGTAAGTCCAGGTCGAACACAGGAACACAGGAACGATGTTATTCAATTAACTTGGAATTATTCAGAAAGCAGTAAAATAGGGGTTACATTTTAGTTCCGCACGAACGTTCAATATGAACTAATTAACCAAACCAACAACATAAAACAAGGTAAAGAGCAAAAGATAAACAATTGGAGATAGACATGTAATTGCTTAGAGTCTTCACCCTCAGATTCATATTATCCGGTTCATGTGTTTTGATTGTCTGATTGTGATTTCTTTTATATTAACTTAGTTATTAATCAAAGAATCCAAGTTAAATATATATTAGCCAACGTTCCGGGTCCAACTAATATCTACAACCTAGGGTCCCACATTAAACATCGATCCGATGTCGCAAGAATGTTGCTCTATTGCGTGCTTTTCCCTAGATTGTGCATTAAGTATTCACAACTTTCACACGCTTTCCCCGGCAGCGGCGCCAAAAACTTGATGCATGTGAAAGCGCGTCTAGTTTTATTATTTATAAAGTACAGGATATACCAATCACTACTATCACACAACCAGGCAAGAATACCCGATCGGAATAGTATAGCTATGGTAAGTTCAGGTCGAACACAGGAACACAGGAACGATGTTATTCAACTAAATAGGAATTATTAATAAAGCAGTAAAATAGGGGTTACGTTTTAGTTCCGCACGAACGTTCAATATGAACTAATTAACCAAACCAACAACATAAAACAAGATAAGAGGAACAGATAAATAATTGGAGATAGACATGTAATTGCTCAGAGTCTTTACACTCAGATTCATATTATCCGGTTCATGTGTTTTGATTGTCTGATTGTGATTTCTTTTATATCAACTTAGATAATAATCAAAGAATCCAAGTTAAATGAATATTAGCCAACGTTCCGGGTCCAACTAATATCTACAATCTAGGTTTCCACATTAAACATCGATCTGATGTCACAAGGATGGTGCTTTATTGTGTGCTTTTCCCTAGATTATGCATTAAGTGTTCACGACTTGTTACGACTAATCCTCGTGGTATGACTCAACAATACCTACTAATAATCACTTATTAGCTCATTCATTTAAGATTAATTAATTACTATGCTCTTAACCTATCAAACTCAATATATTTAGCAATGATCATAAACCTAAATTCATAATCATCAATAATCAATAGTATCAAAGGAACTCAATCTAAATAATCCTATTGACCACATTAAGTAGCAATTACTAATCAAACAAATAAGGTTCAACGGATAGCATAACAATCTTCAATCAGACAACTTATTCAAAACACAATTATAACCTTCAAACAATCATAATCCATGGTTATTAAACTAAACAATATACAATAAGTCTAATTCATAATTTAATCATACAAAATCAGTTTCATAATCTCAACAAAACACATAGACATGTTTAGAATTGAAATCGGAAGACGATACGCAAACCGAATCGACGAACCAAGCGAAGTAGGATTAATTGGCATCGATCCCTACCCTCTTGTGCCTCCAAATATCCATTAAAATTCCTCTGGAACCTGCCTTTATCGAATTAGGGTTTAGGGTGAAAGTTAGGTTAAAATGAGGCAAAGTGAGAATTTATAGTATTCTGGCCGACCAATCCATACGGCGTATGGATGTCCATACGGCGTATGGATTGCAAAACTGGTCCAAGGGCAAAAAATGAAAGTTGTAGCCCTGCTTGTTAGCTAAATTCTCCAAGTTAAATCACCCCAATCGGAGTTCGTATGAAGAAGTTATGGCCAAAATACTAACGCATAGCCGAAAACTCAGCTTTTACACTTTTCTTCATTTTCAGCTCATCTTTCATTCTCTTTCCGATTTGAGCTTCATTTACACTTATTCCAATCCAATATTGCCTATCTTCACTCTCTTAGCTTTTTTTCCTCGATCCAATCTTCTCTTGTCCAATGTTTTATTCTTTTAGCAACTTTTCTTCACGATTAGCTCGTTTTCTGCTTGTTTTCGATCCAAGCTCCAAATAAACTCCTAAATGAAAATATGAACGAAATAAGTATCTTATTCACATAAAATGCATTAGAAACATATCTAACAAAGGGGTAATTAGTACTATAATTTAGTACATTTGGGCGTTTATTAGTCCACGGTCTATCGATGATCGGGCCGTGGGTCGACCGTGCTCCTTCTGGACCAATTCCACTTTGTCGGGTCAACAAATCGAACACTTGTGTTTTTGATATATCTTTTAAGTTAAGGTTAGTCATCTCTAAGTTTCTTAATTAATATGAGTTTGATTGGGGCCGTTTTCGAGGGTGGGCGAGGTGGTCGACAGCCAAAGGCCTCTAAATTATAGGGGACTCAAAATGTGTATGTTTGTGTATATGTGTGTACACGTATATATATATACACACACACACACACACACACACACACACACACACATAATTTGATTGTTAATTGCATAAAATGTGAAAAAAATTATGTTTAGGCTATTTCAAAGTTGATTGATCAGCAACAAAAAAATGAAAAATATTTTATAGTTAGATATAGGGGTCTCTTTCGACAATTTATCAGTTTCTGTCCAGGGCCTCTCGAAACTCAGAGGCAACTCTGAGTTTGATCACTATTTTTATATATACATAACATAGTAGAGAACTCAAGATATTTTATAAACTTCGTGAAGTGTTTTATAAAAGTGTCCAGTATAAAAATGTTTTTATAAACTTAAATGACTTGGGGGAATTATTTGAGAGCCTCCATATTTTGAATCAAAGTCAAACTAGAAAACATAAAATCCATTGGGTAATGTAATTGTACCTTATCATCCAATGAAGAATAATGTTAAATAGGCCTACTTACGTAGACCTAAAAACATGTTTAACTTTCTGATTGGTTGCAGTTTTTTTCTCTCTTAATCTCATCAAATCAATTGTTCAAACCTACCAATCACATCTTTATGTCTATGATTAGTCCCACAAATTTAAGTCTACCAATTATTTTCCTCCAATGAATATTTACTTATGTGTTTACCTAATGTGTTTAACCTTTTAATCTTTTGGTAAATCAAGATTAAGGTTTTTATATGGTGTTGGTAGTTGGAAAAATTGATTTGTAGAGTTCAACTTTGAATAAGCGTGTTTTGAAATTATTTAAAATGGATATAATTATCAAATTGTTTAACTTTTAAGCTATTCTATTAAGCTTTAAAAATTACAGAGTTCTCTCAACTAAAAAGGTGATCTTACTTGTATTATGAATCATTAGGAGTGTTTGTGAGAGATTAAGCTTTTATGCTAAGAGTTGATTTATGTAGTGGGGTTATTAAGTTGTAATAATTTGTGCCACTATGTTATTGTTGTAATATTATTGTAAGAGATCCTCAAGTGTTAGTTAGTTGGAAAATCTCATATTATACTCTTACAAGTGATTGTGGAAAAAAGAGTAAACGTTTAGGTTTTCCATTTGTCAGGGAAAGAGTCATTATTGTGAGTTGATTGCTCGTGTGTTCATCCAATGCTGAGAAGAAGAAGAAGAGTGTGTTTGCCTTCTAGAGTTATAAGAAGAATAATTTGACGGTGTGATCTCCTCAAGTTGTGTTAGAAGATCATTTGTTGACTAGTGTCTTATACTTGTTAGAAGAATACATTGTTGGTGTTGAAACTTATCATATTGAAAGTGGAAGTATTGTAGTATTGATATCTAGACTTTTGTTGTAGAAGTTAGATAATTAACTTAGGATATCCTCTTTTAGATAAATAAGATTAATATTGTGATCTTAGCGAAGGATGAATAACACTTTGAACGGTTTTTATACCTACCGGTGAAAAAGTTTGAAAGACTAGTGGATAAATTCCGATATCGGATAATCAGAGAGTGAATTAAAATGGACTAGTTAATGGCCAACCCAACCACTATACATTGTGTGTCACTTGGTGATATTCTTGTATCATTTAACTATTTAATAACTTGCATATTTTGTTTTCAAACGTTAATTTTGATTTTAACAAAATATTTTTTTTTAGAATAGTGGAAACTGAGTGTCCTACACTCTCAATTTTTAGCTTCAGTGTTCTCTTCAAAACATTGAATTTTCACTTTATCCACTACTCGTGCAAGTTGCAACAACTATTGTTATGACAAGAATGGTTTTCGATGGTACTCAGCCCTACCCGTGTCCATTATGCCTACGCGTCATATGCAAAGTTAGATGTACATAAAATGAGTTGAATAGTGAAATAGGATTCACATGTTTTTGAGTGCTTACGTATTTTACTTATTTATTTAGATATTTCAATTAATTTTTAAAAATTTAGTTAACGATAGCCCTAAGTATTACTAATAATGTTCAGACATTCATAAATTATTATACTTTAACCAATAATCAGGGTTATTGTATGAATATAAATCTTCTTTATATCTTGACATCAAGATGACAACTCTTAGAGTGTAATTATTAATATTCATTTTTTTTATTTAGAGTTATGACACTCGACGATTTAGGTCCTTATTTGCAGCTAACTGTAACGTAATTACATGCATTTAGTTCTGTATTAGGCTAAATATATGTAACTATTTGTATATTTATATATACACGTACGCAATTATTTTGAATTGAACGATTACAATCGGATGGAATCCGACGATAAATAAATGCGGACGTTGGTGAAAACTTTTCTTAAATAACGTAAATATATTAAATAATCGTTATTTACTTTATATTATTACGATAACATATAAAACATTATATGTTCCGTATAAAACGTACCATACGTGACGAAAACGCACGAATCATAACCGACAACCAAACGAGACTCGACAAACATTTCTAAAATGTTAAATGAAGTATTTTAAATAAAACTTCAATAAAAAATTTACGCGATTAAATCGTAAACAAAACATAACATATAAAACGTTTAACATCTCAACGAATAACAAAACGAACGGGTAAACGAGCACCACACGTACCGTAAACTTGGGGAAACAAAATGTTGACCACACCATACTTGTGGGACCCACCATGGGCCGGCCAAGCATGGCATGGCCATGCCCTTACACCCCTTCTTGTTAATACCCACACTCCACTCCACATTTCTCATTCATTCAAACACTCAATCTTCACCCACCACCTCCCTCTCCCTTCCCTCTCCCTCTGCTGATTTCCAGCCCTCCTCACACCACCGCAACATCACCACATCACCACCAAAGCATCACCATAAACCGCCATAGAGCCACCACTTCGATTTTCAAGAAAACGCAAGGAAGCGAGTACTACGTCTCCTCCTTATTCTCTCTTTTGTAAGAACTCTTTCTCTTTCATTAATTTTACTTGGAACATGCTTAATTACATGTTTATGAGTCTACTTAACAAGATCATGTCCGAAAAAGGTTTCGAAAAACATTTTTGAACCACAAAAACGTCAACAGTTTACTGGTCTAGAAAATACCTCCGTTTTCAAGGAAATGTTTCGAGTTCTTATGTCGCACCCGGAAATTCATGATTAGCTGAAGCATCATTTAGGTGCGACTAATCGGGTAATCACATCACATAAGATGTATAATGAATGTTGAGACATAGTTTATGACAACAGATCTAGCTTGTAATAGGACTGGTATAATTGTTATCATGTTTGTACAATTGGTTTAGATTTGTAAATGAATATTTGTTTTGTAATTAATATTCGTTAAATATATTAGTATGATAAAGTGTTAGACGAATATCGAAAATGAAATAAATATGTTTGGCGAGTCGAGATCTCAAGTCGCAGGATTGGTCTGGCGAGATGAGATATGGATCCGCAATAAGCATAGCGAGTCGAAGCTATACTGGGCTTGGGCTTACGGAACGAGTCGAGTCAACTCGCAGGCCCAGCGGCTGCGAGTTGAGACAAGGTATTTAATGTTTTTCAAGCCGTGAATAACATAACTTTTTGAGAACTTTTGCTTACGAATCAGATTACCTGCGAATTCAGTTTCCAGAGAAAACCATAGACTAACGGCTAGGCTTTGACGGTATACGTTTAAGGCAAAGTTATTAGTTAATAATCATATAAACGTGAACTTATTCGTTGTTAGTAAGATAACACCGTATTAAGGGATTCCGCACCTTAATACTACAGATAACGAAGTTATCGATCCTAAGAACTAGGGACTTACATCTGGTATCAGAGCTTTCGGGCTAAATACGAGTAAGTTCGAGATTTTCGGGTTATATCGCGTTTGATTTCGGATTGTTTTTACGTGCATAGGTACATTTTAACGATCAAAATCACTCTCTGGACGATTTAGGGTTTGTTTACGGTCGAAATTTCAAGTTTCAATCGTAAAAATACCAAAAATTTTCGTTTTCGGGTTTTTCAGCCGTTTCGCGAGTTGAGATTAGGGTTTCAGCTACGTCTGCGAACCAAGTTGAACTTGCGAGTTGAACTGAGTTTCGCGAGTTGACTTTAGCTGCGAATCGAGATCCCTTGCAAAGTAAGATCACTTGAGAATCGACATCTGTCGCGATCCGAACTGAGATTGGCGAACTGAAGTTTGCGAATCGAGCTGAGATTGCTAGTTGAATTGAGTTCCTGCGAATCGAGTTTTCTGAATTCGCGAAGACAGTTTGACTTTTGAATTTACGATGTCGGACCTAAGTAAAATGATCGAGATGGAACACGAGGTTGGAAAATCTAATGTTCCACCTAAATTGTTGAGGATTGAAGATTACTATAACTGGAAGGATAGATTTGAATCTTACTGAAGATTTCATGATCTGTCAATCTGGATGTGTATCAAGAATGGATACACGACACCTACTCAAACGGTTAATAATGCAATTGTTACTCTCACTTATAACCGGATGAGTGAACAACAAAAGGAGGACTATAAGTTGGAGAATAAATCCCATTCTGCAATCAAGATGAGTTTACCTAAGGAGATAAACCATCAACTCAAGTCTTTTCAAACTGCTAGAACGCTTTGAGAAGCGTTAGAGAAAAGATGTGAGGGAAGTCCTCAAGTGAAGGCAAGCAGGAAGAATCTTCTCAAGAAACAGTTTACTGTTATTAAAGCTTTAAAGGGAGAAGATCTTGATGCTTATATCACTAGATTCTACCACTTGTTAAGTGAGCTTGACAACCATGAGATTGTCACTACTGAGACTGAAAGAACCGACAAGTTTATTGAGGGTTTACCGTCTAAGTGGGAAATGTATGGTGTGATGCTCAAGGACAACGATGAAAGGTATGCAACCATGACCTTAGAGCAGGTCATTGACAAGCTAAAAGGTTATGATTTCACTAAGAAATCGAGAGAAACAGATTCTGATCAGGTTCAGAATCCTAGGCTATATCATGGGAAATCAAATCTCTCAACTACTTCATCAAGTTCGACCACTGCACTGTTAGTTGGTAATACTGATGAAAATGGTGAAATGATAACAGATGATTTGTGTCTACTTACCTCATCAGGTAATGAAACTAAAAGTACAACTGCTGAGAAGTCAGCTCAAGGGCATCAAAAGATGCCGATGAGTGTGAAATATGCTGAGCAACAATTATCTGTTCTTGCATCCTTTGTTGCTTCCTATGAAAATTACATTCAGGGTAAAATCAATGATCCGATTATGTTTGATGAAGACTATTGATAACACGTAAAAAGTCAAGTTTTTAAGTGTTATTATCTCACCTTTTTAGCCTGATTATGGATGAAAACATTTGAAATATATATTTTATTACTAAATTTCATAATGAAGGCTAAAATATAGATGATGCTTCAAGAATCAACCAAAAAGGCCTAAAAACGAATAAAATAGAGCACAAACGATCATAAGCGTTCTCGTTCACGCTTTCAAGTACTTTTTAAGTTCTACTTGGAATTATGACCTCTAACTTATGTCATTTTCTTCGTTAGGAAATTACGATCGTGTGGATATAAAGAACGCTGAAAACGAACATACGGTGAAGAAGTTACGCCCAAACGAAGAATCAAGGGAACCGAAGACCGAGATACGGGGGAGCACAAGCCGTATACGGCTGAACACAACCGTATACGGCCATGCACAAGCCGTATACGGCCAGGCATGCCCGTATACGGCCATATTCCAACCGTATACGGCCTCTGTCCAGCCGTATACGGCCTCGTTCTCCCGTATCTGACCCGTGTTCGCTCGTATCGTGCTATTTCCACCCGAAATACGGGAGGTCCCCCCGTATCGTCCTCCTCCCTCGTACAAGATGAGATTTTGATACGGTTGAGCGATACGGTTGAGCATTTGAGGGTTAGAATACGGCTGAGCGACTAGTATATATATGGGATCAAATCATCTCATTTCTAATTCAAATTTTTCACACACACTTCTCTTTACACTTCTCATTTTCATTTTCGTTTTCGTATTTAGGTTTTAGTTTTAGTTTCTCTCTCTAGGTTCTCTCTCTAGTCTATCTCTCTAGTTTCTCTCTCTAGAAACTAGTGAGAAGATTAGGGGGAGAATCCGTCGCTTTTAGGAGTAGCTATGTAATTTAATTCGTAGAAGCAAGCATTTGTAATACTTGGGATATTATTCGGCGAAATACAAGTGTTATTCTGCTCGCAATTATTTATCGGTAATATCTATCCTTTCTTATATTAATTTGTCATAATGTTCTTGTTTGATGTTTGTGATTTATTAATGTTTGAAATATGTGTTGCCATGCTTTGTGAGTAGTTACTTGATTGTTTGCCATGATTTAGATAGCTGTAATTATGTATGATTAATGGGATAACATCATTATGAAACAACGGAGGTAACGTTATATGGCTTTCATTTGTATAGCGCCGGAAACATCACTAATATGTGGAGTACGGAACGTGGAAGCTATGAAAGTCGTGGGCATAATCCGTTGTGGAATAATGGTCCCGATAATTATATAAATGGAATTGTTAAAGCTCGGGAAGTACTTTAGCTTCCAAAGCCTTAGTTGTGAAACAGTTAGATGGATCTTATGATTGGCAAGCTCAGTCTGAGGAAGCTCTCATGGCTGAGATTGACGATCAAGAGATAGCTGCTGAGTCCACAAGCTATATGCCTACTGATGTTGAGGTGAAGGTGCCGGAGATTCAAGAGAAAGCAAGTGATGATGACGTGCTGTACATGGATTCAACTGCTGATATGAGTTCAGATGACTTTGTGGCACGCATGGCTAAAGTACAAACTGACAAGAAAAGGGTATGTTTGGATATTCTTACTCTTGCTGATGTTTGTTATCTAGTTACTGATTTACAATCTCAATTAAGTGTCTTAACTGTGTCTAATCAGATTTTGTTATCCCAAGTTAGCACTTTAATTGATTCTAATAAGACTATAATATCTGAACTTGAACAAGCTAAAAGTAATGTCCTTAGGTTAAGTGCAGATAAGGTAGATCTTAAGAATAAGATTAAGTCTGATGGTTCTGATAAGATTGCACTTAGAGATACCATAAATGAAAAGGCTATAATCATAGATGGTCTCTATATGAACATTAATGACTTGAATCAAATAATAGCTGATAGGGATAGAGAGCTAGCTGAGCTTAAGCAGAAGTTAGTTTAGCAAAATCGTAAGATTGAGTCTTATAGAACTTTTGAAATGGATAAAATGCTAGATGCTCAACGTAGTATAAAGGACAAAACTGGGATAGGATACAATGATGTACCTCATCCTTTTAATGCCAATTACACTAGTACTCCTGAAGATTCTGAGATGACAGATGCTAATCCTGAGAAAGTAGTAACTAATAAACCTGAACAGTCAGAGGCACAGAAGATTTCTGTTAATAATCTGTCATCTGATAATAGTAAGATATCACATCACACCAAAATACAGTTTGTATCGGGTGGAGTGATTAATGATACTAAGACTGATGATAATGTTAATAAGGAGAAAACATCTGATCCTTTAGTGCCTAAGACTCCGAATGAAAAAGCAAAAGTTAGTAAATCACGTAAACAGATGTCTTGCTTCAAATGTCACCAAAAGGGACATGTAGCTTCGTGTTGTCCAAACAAAAAGCCGGAAGCATCACATAAGTTAGTGATTAATGAACAGACACAGACCAATTCTAGTTCAGTTATAGACAGGTTAGGTACCAAACCGGGATTAGGTAGTAAACCTGTAAATATTCTGAAAAGAGATGGTAATCATAGTGTCTCTCCACCTAAACCTAAACGGCCTTATTCTCAATCTGATAATGTTTTAAATAAATCTAGAGATAAGACACCGTCAAGATTTTGGACCCCTAGTAGAAATCACAGTCAGTTTGAGAGTGGTTCTACTTCACGTGCACAAGGACAAAGTTATGTGCCTAGGAGGTTTTCTACTCACTCTCCTCATAGGCAAACGACTTCTGATCATCAACAGCCTCAAATTCCTGTGAAAGTAACCAAGACTCCTGATGAGAACAGTTATGGTTATTTCAAGGAAGTTCAGATTGTTGATGATAAGGGACAAACCAAGACCGTAATGGCTTGGGTCCCTCTTGAAAACTAACTGTGTACAACTTGTTATGTGCAGGAGCAGACTGTGAACAAGGACAGTTGGTGGTATGTAGACAGTGGATGTACAAGGCACATGACAGGATAAAGAAGACTATTGAAGGACTTCAAAGAGAGTCTGATGTGACTCAAATAGTCATGTTTTTAAGGGCAATATTCCACACTTTTTGGACGTATCTTTAGTGAAAACATTTCAAAATGATCATTATTTACTAAAATTCACTAAAGTGGTCTAAATATAGGCGTTGTTGCTAAAATCACCTAGAAACGTCCAAATAACAAGCAAACTAGGGCGAATAAACGTGCACAAAATCCTACGGCCTCATTTACCTTATATAGATCACATTCTAACTTCATCATATGATAAAACAGGTAAAATCGAGACGGGAAAATCAAGAATCATGCAAATCGGATAAAGAACGGAGAAGACTGAGCGGTATCAGACCCTATAAAGTCATTTCGGCTATGCTTAATCTATACACATACAATTTCAGTGAAGTTGGCATCATTATAAGCGTAAAGGAATTACGAAGACACAGGCGAAAGAATCAGGTCAAACGGACGCATAACGAAGGAGATACGCGCGCTTTAAGCAACGAACGAAATCAGACGGACACCGTATATTGCCTCAGGAACCGTATACGGCCCCATAGAGACTGTATACGGCCATGTATACACCGTATACAGCCCTACCAAGGCCGTATATGGCCCCCTGCACCCCATCTGCTGCTTCGTTTGCTTGTACGTGCTGTTTCGCGAGTTGTACGTGTGATTTTGAGCTTTGCCTATAAATAGGGATACCAACCTCCTCATTCCACACACCAAAACACACTTTCATATTCTCACACTTTTCTCATTTCTCTCTTTCTTTCACTTTCTCTCTCTAGCACTACTCTTAGGAGTTAGAGGAGAAAGGTTAGGGTTGAGCTTACGGTTCGAGTCTAGAGGAAGGTTTAGCTTGGTAATCTTGTTGTAATGAGTTTTTCAAGATCAGACTATTTGTAATCCTCAGTATTACACTGCTGTATTCCCTGTGATATCTAAACTTTACTTACTGTTATAATGCTTGTGCTTTATGTTATTTCAGTTTGTATTCTACATATTGCCATGTTTATAGAGTAGTTTAATATTGTGATTGTTGAAATGTAGATATTAGGAGTAGGGATGATGTTAAATTAATATCTCATTTATACGATTGGAAATTGTTATGCTGTGTATCTGGTTAAGCTTATCCTGAATATAGATCTAGTCTCTCATCACCCTTTCCAGACTTTCACGTGATTGTTGCCCTAGGATAGGATCTGATCAACCCTAATACTATGAATATACAGTTATCCCCAATTACAGTATGAAACTATGAACTTTCCTTGAAAAGGCACGGTAATACTGAGGATTACAAATAGTCTGATCTATGAATATACAGTTATCTCCAGTTACAGTATGAAACTATGAACTTTCCTGGAACCCCGCTTACCAGGGGCGCTGCCCCCGGACCCCCATCATTAAAAGTTGTAATCACTTTTCCATCTAAGCGTCGAACACTTACAAAAACTTATACAATACAAAGAAACATGTAATAATACTTTGAGATTACTATTCCAAACCGTCACCAAGGGGCCGTACACGTTTTCAAAACTCGAATCAAACAACCAAATCGTAGTAATTTGGACATTCTAGTTGAACGAACAACTACAAGGGTGATCTTTTGAGATACCCAATCATGTTTATAACCATCGCGTGTCATGGACACCCTCAGGTTACGAGTCTTCGGACAATCATTAATCGGCTAATCAACTCACGCTTATTGATTTAATGCTTCAAGACTCAGGTGAGTCTTACAGCCCCACTTTTACTGTTTTACATACGGGGTGAGATACATTGCTTACTTTTCTTGAACACAAGTACGAACTATTCATTTTACTATACGGAATTGCATGAGTTACTTACTTTCTACTGAAGTCTCTCCATCATATATCGTTAGTTATGGACTTAAGCGCGAACACTAGTTAATGGATCCATTAGGGAAATGACCCTCCCCGCCCGGGGTAGTAGCGCTACCACGAACCGTACTGTATAAACGGGCGACTATTATTCGTTACTTATGCTTGCTCAGTTACGAGCATGTCACGGGAGCAACTTATTACTTACGGGTTAAGCTTCGATTATGAGTCTCATGGTAACGGTATAACTTACTTATTTTACATTTGCAGGATTGCAAATACTTGATTTACGCCTACGGGCACTACTGATGAAATCTTGTGTTCAAAAAATGACATTACTTACAAACCTGTGAGATTCACCAACATTCGTGTTGACCTTTTAGCATGTATTCTCAGGTACACTTACGGAGTAGGATTACTCCCGGACATAGCTAGAGTCGCATGATTTCAACACAACTGCATTAACGGAGATTCTTAGCATTATCTTTTGTATATTTTGATTATGTAATAGAATCTCCCGCTATACACGTGGACTCTAGAGAACTACATTTTATATACGAAAACATAAAGTTTTCAAACATTTAAATCATATGGAAATGAAACCGTTTTACAACGTCTCATTTAGAGGTCGATTGCTATATTATCTTATGTTTGTGATATTCGGTTAGTAGCACCCCAAAACTTGCTTCCGCCGAACCGTGAATTTGGGGGTGTTACAGATGATTATTCTAGATTCTCGTTGGTATTCTTTTTGGGATCTAAGGATGAAATTCCAAGAATTTTAATTGAGTTCTTTGATCTGGTAGAGAATGTCTATAAAAAGAGAGTGAAGCGTATTTGTAGTGACAACGGAACGGAATTCAAAAATTCAACGTTGAATATCTATTGCTTAAGCAAAGGGATAATTCATCAATTCAGTGCACCTTATGAACCTCAACAGAATGGTGTAGCTGAAAGGAAGAATAGAACGTTGATTGAAGCTGCTAGAACAATGCTTGCTGATTCAAAGCTTCCTGTTATCTTTTGGGCAGAAGCAGTGAACACAACATGTTACGTTCTAAATTGAGTTCTTACGGTTAAAAAGCAGAACAAGACTAGTTATGAGCTTTTGAACAATAAGAAACCTAACTTAAAAGGGTTTGAACCCTATGGAGTTTCATGCACAATATTAAAGACCGGACATCAAGCTAAATTTGGTGAAAAGGCTGACGAAGGATTTTTCCTAGGTTATATGCCCAATTAGCCAAACAAGAGAGTCTTTAATAAAGTCACAGGACGTTTGGAGGTAGTTTATAACATTGAAGTTACGAGCTACACACCGGATGTTCATAAGGGCTTAGATTGGCAATTTGATTATTCTGATCTCTTTGCATCATTTAAAGTTCCTATTAATGACTATGTTAGTGATTCAGAGATAGCTGAACATTTATTGTCTGAAGATGTGGATACTGGCCATACTTCAACATCGAGTGTTCCGAATTCTGGAATCAAGACAAATGTTGATCCAAATCAACCATCTACTAGTGGATCTCAAAAATCCAAAGTAAATACACCTCTAAATGAAGAAGAGCTGACTGAAAAATTAGTGGACGAAATCCTCACTCCACTGAGAGAGTTAAGGATATCTATGGGTATTGATAACTCACAGCTATCTAGAGAGGGTGTACCGGATTTGGAAGACACTACTGAACAACATAGTGTCTATGAAGAAATTGGTACTAACTTAGGAGATGAGATTCCAATTGAGCCTGTAGCTTCAACTAGAACGAGTAAGAATCATCTCGTTGAAAACATCATCGGTGATATTAATACTCCGGTTCAAACAAGGACTCAATCAAAAGCTAGTACATCTGAAAACTTAGAATACCAAAGCTTGTATACTGCATTGAAAGAGACAGGGATTCCTAATCAATGTCTACATTCATGCTTTATCTCACAAGTTGAGTCTAAAAATGTTCAAATGGCTCTAAAAGAAAGCTCGTGGGTAGAAGCAATGCAAGAAAAACTATCTCAGTTCTCTAAATTACAAGTATGGGAGTTGGTTGATCTTCCAAAGGGAGAATATCCAATTGGAACTAGATGGGTATTTAAGTGCAAGAGAGATGATAAGGGAATCGTTACTCACAATAAAGCTCGTCTAGTGGTTCAAGGTTTTAATCAACAAGAAGGTATAGATTACAATGAAGTGTTTGCACCAGTTGCTAGGCTAGAAGCAATTAGGTTGTTCTTAGCATTCGCATCATTTTATGGTATAAAGGTTTATCAGTTGGATGTTAAGAGTGCCTTCTTGTATTGCAAAGTGGAAGAATTGGTGTATGTTTCACAACCGCCAGGGTTTGCTGATCCTGAGTATCCAGATAGAGTATGTCGACTGAATAAGGCTCTATATGGATTACATCAAGCATCTAGGTCGTGGTATGGAACACTATCAATGTATCTACTTGAGAATGGATTTACAAGAGGATCAATTGATAGTACACTGTTTGTAAAATGGAATAAGAAAGACTTTCTTCTCGTGCAAGTTTATGTTGATGACATTATCTTTGGATCTTCTGATGAAAAGATGTGTCAAGAATTCGAGAAAGTCATGAGAAAACGGTTTGAAATGTCTGCAATGGGAGAATTGAATTTTTTCTTAGGATTACAAGTTGATCAAAAGAAGGACGGATTCTTTATTCATCAATCTAAATATACATATGAGTTATTGGAACGATTTAAGATGGATGAAAGTAAGGTCTACAACACTCCAATTCCAGTCAATCATGGACTAGGTCCAGATACATCGAGTGATAGCGATATGGATCCAACTCTTTATAGAACCATGATCGGATCACTAATGTATCTAACTACCTCTAGACCTGATATAATGTTTGCTGTTTGTTTATGCGCAAGATATCAGGCTAATCCGAAAGAGTCACACATGCAAGCTGTTAAACGAATCTTTCGTTACCTCAAAGGGAAACCTAAGCTGGGACTTTGGTATCCGACTGATGGAGACTTAGATCTCGTAGCTTATACTGATTCGGATTATGGAGGATGCAATCAGAATAGGAAATCTACAACCGGAGGATGTCAATTCCTAGGAGGTAGATTAGTATCCTGGCAGTGCAAGAAGCAAACCTCGGTAGCCATTTCTACATGTGAAGCTGAGTATGTTGCAGCTGGCAGTTGTTGCTCTCAAGTACTTTGGATTCAACAGCAACTGCGGGATTACGGGTTAAATATAACCAATACTCCTATGATGATTGATAATGAATCAACTATGTCGATCACCAATAATCCGGTGAAGCACAGTAAAACTAAGCATATTGATATTCGACATCATTTTATTAGAGACTGTGCAGAGAAGAAGTTGATAAAGTTAGTTAAGGTTCCATCATTGGATAACTTAACAGACTTATACACAAAGGCGTTCGACATGGCAAGATTTGAGACGTTGGTTCAACTGAACGGAATGAGAAATCCAGAGTGATTAGTCTTCCAAGGGTATTTTTGTAATAGTTAGTATTTTTATGTGTTATTTAAAAAAAAAAGGGCGTATGGCATTCATTTGCTTGTTACCTAAGGGGAATCGCTTTCATTAAAGAATATATATATAATATTTTTTAAAATTGTTTAAGTTTTTATCTGCAAAAATTATGGGAAATGATAGTACATTAGGAGAATAAGCTTCACAATAATAAGTTTAAGTCTTAAGTATGATGTGTTAGTAGGTTCAACTAAAGTTATATTCAAACTGCAGCTGTTTTATCAGGTATGTATTTATATTTATTTGATTATACACCTATTTCCACAAAGTTATAATTTGTCTGTTTTAAATGTTTAGACAAATTCATCATATGATATACTGGTAGGCAAGTTATACAAACATTTCTAAGTGTTAAGAAATAATAATTTATTTGATTATTATCTAGTGTATCTATTATATGGTGTATGACATAAGTCTTAAATTGTTGAATGATAGTATTCATGTACACTGTAATTACAAAGCTATAAAAGGACAAATAGTTATATTATGGGTATTAGCTTAACTAAAGGTAACTTTGTTGTACTATGTACAGACCTGGAACCATTAGTTAAGATAATATTCTCAAGTATATTTTGTTTATACTAAGGGTTTCTTTGTTGTACTATGTACAGATCTGCGACCACTAGTATCTTCAAGGTATGTTTGATATTTGTCTAAATTCAAAATTCAAGTGTATGTTACTGTTGGAATAGTGTCCAAGGTCATAACTAAATTGGTAAGACTATCATTAAAAGTAGAATCCTTTTTGGGTCGCCCTCAATGAACAGTAAGAGAAATAAACGAGAGATAATTGATTATTGGATTAATCAATAGAAAGTTCTAGAAAGTGGATCCAACCGCCGGTTGGAAGGTTTCTATTTATCAATAGTAATTTCTATTTAATTGATTATTGGATTAATCAATAGTAATTTCTATTTATCTTATTTGTATTATTGCTTTTATTTATTCAAGTTAAGTTCCCTTAGGGTTTAGTTTCCTAATTGCCTTAGATTAATTTTTGTTATAATTCCGCTGAGTATATTAATCTAGTTATGGAATAGAAAACCCAACAGTTACATTATGTAATCATTACCTTGTCTTAAAAATCAGTGTTTTGTGCTTTACTAGGATTCATTCAAGTATATCATATATTAGAAAACACTTGATAATATTCATACTAACAATAAAGGTGTGGCTTAGAAATGTGCGTGTAATTTGTTTATATGGATCATAATACTGGTAATCGTCTTGAACTGTCTCTACTTAAATATTTTCACTTTAAGTGAATAATGTATTTTTCAATTATGCTATGTGGATAAAGGTATCTAAGATATAATTTTATAAATATAAGTAGATTAATGATAAAATAAGTTGTGTTTTTATTGTAATTTATTTGAATTTCATGAGGCATGTATACTAACAATCTACTTATGCCTGTTAATAAAACTAAATTGCTTGTTCTTTCTAATATGATCCCTAAGCAGATAAATCTTTTTTCAGTTAAATCCTGTTAATAAATTGCTTCTTTGTTTTATTCAAGTGATTAATAAAATGGTACTTGATACCAATGTTTATATACTTATGTTTTTATCTTATTTTATTTTTATAAATTATTTGTGTTTATTAGATTTTACCCTTTGGAATTAAATTATACTGAATAATTACTATTTTGTGTTGAACAATCGTAACAAATACAAGTAAAAAATAATTTTATTTTAGACTTGTACAAATGATGGGTTTTTATCTTATACTTAGCATTTAATTCGTGTTTTTATTTCATTCTGCGAGTTTGACTAGTCAAACCAGCGAATCGACTTAAATCTCGCGAATCGAGTCAAATATATAAAGAGACTGCGGATCGACCAGTTAACCCACCGAACCCACTTCATTCGCGAGTTCACTTCAATTCTGTGGATCCACTTAGCGATTATAAGCGATTTTCATTTTTCGCTTTATTTCGATCTCACGAATACGGGAACGAATTTTTCACTCCATGGGTTATATACAACTTTAGATTGCGAACATTTTGAGGTATAATACAACGGATTTCACCGTATAATTAATGAGAAATCGAAAGTTTTATAAACTTAGGGTTTTGGTTTGAAGTTTGAACGATTCATATAGATTTATGGCGTTATTGGACTTGAATCCTTAGGGTTAATGTTAAATAACCTTAAATGAATGTGAATGTATAGAGTGATTGTGTTAAAATTAACAAAATCATTGATTTTAAGTTTAAACTTGCGACGGCAGCTTGTGCAGCGAGTTGAGTTCAAGATTGAACTCGCAGCGAGTTGAGTTCAAGATTGAACTCACAGCGAGTTGAGTTCAAGATTGAACTCGTAGCGAGTTGAGTTTTGAACTGTAGCGGATCGAGTTGATTAGCGGATCGACTAGCGAGTTGACCTGCGGATTGACTTGATTAGCGAGTTCAATAGGCTGTGGATTCAGTTCCGAGTTGACTGGCGAATCGAGTATTACTCAATTCGCATGTCATTACTCTGCGAGTCCATAACTTAGAAAACTTTTGTATTAAAAGTTAATATATAAAGGTTAAGACTTTTTGAGTAATAACTTGTATATATTGGACTTATATTAAAATGTATATATATATCGAAAGTCTACCGATTCAAAAAGTAATGAGTGGCGTGTCCTAATTTTATATTAGCGGTATAATATATATTTTTGTTTTATAAAACGTTAAAGACTTGAGAATTTTATATTTACAAGTAACTAACGGAAATTTACATATTGAACTTACGACTTATTAGTTATAAGTTATATATGTTAGATATTTATGTATACGACTTGAGACAATTATGTAACAAGTTATATATTCTAAATTTAGAACTAAGATGTTTGATGAATTTTAATTCATATATACATTATAGTTTAAGATTTATTTATTGTAGTTAATGTGCATTAATTGTTGTTGTTATTTGTGTTATTATGCAGATATGGCAAGACAGTTTGAGAAAACACACAACGTTTTGGTTGACTTAGATCTTACAGTCAAGGGAGCTAGACAAGTAGCTCAAGTCCTTACATTTTTCGCACGTTCACGCATTAGATATGCGATTATAGAGTGTCCACCGATCTCTCTGTCAATACTGAACGATTTTTGGAGGGATATTCAGTTTGACAAGACGGTCAATCCACTGGTCATCCGAGCAACGGTTAACCAGCTACCGGTTGAATTTACAGCTTCTGACCTTCGTCAGATTTTGCATTTGGGTACAGTAGACCAAGAAGATGGTCTGACTGAGTGCTCAAGTGATTTTATTACTAAGCCGTATGGGTTATACGGGTGAGCGTAGAGGACGTCAGTTCCTAAAGGCTCTAGTTATCGGCCAGTGGAGATTCTTGTCGCACGTAATTGTCACTATTTTTGGACCGAAGAAGGGCAGTTTTGATGAGTTTAACCCTGCTCTTGTATCGGCGAACTGTCACTGGTTTAAAATAAACCATATAGTTTTTGCGATTTTATTTTTGGCGAGATGGTTAGGCAGATTTCGGGTTCTGTCAGATCACGTTTTATGATCTACCCGAGGTTCTGTATGATGATTATCCGTGCTCGTCTTCCGGATATTGTTATCCCTGAGCCGCATTTACGTGTTGATACTATCGCGCTCAGAGGATACAATGCGATGTTTCAGCAGACTATTCGACGGGAGGAATATGTCAAGCCGGAGATTCGTGATCTTTTTGGCTATCTTATTGATCCCGCTTACATTACGCCACCGAACAATGGTTGGCTAGATGTTGCTGCTGCTGCTGTTGTACCTGAGCCTGCTGTTGTGGTTCCACAACCTGAGCCACAGGCACTGCTTGAAGATGTTTTGATACAGGCTGATCAGCCAGGTCAACAGGTTGATGCACAAGTGGTGCAGAAGGTGCTAGGTCAAAATGACGATGCACAAGATCCCGAACTGAGGGAAATTGATCAGTTCATTGCTATTGCACCTGTGTCGCGCTCCTATCGGTCGGTCGGATTTGACTCCGGTCGTTGTTCCAACATCAACAGAGGCCGCGGACAGTGAGTTTTAAATTTATATGAGCTGGGGCTCAAACTATAAGTACTACCTACCTTGGGAGCAAGCAGTAAGTATAACTCGAGGTCGTTCTTTAATCGAAGTGAATTGAAATGAAGCGAGTCACCAAAGATTATGGTCGCAATTAGGATGAGGGTAGGTAGATAGATTTTGGATTGATTTGGTTTTCTAATTTTCCTAAGTGCAGTAAAGTAAATAACAGAGATAAGAGATAGGGAATAAGCAAACAGGTCGAGATGTGATTGCTGAAAATCGGATAATTAGGGTTTCGGGATGATGTTCATTATAAATTTGATTGGAGATTTACCAGATAAAAAGCAGACATACTTTCGGTGTAAACGCTAGGACCCTACGTTCAGGTGAAACCCTAGAAACATATGTCACTGGAATCCTAGGTTATCATGATTCTGATCAGATCAGGCTGTTTTCAAACCCCCCTGAACTTTTGCTTGAATAAGACAAAGTCACCCTTGATTTATCTAGGGAGTAGGCATAAGGCAACAGATCGCAATTGTATTTACTGACCTTTCTTAACACATAATCGTCTATTTACTTTTATCATGGCAAATACTGATTGTATCCTATGTATGTTAAACTATTGGTCTGATTAGGGTTTTGCATGTCTAGGTATTATAATTGACACTACCCTGTATTGTATCTGTTGAAGCACATACTTAGCCATCGTAAATATAGACCCTCCTTTACATTCAGGCGTCCATCCCTAGGAATAATCACGGTGTACAGGGCAATTAGGCATTTCCACAGTGTTCCAAACCCTAGATGTACTAACGGTGTACTGGGCATTTAAGCATTTCCACAGTGTTCCAGATCTTAGGTGTACTGACGGTGTACAGTGCAACAGGCATTTCCACAGCTTTGATTCCTAGACCACAGTTCTAGAAGGGTCACTTCTAGGTAATCCACGATGAAACAATCCATGGCATTTCCTTAGCTTCCACGTATTTGTACTCCACACGAGGTGTTTCCAACGCTATACGAAGTACCGTGCCTTTTCAAGGAAAGTTCATAGTTTCATACTGTAACTGGAGATAACTGTATATTCATAGTATTAGGGTTGATCAGATCCTATCCTAGGGCAACAGTCACGTGAAAGTCTGGAAAGGGTGATGAGAGACTAGATCTATATTCAAGATAAGCTTAACCAGATACACAACATAACAATTTCCAATCGTATAAATGAGATATTAATTTAACATCATCCCTACTCCTAATATCTACATTTCAACAATCACAATATTTAACTACTCTATAAACATGGCAATATGTAGAATACAAACTGAAATAACATAAAGCACAAGCATTATAATAGTAAGTAAAGTTTAGATATCACCGGGAATACAGCAGTGTAATACTGAGGATTACAAATAGTCTGAACTTGAAAAACTCGTTACAACAAGATTACCAAGCTAAACCTTCCTCTAGACTCGAACCGTAAGCTCAACCCTAACCTTTCTCCTCTAACTCCTAAGAGTAGTGCTAGAGAGAGAAAGTTAGAGAGAGAAAGTGAAAGAAAGAGAGAAATGAGAAAAGTGTGAGAATGTGAAAGTGTGTTGAGGTGTGTGGAATGAGGAGGTTGGTATCCCTATTTATAGGCAAAGCTCAAAATCACACGTACAACTCGCGAAACAGCACGTACAAGCAAACGAAGCAGCAGATGGGGTGCAGGGGGCCATATACGGCCTTGGTAGGGCCGTATACGGTGTATACATGGCCGTATATGGTCTCTGTGGGGCTGTATACGGTTTCTGAGGCAGTATACGGTGTCCGTCTGATTTCGTTCGTTGCTTAAAACGCGCGTATCTCCTTCGTTATGCGTCCGTTTGACCTGATTCTTTCGCCTGTGTCTTCGTAATTCCGTTACGCTTCTAATGATTCCAACTTCACTGAAATTGGATGTGTATAGATTAAGCATAGCCGAAATGACTTTATAGGGTCTGATACCGCTCAGTCTTCTCCGTTCTTTATCCGATTTGCATGATTCTTAATTTTCCCGTCTCGATTTTACCTGTTTTATCATATGATGAAGTTAGAATGTGATCTATATAAGGTAAATGAGGCCGGAGGATTTTGTGCACGTTTATTCGCCCTAATTTGCTTGTTATTTGGACGTTTTAGGTGATTTTTGCAACAACGCCTATATTTAGACCACTTTAGTGAATTTTAGTAAATAATGATTATTTTGGAATGTTTTCACTAAAGATACGTCCAAAAAGTGTGGAATATTGCCCTTAAAAACATGACTATTTGAGTCACATCAAGTTATCCCACACTTAGACGTTGCTTGTCCTCAAGCAACACTCAGTTAGAAAAACATTTAAAATTTGGTTTTTAAGGGGTGAGCCAAAATAATTTCAAAAGATACCACTTCTAATATGACTAAGACTGTTTAAGAATAAGGGAAAGGATAAGATGATCCTTTCAGAAGCAAGAAGCAATTATCATCAAGCATACTACCAATCCTCGTGATCTTGGAGTACACATGACTAGGCGATCTCACTAAAGGTGGTCACTCAAAGTGTATCGGGTTCCCTATCAATCTAGAACAAATGAAATCGCTCAAATAAGCCAGTCATGCAGCACTCATCGTCATAAGCTTGGTCGAGAATCGGATCTCCATCACTTAGGTGAGGACGGTGCTAACTATCCCAAGACATTCAACGGGTGGTAGTGTTTGGTGAGGTTTAAGGGTATGGGTAGTGGTATATGTTTGGTTGTAGGGGTTTGACTCATCTTAAAACTCAAAGATAGTGAAAAACTTTATTTCAGAACGGAACGGAGGATTTTGTAGCTGCTCGTCTTCTATCGAATTTTCCTTAAGAAGGTGATACTTGAAGCACTCAGCTTTATTTGATGGAACTATTTCTTTTTCTTTTCTTGATTTTCTACTTTTTATTTTTCTTTTCTTCTTCAGAACTTATTTGCCAGAGAATTTCTAAGGACATTTTAAGTTGATTCCTTCAGAAATCCTTTTCAGAATTATGATCTTTGATCTTGAACTTCAATTTCTTTTATCGTGCCAATTTTTCGCACTTTTGACTTTTAGAGTACACAGAAGAGGAAGACTTTGGAGCATAATTGAAGAGGATGTTCCAAAAGATGTTTTTCACGACCTTAGAAATTCTAAGATAAGCTTTTGGAATTTTTGGGTGAGTAGGGGTTGAGTACGAGGGTTTTTACGAAATGAAAGGTTTAGGCTCAACAGGGTTTACTAGGCGGATCATCGATACTGAAAATAAGTATCGGAAGGGTTTTGGGCTTGAAGAGATATGTAAGAATTGGGTTTAAATCCTAAGGAATGTCAAGGTCATCTAGCTGCACCTATACCGCGTACGGTACACACCAATGCGGTCTCGAAACGTATGTCTGGAGCAAGTTCTAATTCTGAGATGCAAGCATCGGCACACACAAGAAATGAAAGTGAAGCATTAAAGATGAATGCTTTTAGGCTCAAGATACCTCACTACAAAATAGGGTTGTATGTGCCTAGCCATGCTCCTTTCAGATTATTGTTTCTTGCTCGAGAAATTTCTACCTTATTTTCCCTATATTCCAAAATACCTTACTCATATTTTGAGAATGATTCTTTTCGAAAGTATTTAACTCAAAAACTTAGAGTTAGTTTCACAATCTAACTTAAAATTTTAATTTTTTTGAAAAAGTTTTTGAAAAAATTTATTTGAAAAGGTTCGTTTTTGGGGAAACACTTTCCAGAGTAATGCTATTTTGAACATAAAAATCGCCTAAAATTATCCAAGGTATTCTATACCTAGCTATCCCACACTTAGAGGAACATTGTCCCTAATGTTCTCTTGAGTTGAGTTTTTACTGGAGGTAAAATCCCACACTTAGAGTTTGAACATGTAAGAAAATGTTTCTTAAGTGTTAAATTTGGGTTTGAATCCCACACTTAGTGATAAGCTCAGGATAGGGTATAGATTATAACAAGCTAACAAGACAGAATATATGTGATCATGAAATGGATAGAGGGTTAAGAAACTCCCCATATAACGTTTGAACGTTTTGAAGCTTATGAAATTTTGCAGGAAAGAGAGTCGAAGAGAGCTTTCTTCTACATTCTTCTTGAAGGTCAGTAAGCTTCAATTGGGTTATCCGGTGTCATGTATCCAATGTTATCGGAAATCAACTTCAATTATTTTAAGTAGGGATCCTTATGGTGTAGAATTCCATACTTTTAGATTAAAGAAGCTGGAGTGATTTCGATAAGTGTTTGTGGTGTGGGGTGTGATGCCACACTTAGTTCTTTGAGGTGCTTGGATACAAGGAAGTTTTGAGAGGAACGAGATCCCTTCATGAGATGTTGAATGTTCCGCAGTCTGCAAATATTGAAAGCTGGTTCGGGTTGCCTTTTGACTTCACGGGTTTTCTTCTTGAAAGTACGCCATCTCGCCTATTTTCACGTTCATTCATCACAACATTTCTACTTATTTGACAGAAAGAAAATAAAACATAATAAGTAATAGCATAATGTAAATAAGGATAGGGTGATCAACCAACTAGTGGCTGATACAAATATGTTCCAAAAGTAAGGTCCAATAGTAGCCAAACAAACACAAGATAATAATGATAATAATGTCTGAAACCAAAGTCAAGTGATGCAAATGGAGCAGGTCTATGAGGCAGGGGATCCCTGATCAGGTATGTCATCATGCTGAGTAGGGGCTGTTGCTGTGGATGGTCCTACGACTGACTGCTGGCCACTCGACACTCTCTGTCCTTCTTCAGCAGTGATAAGCTTGAACTGAATCAAAATATCTCTGAGTGTAGCTGCCGGCAGCTTCATCGGATCTGTAATACCCCACTATAGCAGAACATCTGATGTGATCTTGGCATCCTCAAGTAGTTTCATATAGGCCTGACGAAGCATGGTTTAGGTGGGCACATCTGAAGAAGAGATCGGTCCAAGGTTCAGTAACATCCTGGAAGTGTCAAAAGATAGAGCATCCGTGCCCAAGTAGACTGTGTCAGCACGGTAAGATCCACTGGCGACTGGCTGGGCAGGATGAGAAATCACAGGTGCAGAAATCACTCGCTGAACTACCGGTATCTCGGTCTCAACTGACTGGACCTGCTCTGGTACTGGTGTGGTCCGGATAGCGAGTGATGGTGTATGGGTGGTATGTGATGGGATGGATGTATGTGGTGGTGCTATGGCTGGTGGTGGACCGCATCGGTACATGTAAGGCTCCGGGTTATGAATACCAAGTCTCCTGGAAATCAACAGCTGATGGGAACGGCTAACCTGAAGAGCATGCAAAAGATAATACTGTGTCAGCGAGGTCACTGGATCTGTGTAGTGAACAGTAGCCTGAGCTGGTGGCTCGGCTGTCTCAGCTCCTCCATGCGGGACACTAGCATGAGTAGTAGGTGCTCGGGCTCTATCAGATGGGCCATCCTCAGTATCTGTAACAGGTGAAGATCCTCTAACTCGCTTCCCAGGGAGACGACATCCTGGAATGATCTGTTTGGTGTTCTTCCATAGGCACTGCTTCTGCTTATCTACCTCAACAAGATGGATCAACTTGCAGTATTCCAAGTTGAATGGCAAAGAACGAGAACAAACTGTAAACTCCTCAGTGTGGGCCTCGGTCAATAATCCCATACCATACCGCAATCTAGTAATAATCGACCCCATGGACATGTGCTTATCCAAGTCTGTCTCATCCCAAAGTCTCTCAGCGATCAAGAAAGCAACATTCAGATTCTTTCCTCCTATGATTGCTTCCATGAACTTCAACTCTTCGGCACTCACAGCTCCACCTTCCTTCTTCCCAAATATAGAACATGCTAGCAGCTTGTGAAGGATGTGATGAACCGGCTTGATGAAAGTGGATGACTTAACACAGCTCCTAAAGTTTGATCCTGCTAAATCCATCCAAATATCCTTGTGGTTCCTGTTTGGTAGGCTGGACATGTCTTGAACACTGTTTCTGAACCATGCAGAGTTGACCTGAGACTCTGTATATAAACCAAGATACACTCCCAAGTCGGCAACTGAGATATGATGAATCTGTTCCTGAAACCTGAATGAAATCTTTCTTTTGTCGGATACGCTCATTTTTTGATTCAGCTGGTAAGTCATCATGAACTCTGTCACTACTTCTCGGTATGCATACTCATCTATATCGAAGAGACGGAGAAGGGCATTGTTCACTTGGCCCTCGGTCTCATACATCAACAAACTTTTCAACTCATCCCTGATTCCAAGCTTAATCATATCTTTCCATATCACATAACGATTACTGCCGACGGGTCGCTGCAACCACTGGCGAATGAGTGACATATTCTTTGAAGATTTGGCCAAGTAGCTGAGTGAAGGAGGGAAAGTATCCATCTGAGACAAAAGAAAAGAAAAGATTAAACCAATATAGTGGTATATTAATGGATATGCTAAAGTGTTTCCAGATTTTTAGAAAAAATTGGAAATGTAGGCTTTAGAAATGGGCATATCCAGAAATTTTAAAATTGCTAAACCTAACCGCAACCAATCACAAATAATTTCTTATCAGCTTATGTCTAAACAAGGGAAAGTGGCACAAAGCTCCAAATTTCTAGCATAATCAAAGTAAGTATATAAGTACCTAATTTAATTATCCCAAGGACTAAAAACTTAAACACTTTATGCTTATGGCTAACTAATTCAAATGAGCTTAATACTTTGAATAAGTCCAAGGTCATATAATTACCTCAAGTGAATTAATTAATCATAAAATGACATATTACCAATTTAATATGCAATCCAACTTTCCGCAATTTCCAAAAGACATGAAGCTCAATTACATGGTTCCGAGCAAAGAATGGAAGTAAACTCATTTGACAAAATGGTAGTTTTTAGAAAATGACATTTTTGTTGATTCCATTTCAAAGGGTCATACACTTTATTAATTAAAGTGATGAACTTTAGGAATGATTATGAACCGAAGCTTGTTTTGACAATTTTGTAAGCTTTTAAGTTTAGAAAAATCATAAACATGGTTTAAAAATAGAAGTTTTAAGTAAAAATGATGTTTATGATGGTTTTATTAAAAATTAGCTTACTTTAATTACCAAAAACTAGCCTAGCCATTTTCTAATTGCAAACGATCAATTAAAGCATGTTAACCTATCATATTTAAGCATAATTCAATCAACAAAGGTCAACATAAGCAATTAATCAACCAAAAAGTCAAACTAGCCATGGTTCATCCAAAAAGTCAACACTTTAATCTTCAAACTTGCATTTAAGCTAACAAATCACTAGATTATGTTTGTAATCATGTTAAGCATCAAGATAAGCATGGAATAACACTAAAGATTGTAACTTTTAACCATGAAATCTATGAAAATGAGTTACAAGCCCTAATTTTTAAAGTTTCATGAAAATCACAAAATTAGGTCAAGGATTACCTTAAACATGATGTAGTGATGTTGTGGATGCAAGAAAGATCATAAAATGATGAATTTTGAGCTTGGAATCATGCAAAATGGTGAAGTAATGAAGATTTGGTGATGGTGGAGGTTGGGCCGACGGTGGGGAGGAGAAAAGAGGGAAGAAGATGAAGTTTTTTTATGTTTTGTCTTATGTGTGTGGCCAAAAGTCCCTTTTATACCCTTTCAAACGCGCACGATTTAAAATTTGCGAAAGATACGAAACATACAAGTAAAATTTCAATGTTTAAAAATTTTTAATAAAATAATTTTAAAAAGTATGTTCGTAATTTTCTGAATCTTTACGCGCAGTCTGAACAGATATTGCGAATCGTATGCGAAATCGTATACGTTTTTATTTAAAACAAGACAATCTTTTTGTGTTCTTTAAAATCCAAGACAAGTTCAAAATTAATTTTTTCAAAGATTTAAAATAAACTTTTTTGAATTTTCTGAAAATGTCTGAAATTCGTTACTGTGTTGCGCGAATTTGAATTTTAAAAGAACGTTTTCTTGTGTTTTTAAATGAAAGCTTTTAAATTTAATAATTAACCACTAATATTACTTATCCTAAATACTTAAAATAAAACTAATTTAACTAAAGTTTGGGTTGCCTCCCAACAAGCGCTTGGTTAAAGTCGGTAGCTCAACTTTTGGACAAATTTATTGAGTATTGCCCAAGAGCAATTGTTTAAGTGAATTTGGTGCTCTTGGTTGAGGGAAAGTGTAGCGAGGAATAAAGTCACAAGTGAGAATCTTAATGACAGAATCAACTAGGTCTGCGGGATGTAATGAGAATCGTTCGTGCTCAGTGAGAAACATACGTTCCTTTTTGCCTAAATCTAGAAGATCGTCAATAAACTTGTTAAATTCCTTTCTAACTTTCTTAGGTTTTGAAATTCCGTTTCGTGATCCGTCATCTATATTGTTCAAGTCATGAAGAAGTATTCCTAGGGTTTGTTGAAATTCCCATTCTTCTCTCGAATCGGGATCTCCGGTGGTAGTGTGAACTGACTCCGTGATTTCTTCGATTAAAGATGTTTGTGAAACAGTGAAAGGAAATTTTGACTGAGCAAATAACAAAGTGAGTGAGACGTTAATATCCTTCCTTCCAGCAAAGAAAGCAGCTTCCATGTTATCGTCAGTGGCTCCAGGGAATATCTCTAACAACTTGTCGATCATGTAAGTAGCAGGGTCAACGAAGAATGGAATTTTATCAGAAATGACGAGAGATATAGCGGGGTTTTTGCTGATCCAGAACTCAAGCTCATAAATCATAGCCGCAACATAACGATTAATTAGGGTTTGGGAAACCGGCTGATAATCGGTGCAGGTGAATAGGTCCATTAGTAGGTCTATTTCTGATTTAAGCTTTAGTTCTTGCTCTCGATAATGTGTGAAGATACCTTCCTCCTTTTGATTTGGAAGACGGTGGAGAATACCAACCTGTTTCTTTATCCTACGAGCGACTTCTCTATGTTCAACCGAAAAAGGAAAGTCAGACGTTTTGAGTTGTCTGGCAAATGCCCAATAAACATCTAATCTCCTATCAGGATCAAAAGAGTTACCTACGTAACGGATATTTTCTTCAGGTTTGATTGGTAAAGTCCTATCAACAACACGATAGATGGTGTACTCCGGTTCGGGTACAAGGTTCAAAAAGATAGGTGATTTTGGAGGGTATTCGTAAACTTCTTCATTCCATGGTGGAAGACGTTCTTCAATGGGTGGAAAACGAAAGGGTTGAAGATGTTCAGAGTTACTCTCGACAAAACCAGATGAAGTAGGGAACTGAAAGAAGTTTTCTAAGGAATATGAAATCTCAGGAGCAGGTATAACCTGATAGCTTAGAATGCTAGATGCAGAAGTTGAGATCTTCTGATGAGAATCATGGGTTCCTAAGTCAAGGTCTAAAAATTGCCCTATGGTTCTAGATTCATCGTCTGAATTAGCGGAGATATCTTCGGAAGAGGATAAAGATGAAGAGTAGACATCAGATTCCAACTCTCGTTCTAAGCAGGCGAAGAACTCAGCGTCATCCATGGCCATCATTTCTTCGGACGTCTTGAGGGCGAGTGGAGAAATGGGGCTAGACGGAAATGAATCATAGAAAGATGTTTTTGTATTTTTCAATTTTTAATTTAACTAAATTAAACTATCTAAATTATTCTAAAGAAAGCAAATAACTACCAACTAAGTTTGGGAAAACCTAATTGGAAATGATCTCCTAAAAGCTAGAATATCTAAGGCGGCTTCAAATCGTAACTGTAACACCCGCCAAATTAGGACTAGTAATTAGTGCCTAGTTCTCTGTTAATACATGTAATTAGTTCTGTGTTAGGCTAATTAATGTATCAAATTATATATTGTTGAATATATACGAAAATGCGATTTGATTTAAATCGTACGCAAATAAAAATCGAATGTAATTCGGTTCCATAAATACGGACGTTGGTGACACATTTTATATTTAAGTATAAAACATTATCGGAAAACATTACTGGGTCCAAACTACTGTTTAAATTTTATTCCCAACGTTGTTCCGCTTCTTACAATTTGAACTTACCTAATTAACAACAAAATACGCAAATTATTCAAATCACATTTTCAATTTTTAAATTAGTAGATAATTGGTAAAACAATTTAATTAAATTATTAAACAAAATTCGTATTTTAAAATGGTTGATTAATACGCAAAATATTTATTAAAACGTTAAATGATGGAGAAAACGAACACCACCCGGAGCGCGGGGCGAAGACTGAAAAAGGAGGAGGTTTAACCTCCACCATTCACCTCCTTTTTCTCATTTCTCTTTTCTCTCTATCTCTCCTCTCTTCTTTTTCTCTCAAGTAAACCACCACCAACATCCATCTAATTCGTCCAATAACACCACGAAACGCAACCGAATCATCAATATTTTTAGAAATTCACGACCACCTCGCGACGATCTACAACGCTATCTTTTCGGATTTTCAATCCGGCACTTTGTAAGTTTCCGACAAAATCCCGAAACCTTTCGATTCTTAGTATTTTTCACTTGTTAGTGTTTATATAACTTATATATGTCCATTACAAAGTGTAGAACACGATTTTATAGCTTAAAAACGGGTTTAAATTGGGTTTTTGGCCGGAAAAATCTTGACAGCCGGACTTTCTGGGCTGGTGTTCTTCAATGCGACACAAGCCTTGTGTCGCATGTAGTGTCGTATTTTGCTTGTTGTGTCGCACCTAGTGTCGTATAAATCCTTTTGTGTCGTACCCTTTACGACACAATCACTATGTCGCTGTTGAATCAGCATCTCGCATCTATGCGACACAACCCTTGTGTCATATAGATCTTGTGTCGCATTTCTATGCGACACAACCCTTGTGTCGCATAACTACCTTTGTGTCGCACGACTGTGTCGCATAAAACAGCAGGTTTTCAAACTAAATTTTCACTAAGTGTCGAACCTATATAACCTCAAACACTTATACGATACGACTTATAAAACACATTGGAACACACTGGTAAGTGCAAAACACCAATAACATGATAATAATACTTAAAGTTTATTATTTCAAACCCATCACCAACGGGCCGTACACGTTTTCAAACACTTAACAAATCAACCAAATCGTAGTAATTTGGACATATATATAGTTGTGTAACAACTACAAGGGTGATCTTTTGAGATACCCAATCATGTTTATAACCATCGCGTGTCGTGGACACCCTCAGGTTACAAGTCTTTGGACTTCATCACTCGGCTAATCAACTTACGTTTATTTAAACGCTTACAGACTCAGGTGAGTCTCATAGCCCATCTTTTTACTATTTATTCAGGGGTGTGATATATTGCTCATTTTAACATGTGAACGCAAGTACAAACATTTCCATATACTACATGAGTTTTTCACAACTAATCATTTAAAGTCCTCCGTCAGCATAGTTGTTAATACTTTGTAGCGTGAATATTAGTATATGGTACCATATAGGATTGACCCTCCTCGTTCGGGTTAGCAAGCACTAACCGGGTAAACGGACGTACTTATATTTGGGAAGACGAATGTTGATTAGGCATTCGTGGAGGCACCTCGCCCGGAATTCTCTATAGGGGACCCGGCCCTCGAGTTAAGCTCAACTATGTGCTCATGGCTGTATACACGATTTATTATCATTTCATTTGCTGGATGCAAATCATTAATAAATCTTGCGGTTCATACTTTGTTACTTGATTTCAAACCTGTGAGCTCACCAGCTTTAGCTGACCCATTTAGCATATATCGCAGGTACCAAGCAGTAGGTTGCTTCTACTTCAGGACTTTTAGCTCGAGTCAGCATTCAGACGATTGAGATTTTCTTGCATTAGTATATTTTGTACAAGTACTTATGTACCGAAATCTCCTTTTATTTAAACGTGAGCTATGTAAAGCTATAAATGTTGTAAACATTTCAATATTAATATATTTTGTTAAAACGACGCATATAGAGTCGTTTACTATGTATCTTTGTGCTTTGTTATTGATTAGTAACACCCAAATCGTGCTTCCGCAAACCATTAAATTTGGGGGTGTTACTGATTGGTATCAGAGCCTAAGGTTATAGTGAACTAGGTTGCATTTAGTGGGCCTAGACTATGACCATTAGGCGGTAGTTTCTTATTAGGCATGACTGGTTCAGGAATTACAGCATAAGACTTTAATTTAACATAGCCTGATCAACTATGTACAATTAAGGAAAGATGATGTAAGGTCTGAAACGGTTATGTTGAACAGAAGTACACTAGAAGACTCTGACCACGAGAGGACCGAGACTTAAACATGTTTGTGCTAGACACTCAATAGGCGATATTATATAGGAACTATATGAATATAGGCCTCATTCTTATTAACGCTTTATCTCAGAAATGGCAAACATCCCACCCAATTCATCGCGCTCTCAATCCGGGTCGCAGAACCCAAGGGTAGCAAGGAGGAACATCAGGTTGCCTCGAGCTGGCCCGTACCCCACTCACTTCACCTTGCCGGCCTTAGCCGCTAGGGTGAATCAACACGAGCAGCGACTTCGCACCATGGATGTCGTGTTGCAGGAAAAGAACGAAAACTGGAGACTTACATCCCTCGAACGCATCGAACAAGTCTCTGAGGATCACGAAACCACCGTTAACAATGTAGACATTCTTTTCAACAAAGTGGTGGAAATAAGCGTAGAAACCGCCCTTTTGAAACACCGGCTTGAAGAATGTGAGCAACCCTCACGGGAAACGGAAGAATATGCCCGTGGATTGGTACAGCGACTAGTATTGGCTGAAGACAATGCCCGTCAGGCTAGCAGACTTGCAAACACTGTGGATCGCCTCATTGAAATGATGGAACAGATTAATCTACGTTAAGACTAGTGTAGCCTTTGTCTTGTAATCTATCTAGTAATATAATGACTATCTAGCGTTACTCTATGAATGAGTCGGATGTAACAATTCCCGACGCCTTTTGTAATACATCCATGGGATGTAACCTTTGAACTCATATTATCTATCAAATATTCTTTGCTGTTTCAATTCATATTAATTGCCATTTTTCATATTGATGTTATGTATTACCACTTTTATACATAAACATCTGTGACAATTACAACTTCCTACAAAATCTCATGTATCTTCATTTCTTTTATTGAAGAATCATGCCGCCAAAAACAAGACCATACACTGATGCTCAGCTTACGTCACTCATAACCCTGGCTGTGACTGAAGCCTTGGCTCGGAATACTCCACCAAATTCCGAAAGAAACAGCGATGCCGCTGAAACCCCCGCTACTAAACCTTGTTCTTACAAGGACTTCCAGAGCTGCAAACCCTCAAGCTTCAAGGGTACTGAAGGAGCCATCGGACTGATCAGATGGTTCGAAAAGATGGAAACTGTTTTCCGTGTCAGCAAATGCGCGGAGAACGATAAAGTAAACTTTGCCACCTGCTCTCTCGAAGATGATGCCCACTCTTGGTGGAACTCATATACCCAATCAGTGGGTGCTGACACTGCCTACCAACTCCCTTGGGAGGAATTGAAAGCAAAACTCACTGCCAAATACTTCTCAATCGCCAAACTCCAAAAGCTGGACGAGGAGTTCTGGAACCTAAGGGTTCAGGGTGGTGATATCGATGGTTATACCACCAGATTCTAGCAACTCGCTGCCCTCCGCCCAGCCATGGTAAGCACCGAACCTGATAAAATCAGGAAGTACATCCTTGGTCTTCCTGAGCCTGTTCGGGGGCAAGTTGCCTCTTCAAACCAAGCCACCATTGACGGTGCGATCCTACTGGCCCAAGACCTGATGGCAATGGGCCAAGATTCTGAACCACCCACTTCATCCTCCCACAACAACAAAAGAAAATGGTCCGACTACCACAACAACCACCCAAACCAACAAAACAAGAAATCCGACACCATCAAAGCCTACAACACCACCACAGACATCAAACGGGGCTACACTGGGAGCAAACCATATTGTCCCAAGTGCAGCCGCCACCACGAAGGTTCCTGTGGTTCCTTTTGCAGCAATTGCAAGAGGCATGGTCACCTCACCCAGGATTGCCATTCCCCTACCAATAACAACCCCAACAACACCAGAACACCCAAAGTCTGCTTTGAGTGTGGGAACCCCGGGCACTTCAGGGACACGTGCCCAAAACTGAAGAACAACAACAACAACCGAAAATACAACAACAACACCCGAAGTAGAGCCTTCATCATCAAATCCGGGGACGCCCGCCAAGACCCGAATGTGGGCTCGGGTATGTTCCTCCTCAACAACTTAACTGCTTCTGTCCTATTTGATACTGGTGCTGATAGAAGCTTTATCTCCGATGACTTTTGCCCATTACATGACATCACTCCTGTTGCCTTAGATGTTAAGTACACTATAGAGCTAGCAAATGGGGAACTTATAGAAACCAATAGTGTGATACCTAATTGCACTTTAAATCTAGCTGACGAAACCTTTTCAATCGATCTTGTACCCATTGAAATCGGAAGTTTTGATGTCATTATTGGAATGGACTGGTTGTCCAGACACCGAGCCGAAATCATTTGTTACGATAAGATCGTCCGTATTCCACTCGCCGTCGGTAGAACCTTGATCATACAGGGGGAGACTGGTGGGACGAGACTCAATATTATCTCTTGCTTAAAAACCCAAAAATTACTGAGAAAGGGTTACCCTGCAATACTCGCACACATCACAAAGAAGAAGTCGGAGGAGAAGCGACTTGAGGATGTGCCAATTGTTAAAGACTTTCCCGAAGTCTTTCCAGAAGAACTACCTGGTCTACCTCCACCTAGACAGGTAGAGTTTTCAATCGATCTTGTGCCGAGTGCCGCACTGGTGGCCCGCGCACCGTACCGCTTAGCCCCATCCGAACTTCAGGAGTTGTCCACCCAGTTAAAGGAACTCCTGGATAGAGGATTCATTAGACCGAGTTCTTCACCTTGGGGAGCTCCGGTCTTATTTGTTAAAAAGAAGGACGGTTCATTCAGAATGTGTATCGACTATCGAGAGTTGAACAAGCTAACCGTCAAGAACCGATATCCACTCCCTCGCATTGATGATCTATTCGACCAACTTCAGGGTTCAAGTTTCTACTCAAAAATCGACCTGCGATCAGGATATCATCAGTTACGGGTTCGCGACACCGATATTCCAAAAACTGCTTTCAGAACTCGTTACGGGCACTACGAATTCCAAGTGATGCCCTTCGGTCTAACTAACGCACCGGCTGTGTTTATGGACCTCATGAACCGGGTGTGTAAACCTTACCTCGACAAGTTTGTCATTATCTTTATCGATGACATACTCATTTACTCGCGCAACGAGCAAGAACATGCGCAACACCTCAAAACCATCTTAGAACTACTTAGACGCGAGGAGCTTTACGCCAAGTTCTCTAAGTGTGAGTTCTGGATAAAAACCGTTCAATTCCTTGGTCACGTGATCGACAGTCAGGGAATTCACGTTGACCCATCAAAAATCGAGGCTATCAAAGACTGGCAAGCACCCACCTCTGTAACTGAAGTACGCCAATTCTTGGGTCTTGCTGGGTACTATCGGCGATTCATTGAAAATTTCTCCAAAATAGCTCAACCACTCACGGTACTGACTCAGAAGGACAAAAGGTTCGATTGGACCGATAAACAAGAGTCAGCGTTCCAATTATTAAAACAAAAGCTTTGCAGTGCTTCAATTCTATCACTACCCGAAGGCACCGATGACTTCGTGGTATACTGTGATGCTTCCCACCAAGGTCTCGGTTGTGTGCTGATGCAACGAGACAAGGTCATTGTCTATGCTTCACGACAGCTGAAAATCCACGAAAAGAACTACACCACTCATGATCTCGAACTTGGAGCTGTCGTTTTTGCTCTCAAAATCTGGAGACATTATCTCTACGGCACTAAGTGCACAATCTTTACCGATCATAAAAGTCTCCAACATATATTCGATCAGAAGGATCTCAATATGAGGCAACGTCGATGGGTCGAGTTGCTTACCGATTACGATTGCGAGATCAAGTACCATCCAGGGAAGGCTAATGTTGTAGCCGATGCCCTCAGTCGAAAGGAACGACCAAAACTACTTCGAGTTCGAGCCCTCAGTATGACCATTCACAACGATCTTACCATTCAGATTCATACCGCTCAGATCGAAGCCCTGAAACCTGAACACATCAAAAATGAAGCCTTACGGGGTATTGATAAACAATTCGAAATCAGACCTAACGGGATTAGGTATTTCTCAAGCCGAATCTGGTTGCCTAGTTTCGGGAACCTACGAGACTTGGTGATGAATGAAGCTCATAAGTCTAAATATTCTATCCATCCGGGATCCGATAAAATGTATCACGGCATCAAGAAGTTTTATTGGTGGCCAAACATGAAAGCCGAAATCGCCACTTATGTCAGCAAGTGTCTTACTTGCTCGAAAGTCAAAACCGAACATCAAAAACCTTCTGCTTTACTCCAACAACCTGAAATCCCTGAATGGAAATGGGAACAAATTGCCATGGATTTCATAACCAAACTACCCAAATCGTCCAGCGGTTGCGATACCATTTGGGTGATCGTCGATCGTCTCACCAAATCTGCTCATTTCCTGGCAATCAAAGAAAACGATAAAATGGAACGCCTTGCACAAATCTACATAAAAGAAATTGTTTCTCAACACGGTGTTCCAATCTCGATCATCTCTGACAGAGATGCCCGCTTCACTTGTCACTTTTGGCAGTCACTTCAAAAAGCACTGGGTACTCGTCTCGATATGAGCATCGCGTACCATCCTCAAACCGATGGCCAAAGTGAACGAACCATTCAGACACTGGAAGATATGCTACGCGCCTGCGTAGTTGATTTCGGTACAAACTGGGAAAGACATCTACCGTTGTGCGAATTCTCGTACAATAACAGCTATCACGCCAGCATTAAGGCTGCACCTTTTGAGGCACTGTACGGTCGTAAGTGCCGATCACCGATTTGTTGGACCGAAGTGGGAGACAGCCAACTCACTAGTCCTGAACTCATACATGCCACCACTGAGAAAATTGTGGAAATCCAAAACCGACTCAAAGCCGCACGTGATCGTCAGAAAAGTTATGCTGACGTGAGACGCAAACCACTCGAGTTCCAAGTTGGGGATCGAGTACTCTTAAAAGTATCGCCTTGGAAAGGTGTCATCCGTTTTGGCAAACGCGGGAAGTTAAATCCCAGGTACATCGGGCCTTTTGAGATCCTCGAACGGATTGGCCCCGTAGCTTATCGATTGCAGCTGCCATCCGAACTCAGCAGCGTGCACCCCACTTTTCACATTTCTAACTTAAAGAAATGCCTGTCCGATGAGACACTGATTATTCCACTCGATGAAATTCGAGTTGACGACAAACTTCATTTTGTTGAGGAACCCGCTGAAATTATGGACCGTGAGGTCAAACAACTAAAACAAAGTCGTATTCCCATCGTCAAGGTCAGATGGAATTCGCGACGCGGTCCGGAATTCACCTGGGAACGGGAAGACCAGATGCGACTCAAATATCCTCAACTATTCTCCGATTCTACATCAAACGAGACCTCGAGCTAAATTTCGGGACGAAATTCTCCTAATAGGGGGAGAGTGTAACACCCGCCAAATTAGGACTAGTAATTAGTGCCTAGTTCTATGTTAATATATGTAATTAGTTCTGTGTTAGGCTAATTAATGTATCAAATTATATATTGTTGAATATATACGAAAATGCGATTTGATTTAAATCGTACGCAAATAAAAATCGAATGTAATTCGGTTCCATAAATACGGACGTTGGTGACATAATTTATATTTAAGTATAAAACATTATCTGAAAACATTACTGGGTCCAAACTACTGTTTAAATTTTATTCCCAACGTTGTCCCGCTTCTTACAATTTGAACTTACCTAATTAACAACAAAATACGCAAATTATTCAAATCACATTTTCAATTTTTAAATTAGTAGATAATTGGTAAAACAATTTAATTAAATTATTAAACAAAATTCGTATTTTAAAATGGTTGATTAATACGCAAAATATTTATTAAAACGTTAAATGACGGAGAAAACGAACACCACGCGGAGCGCGGGGCGAAGACTGAAAAAGGAGGAGGTTTAACCTCCACCATTCACCTCCTTTTTCTCATTTCTCTTTTCTCTCTATCTCTCCTCTCTTCTTTTTCTCTCAAATAAACCACCACCAACATCCATCTAATTCGTCCAATAACACCACCAAACGCAACCGAATATTTTTAGAGATTCACGACCACCTCGCGACGATCTACAACGCTATCTTTTCGGATTTTCAATCCGGCACTTTGTAAGTTTCCGACAAAATCCCGAAACCTTTCGATTCTTAGTATTTTTCACTTGTTAGTATTTATATAACTTATATATGTCCATTACAAAGTGTAGAACACGATTTTATAGCTTAAAAACGGGTATAAATTGAGTTTTTGGCCGGAAAAATCTTGACAGCCGGACTTTCTGGGCTGGTGTTCTTCAATGCGACACAAGCCTTGTGTCGCATGTAGTGTCGTATTTTGCTTGTTGTGTCGCACCTAGTGTCGTATAAATCCTTTTGTGTCGTACCCTTTACGACACAACGTTGTGTCGCATCTTATGTCGCAAACTTCATACGACACAATCACTATGTCGCTGTTGAATCAGCATCTCGCATCTATGCAACACAACCCTTGTGTCGTATAGATCTTGTGTCACATTTCTATGCGACACAACCCTTGTGTCGCATAACTACCTTTGTGTCGCACGACTGTGTCGCATAAAACAGCAGGTTTTCAAACTAAATTTTCACTAAGTGTCGAACCTATATAACCTCAAACACTTATACGATACGACTTATAAAACACATTGGAACACACTGGTAAGTGCAAAACACCAATAACATGATAATAATACTTAAAGTTTATTATTTCAAACCCATCACCAACGGGCCGTACACGTTTTCAAACACTTAACAAATCAACCAAATCGTAGTAATTTGGACATATATATAGTTGTGTAACAACTACAAGGGTGATCTTTTGAGATACCCAATCATGTTTATAACCATCGCGTGTCGTGGACACCCTCAGGTTACAAGTCTTTGGACTTCATCACTCGGCTAATCAACTTACGTTTATTTAAACGCTTACAGACTCAGGTGAGTCTCATAGCCCCTCTTTTTACTATTTATTCAGGGGTGTGATATATTGCTCATTTTAACATGTGAACGCAAGTACAAACATTTCCATATACTACATGAGTTTTTCACAACTAATCATTTAAAGTCCTCCGTCAGCATAGTTGTTAATACGTTGTAGCGTGAATATTAGTATATGGTACCATATAGGATTGACCATCCTCGTTCGGGTTAGCAAGCACTAACCGGGTAAACGGACGTACTAATATTTGGGAATACGAATGTTGATTAGGCATTTGTGGAGGCACCTCACCCGGAATTCTCTATAGGGGACCCGGCCCTCGAGTTAAGCTCAACTATGTGCTCATGGCTGTATACACGATTTATTATCATTTCATTTGCTGGATGCAAATCATTATTAAATCTTGCGGTTCATACTTTGTTACTTGATTTCAAACCTGTGAGCTCACCAGCTTTAGCTGACCCATTTAGCATATATCGCAGGTACCAAGCAGTAGGTTGCTTCTACTTCAGGACTTTTAGCTCGAGTCAGCATTCAGACGATTGAGGTTTTCTTGCATTAGTATATTTTGTACAAGTACTTATGTACCGAAATCTCCTTTTATTTAAACGCGAGCTATGTAAAGCTATAAATGTTGTAAACATTTCAATATTAATATATTTTGTTAAAACGACGCATATAGAGTCGTTTACTATGTATCTTTGTGCTTTGTTATTTATTAGTAACACCCAAATCGTGCTTCCGCAAACCATTAAATTTGGGGGTGTTACAGTAACGCTCTACGATCCCCGGCAACGGCGCCAAAAACATGCCGCTCTCCTATCGGTCTGTCGGATTTGACTCCGGTCGTTGTTCCAACATCAACAGAGGCCGCGGACAGTGAGTTTTAAATTTATATGAGCTGGGGCTCAAACTATAAGTACTACCTACCTTGAGAGCAAGCAGTAAGTATAACTCGAGGTCGTTCTTTAATCGGAGTGAATTGAAATGAAGCGAGTCACCAAAGATTATGGTCGCAATTAGGATGAGGGTAGGTAGATAGATTTTGGATTGATTTGGTTTTCTAATTTTCCTAAGTGCAGTAAAGTAAATAACAGAGATAAGAGATAGGGAATAAGCAGACAGGTCGAGATGTGATTGCTGAAAATTGGATAATTAGGGTTTCGGGATAATGTTCATTATAAATTTGATTGGAGATTTACCAGATAAAAAGCAGACATACTTTCGGTGTAAACGCTAGGACCCTACGTTCAGGTGGAACCCTAGAAACATATGTCACTGGAATCCTAAGTTATCATGATTTTGATCAGATCAGGCTGTTTTCAAACCCCCCTGAACTTTTGCTTGAATAAGACATAGTCACCCTTGATTTATCTAGGGAGCAGGCATAAGGCAACAGACCGAAATTGTATTTACTGACCTTTCTTAACACCTAATCGTCTATTTACTTTTATCATGGCAAATACTGATTGTATCCTATGTATGTTAAACTATTGGTCTGATTAGGGTTTTGCATGTCTAGGTATTATAATTGACACTACCCTGTATTGTATCTGTTGAAGCACATACTTAGCCATCGTAAATATAGACCCTCCTTTACATTCAGGCGTCCATCCCTAGGAATAATCACGGTGTACAGGGCAATTAGGCATTTCCACAGTGTTCCAAACCCTAGATGTACTAACGGTGTACTGGGCATTTAAGCATTTCCACAGTGTTCCAGATCTTAGGTGTACTGACGGTGTACAGTGCAACAAGCATTTCCACAGCTTTGATTCCTAGACCACAGTTCTAGAAGGGTCACTTCTAGGTAATCCACGATGAAACAATCCATGGCATTTCTTTAGCTTCCACGTATTTGTACTCCACACGAGGTGTTTCCAACGCTATACCAAGTTCCGTGCCTTTTCAAGGAAAGTTCATAGTTTCATACTGTAACTGGAGATAACTGTATATTCATAGTATTAGGGTTGATCAGATCCTATCCTAGGGCAACAGTCACGTGAAAGTCTGGAAAGGGTGATGAGAGACTAGATCTATATTCAGGATAAGCTTAACCAGATACACAGCATAACAATTTCCAATCGTATAAATGAGATATTAATTTAACATCATCCCTACTCCTAATATCTACATTTCAACAATCACAATATTAAACTACTCTAGAAACATGGCAATATGTAGAATACAAACTGAAATAACATAAAGCACAAGCATTATAACAGTAAGTAAAATTTAGATATCACCGGGAATACAGCAGTGTAATACTGAGGATTACAAATAGTCTGAACTTGAAAAACTCTTTACAACAAGATTACCAAGCTAAACCTTCCTCTAGACTCGAACCGTAAGCTCAACCCTAACCTTTCTCCTCTAACTCCTAAGAGTAGTGCTAGAGAGAGAAAGTTAGAGAGAGAAAGTGAAAGAAAGAGAGAAATTAGAAAAGTGTGAGAAAGTGAAAGTGTGTTGAGGTGTGTGGAATGAGGAGGTTGGTATCCCTATTTATAGGAAAAGCTCAAAATCACACGTACAACTCGCGAAACAGCACGTACAAGCAAACGCAACGGCAGATGGGGTGCAGGGGGCCGTATACGACCTTGGTAGGTCCGTATACGGTGTATACATGGCCGTATACGGTCTCTGTGGGTCCGTATACGGTTCCTGAGGCCGTATATGGTGTCCGTCTGATTTCGTTCGTTGCTTAAAACGCGCGTATCTCCTTCGCTATGCGTCCGTTTGACCTGATTCTTTCGCCTATGTCTTCGTAATTCCGTTACGCTTCTAATGATGCCAACTTCACTGAAATTGGATGTGTATAGCTTAAGCATAGCCGAAATGACTTTATAGGGTCTGATACCGCTCAGTCTTCTCCGTTCTTTATCCGATTTGCATGATTCTTAATTTTCCCGTCTCGATTTTACCTGTTTTATCATATGATGAAGTTAGAATGTGATCTATATAAGGTAAATGAGGCCGGAGGATTTTGTGCACGTTTATTCGCCCTAATTTGCTTGTTATTTGGACGTTTTAGGTGATTTTTGCAACAACGCCTATATTTAGACCACTTTAGTGAATTTTAGTAAATAATGATCATTTTGGAATGTTTTCACTAAAGATTCGTCCAAAAAGTGTGGAATATTGCCCTTAAAAACATGACTATTTGAGTCACATCAACCTGCACAGGTATTATATCAATTATATAATAATATAGATATTTAGATGTTCGATGTAATTATTAAATATTAAAATATAATATTATTGTATAAAGTGCTATAGATATTTAGTTGATTGGATAATATTTCTGATTATAAAATATAAATATCATTATATGAACAGGAAGCTGAAGCTGAGGCTGTGAACCCAGAGGTTGCAATACCTGAGGGGGAGCAGAGACAGCAAGATGCATCAGTTGTTGTACCTGTTAAGGTATTATATCTGATTAATCATAAATATATAGAACTTGTATGATAGAGCTTCACGCTAATCATAAATGTTTAATATATTCAAAATTTAGGATCCTGTTGGATCATCTGGAGGTCGTGATGGTGAGACGGCTTCAGATGATGATTCTGAAAATACACCTTCTCCTCATCCGTCTACTTTTCTTTCTGAGAAAAAGAGGAAAGGTAAGAGTATTTTGGAGGAAGGTCCTGAGGAAATTGAAATTCCTTTGAGGAAACGGTCGAGAAATTTGACCATAAGAGAAGGTTAGTATTAATATAAAGTTAGATAATCTTAACTTGTTGTTTATCAGGAGTTAAACTGAGACAGTTAATTCTGTGACAGTTACTCAGGATACACCGCAGGTCGAGACGGTGATATCGATAGAGTCTGAACCGATGTCTGTACCTACTAAGGTAAGAGATATACGTTTAGTACTACAAGTATTACAAAATTAATTAGAGATTGAGACAGAGTAATCTGTAACAATTACTTATTTAATTTTTGTCTAATGTTTTTAGAAGATTGTTGACTTAGTAAGTTCGGATCCGATTCCGACTACTACAGCAAACACATTTGCAGCTGATCTTCTTACGACAGCTTTGACTCAGCCACTTCCACCGCATACATTTGAGTCACATGTTGCTTCGCTGACACCACCTGGTCCGATGATCATTCCTATTACTCCTACGACTGAAGCTGAAAGGATTACATCCTTAGAGTCGAGAGTAAAGGAGTTAGAGAAGGTTGTTGCGAGGATTCCAGAGTTGGTTGTGAACAATCTTACTCTAGGACAGCAAGTGCTTCAACAGAGTTAAGCCTATAAGACACTGCTGCAGACTCACAATACGTTACTTGATGATTTCACTACCCAGCGACTAAAGCTTGATAATTTAGAACGTTTGGTGTTGAGAGTTAATTCAGGACAGTCTGCTCAGGGGGAGATATTGGTAAACTTGGAGTCGTGCAAGCAGGATGAGCTGAGGAACAAGTAGACTCTGACAAGGACGATGATCCCAATGCACCGAGTGGTGAGCAGACCGGTCCTTCAAAGACTGGTGAGCAAGCTACAATTCAGGGGGAGTCTGGTGCTGAAGCTAGTGGTGCTAGAGCTGGAACAAGTACAGATAAGACCGTACCGGTTGATACTGAAGCTGGTAAGATAGCTTAGTATTAGCATAGTACTGTAGTATTTGTAATAAATTGTACTGAACAAATGTAAACTTAATATTATTGTGTAAATATATTCGGCTTAAGGTTATTATTATTTTAAGTAAAATATGTTTTATGTAATTTAAGTTTATATAATTTGATATATGTTAAGATAAAATAGTGATCGAAAGACTTCCGACTCATTGAGTAGTCGAGCGGCGTGTTCCGATTAATATCGGCGGTCAACATTTTTATATAACATATGCATTTTAGACTTGAGAGTTTGTATAACTGACAAGTTAAAAATGTGATAACTTGGTAAATGATATATATAATTTATAGATATAATTGAAAGTTAAGTTTTTGGAAAATATAACAGTTCAATTAAGCCTTGGAAATTATATAAGTTAATTAATGGTAAACTTGAATGTTTGGTGATTGTTCACAAGACCTTAGAGTTTAAATTTAATTAATATTTACTAATTGTTCGAAATAAGACTTTAGAAATCTTAGTTTGATTCAGGGTAATCAATAAAAGATTTAAAAGGTTATATAGAATGCGTTTATATTATTAGGTTTAATAATAAAAAAGGATTAATAAAGAAATTCTAAGATTGGTTCAGGGAAATCAATGAAGAATTTGAATTATTAATATATTTGTATTCGGGTTTTTCTCTAGGAATGGAAATGCTTGATCTATCAGATTCAGAAGTTGATCTTTTGGATGAGATAGATGAAGATATTGATTATGATATTGAAGAAGGAGAGTTTAAACTTCCTGAAGATTGGACTGCGGTATTTGAATCTGTGATAGATGAAGGTGTTGATCTGGATGCAAATGTAGATGAACATGTTGTGAATCCGTCAACGACTGAATTTGTTTTTGTGAATGAACAAGGAGAATCAGTTATTGATTTAGAAGCCTTTGAGAATGCTTCTGAAGATTCAGATACCGAAGTTGAAGAAATTAAGGATAAATACAAACATTTGATTGGTAATCCTATGTTTATCCAAGAAATGCTTAAAAAGAAAAAGGAAAGGAAGCCATGCATTTTGAAAGAAGTTGATATTACTGGAAAGCGTGTACTCAAATCTGACATTATTGGATGGTATTATGACTCTGACCTGAAGCTCTTCGCGATCAAAAGGTTTGACGGGGTTCAATATTTTGAGAAGAAGCTTGCGGTGTTTAGTTCATTGCCTCGATATGAGATTCGAGACTTGGCTAGATTAGATATGATCAATCCAAGTAATGATGACTATGCTAAGTATGTTGAGCGTATCATTAGGACTGAGGGATTATCTATGAATTTTTCAAAGATTAAGCCAAGGAAAGGAAAAACGATTAAACTGAACGAGAAAAGTCAGAGGACTGGAAGAAGAAGAAGGAAGAAGGTATATCCAGCGGTCAAGTGTATTAAGCAAATACCTATGAAGACCATGCCTTTGAATATTTTAGGAAAATTGAAATATTGGGGGGTAGATGCTGCGACAGGTGAAGCCTTTATGATTGAAGCTGATGATGATTATCCTGATGGCGAAAAGGAGATTCTTCGTGTTTATGATCACAGACACCTGATGAATTTGTCCAAGGCAGATCTGATTATGTTGTACAAGAACAAGACCGCTTCTACTTTTGAATGGGGTGATTTAGCACGAGATTATCACCGGATGGTTAAAACATGCATCAAGCTTAAGATTTTTGCAGGAAGTAAGATTTACTCTTGAAAACCAAAGACAATATGAAGATAAAGACGCTAGAGCTATTGTCAAGGGGGAGTCTGTTGAAACATAGTTTGTGACAACAGATCTAGCTTGAAATAGGACTGGTGTAATTGTTATCATGTTTGTA